>JAMXBB010000001.1:29254237-29854237 GCA_024138015.1 Lumnitzera littorea
GGGTGGGGATGGGGGGTAGTGTTAGGGGTGTGGGAGGGGGTTTGAGGGCAATTATATTACAACTTTGGGAGAATTCAAACTTGATCTATCATATTGAAAGATCGATATTTATGCTATTAAGTTATAGTAATCTTAACAGATCGAAATTCATACCACTATAATATAAAGGCCTTATCGATATGCTAGTTTGTTCATATTCCAAAAACACCCAAACATCTAGCTATTTAATTTTTCTTCCTCTCATGCTATTGCAAGAGATGCTTTAAGATGCCACTATAGTGGCTATGGCGCTATCATGATTAGGATTAGGGCCTGGGAAATTAAAAGATAGTGTCTGACCATTAGGATTCAGTTTTCTTTTCATTTTCCATCATTAAGGTCAAAAGTTGGACCTATTTGTTTACATTGAAAAATTAAAATATGCTACTTCTTCCACTTCTTATTCTTTTCTTTATTTTTTTTTTTTTGGACTGAGCTATTCAATTTATGTTAAAATGTTTTGATTCAATTTAGAGAAATACAACCATAAAAAAAAAAAAAAAAACATAAAGTGAATTGGGATGTGAAGGCACATTTCTGTAATGCGCCTTTTTTTTTTTTATCTTTTTATTATTCTAAAGAAGAAGGCGCATTATAGAAATGCACCTTTAGTGGTACATGTAATTCAAAGAAGGCGCATTTCTGAAATATGCCTTCTTTGTATTACATGTATAGCAAAAGGTGCATTGTGAAATACGACTTCATTGTTAAATCCTGCAACAACAAAATAAAAAATATGAGAACCCCTTTCAAGAAAACAACACATTCAATATAACATTGTTGTGCACAAACAATTAAATAGCAATTCTCTAACTCCATGATTCAAATGACTTGATCATTCCCAACAAACATACAAATATACTCTTGATTAATTTAATTGTCCTCAACTCCAAATTTCAACTCATGTAGATCATTCCAAACATAAGTTCCAACTAACAAGTAAATAGTATCTTAGCATGTAAAAGACATGAAGGAAAGAAAAATAAACATAAGCAAAATAACATCACTTCAAAAGTAAACAAGTTTAAATATATATTCATCTTTTTTCATACATAAGCTGAAATTGCACACAAATCTACTTCCTCTTGCTCCTAAATCTAGCAAACACATGAGATATCCATGATGCCAATCCTTTTCCAAACCTCCTTTCCTCTACAATAATTGGAGCTTGTGACTCCTATATTGGTATCTGCCACTGGGATGGCTCAAGGAACTAAGGAGGATTGACCGCTTATATTGGGGAAGAACCACCTTCACGAGAACTCATTGGCCTTCTCTTTTGAGGAGTTGCTAGCATAAAGGGAAGATCTTATCAGGTCTCCATTAATGAAATCTCAAATGAGCTTAAAGGAGGACCTAACAACATGTGTACATTTGGATGACTGGATGATCCCTCGACTTGGAATGGTCTTCGAGTATCATCAACTTACCAACCCCATCACTACTATTGCGTTTCTCCCCTCACGCTTGTGTGACCGTTCGCTTGGGTGGATTTAAACCATCATAATCGGCATGATTCGAGTTAATATCTACCTATCCAAGCTCTTCTTCCAAAAGCAGTAGATACAAGGTCACTGGTATGTGGTCATGTAACAGTTGCATACCCAAATTAGCATGGTCTTAAGTAGTGAAATAGTTGGACTAGTCCACAAAAATCCTAATCTATTGGAACTCTTCAACCTACAACTTAAAGGGCATTCACATGAGGAATTGTAAGGTGAGTCAACTCTCAAGTAAGTGTCAACAAGGTACTTACATAACTCTAAGTAAAGCTCCAATCTGACTAATGTACTTACATATAATACTCCTACACCATTACTAGTAAGATCACTTAACACCTTAGGGACCATGGATTTGTATGACCACATTATATCGGTCATTCTAAATGGTGATGTAGTATGAATGTTGTGTAACCCAATTGACCTCAACCTAGCCTTGTAGGTTTATTGAATTTAGTGATGGTACTATGTCACATTGTAGTAGAATCCTCTACAGACTACCAAAATGATATACAACACACGTCGGGAAGCACCACTCCACATATAAGTTTTGAATGTAAGTTTGCCCAAATGCTTCTGCCATTTCAAACAAGTTCTCCACATCATCATCATTCCTTACAAGAATTAGGGAGTATGACACCACTTAAACAAGTGTTGGGGTACCTATATATTATCTTAACTCCACTTGCATTAGGATCAATTCTAATACTTCTACAAACCTTCCTAAGGAATTTGTCAAACGTAGCATTAGTTTTCATTTTCAATAGCTTCATAAGGCATCTATTGTATTCCGAACTTGAATTTCCTCTCACATTATCCTTATGGGCATATATGGAGAATTTAACAAAACCCACTATTTTCAACCTATACACACAAAATTCATCACACTTATTAGTTTAGTATAGTCATTACAACATTTGGTGTAAGTTTTTTAGCACGTTAAATTATACGCTTTACTATCACATTTACTTATATCACTTAAATCAAACTTATAAGCATTTTGTTGAATACCTTACACGTATTTGCTTATATCTATAGTTGTCAAAATTGCGATTCTATTATTCATTTGAATAGATAAAATCGATAGAATATATAAAATTAATAGAATCGTAAGCTTATAAAATCATATATCAAAGTTCATAATTTTATTAAAAGTCCGCACATTAATGATTTTACATTTATTTTAACTAAAAAAATATTATAAAATCATAAACTCGTAAAATTATATTATTGACTTGCAATTTTAATAGCAATACTTATATCACTTAAATCATATATTACTATACTAACTTACAAACAATCTAACTATAAAAACATGTTATCAATACTATTTATAGCCCAAATACTCAAGTATCAAGGTAAATTGCAAGAGAAATCAATAAAACTCTATCACACTCTGATTCTAAATTTTCACTCAATCCATACAAAATAAGTTAAATAATGAGAAGATTATTGTAAAAAAGAGTAATTAGAGACTTACTTGACTATTTATAAAGGATTGACCAAGAAAATGCAAAGAAAAATTGGTTGAGATTAAGATTGTTGAAATGTCTACAAGAGAGATTTTTGAGAGTGTGCTTACTGTTAGATTTGTGAAACGCATCTATCATGCCCAACTTTCGATTTTATTTTAGGTACAATAAAAGTACAGAAGATGCACTTCTAGAATACATCTTCTTTGCAAACTTGAAGGTGCATATGTGAAATGTACTTTCTTTTTTATAATAATAAAACAAATGCGCCTTCATATTCCCTATCTGGTAATATGTTTTCGGAGAGTTACTAATTACAATTTTTTTTTCGATAAGTACGTTTTTTGTTTAGTTCAAATTTAATCTATTTTATTGGAAAACCAGAATTTATAACACTATGTTATAATAGTTTTGTCATAGATTGCAGGCTTGTTTACTATTTTTATAAGTATTCCAATAAATATCACTTGAAATTACATATTTTTGGTTTTGTAAAACCAGCATATAAAATCTCTTTAAATTGTATCATTAAAAAAAAAATGAAAATTTTTTCTCAATTGTATTCCAACTTGTTTACTATTAAAAGGTTGGCAGAACTTATAATATATAGAATTATATGTATTTTTTATTAATTTTTTATTTATGGATAGGTTAGTGAATATCTATAATAGTAATTAGTCGATGTAGATATTAAGCTTTCAAAATTTTGGTTAAGTCGTCTCTCTTTCCTTTCTTCCTCTCATTTATCCTTTGCCCATGTTCTTCTCACTAGGCTTCCCGCAGACAGGGAACTTAACCAAATACCGTTAAAAAAGATGGCAATTACAGTTGATGCTCTCTCTCTCTCTCTCTCTCTCTACGTTCTTAAACTAAACACAAGATTGAACAAACCTTCCTTCATAAACCCACTGACCAATCTGTAGACCACAAGTGTTCGTTAAATTGCCACAATGACTTTCTCTACGATGTGCCTCAAATGTTACCCATGTTCTCTTCCTCCTTCTCCTCCACCACCCATATTTCTCTTTCCTAAACCCTCCACCTCCATTTCCACCATCCCATATGCTACCGCACAATCTCAGTCCCAATACTCAACCCCTTTATCTTCATTATTTCCCTCACAATCACAGACCCTCCATAAACTACCTCAAGACTTCACTCAAAAGCAACTCCTCGAAATCCTCCGTCGCGAAAAGGATGAAACTTCGGCCCTTCGAATACTTGGTTGGGCCTCTGATCAACCAAGCTTTACCCCCCATGTGGAAATTTATGAGGAAGTTCTTTATAAGCTTGGGAAAGTTGGGTCCTTTGATTCAATGAAGCGGGTTTTGGAGGAAATGATGAATGTGGGTTGTGAGATTACTTCAGGTACTTTCTTGATCCTTGTTGAGAGTTTTAAGGATTTTGATATGTATGATGATATTCTTGGGATTGTGGATATGATGGATGTGGAATATGGGGTTGAACCAGACACTCGGTTCTATAATCACCTGTTGAATGCTCTCGTTGATGGGAATAAATTGAAATTAGTAGAAAGTGCACATTCAAGTATGGTGGCTCGCAGGATGAAGCCTGATGTTTCTACTTTTAATATACTTATAAAAGCTCTTTGTAAAGCTCATCAGGTTAGGCCCGCCTTGTTGTTGATGGAAGAGATGCCAAATCATGGCTTATTCCCAGATGAGAAAACCTTCACCACAATTATGCAGGGTTATATTGAAGAGGGTAATATTGATGGCGCTTTGAGAATCAGAGAGCAGATGGCAGGGGCTGGATGCCCTGCTACCAATGTCACAGTGAATGTTCTGATTAATGGGTTCTGTAAAGAGGGGAAGATTGTCGAAGTACTGGATTTTATACAGGAGATGACAAATGAGGGGTTCTATCCTGATCAGTATACATTTAATACCTTGGTGAATGGTTTGTGCCGAGCTGCACATGTTAATCATGCTCTAGAGATTATGGACTTAATGCTTCAAGAGGGTTTTGATCCTGACATTGTTACTTACAATTCTCTTATTTCTGGGCTTTGTAAGACAGGTGAAGTTGACATGGCAGTTGAAATTCTTAATCAGATGATCTCCCGGGATTGTTCTCCCAACACTGTCACTTTCAATACATTGATTAACACCCTGTGTAAACAGAACCAATTAGAAAAGGCTACCAAACTTGCTCGGGCCCTTACAAGTAAGGGACTCTCGCCAGATGTTTGTACATTCAATTCACTGATTCAAGGCCTCTGTACAAGTAGTAATCATGACATAGCAATGGAACTGTTTCAGGAGATGAAAAATGAAGGGTGCCAACCTGATGAATTTACCTACAATATATTGATTGACAGCCTTTGTGCTAAAGGGAATATGCAAGAAGCATTGAGCCTGATGAAGGAGATGGAACTAAACGGCTGTGCCCGAAACGTTGTTGTATATAATACTTTAATTGATGGGTTCTGCAAGAACAAGAAGCTTGAAGAAGCAGAAGAGATCTTCGATCAGATGGAACTTCAAGGTGTTTCTAGAAATTCTGTAACATATAATACCCTTATTGATGGCCTTTGTAAGAGTGAAAGGGTTGAGGAGGCTGCTCAGCTTATTGATCAGATGATTATGGAAGGTTTAAAGCCCGACAAGTTCACTTTTAACTCTCTACTCTCGCATTACTGTAAACAAGGGGACATAAAAAAGGCAGCTGATATCGTGCAAACAATGACTTCAAGTGGGTGTGAGCCTGATATTGTCACATATGGAACACTCATCAGGGGCCTATGCAAGGCAAGTAGAGTTGATGTGGCAAGTAAGCTCCTAAGAAGTATCATGATGAAAGGAATTACCCTCACTCCGCAGGCTTATAACCCTCTGATACAAGCCCTGTTTAAAAGAAAGAGGATTAAAGAAGCAATGAGGCTTTTTAGAGAAATGGTGGAGAAGGGTTATGCTCCAGATGCTATCACTTACAGGATTGTTTTGCGTGGGCTTTGTAATGGTGGAGGCCCAATTAGAGAAGCTGTTGATTTTGTGGTTGAGATGACAGAAGAGGGGCATATACCTGAATTTCGACCCTTTTATATGCTGGCAGAAGGACTTTGTACTTTGGCTATGGAAGACACTCTGATCAAGCTCATTGACTTGATAATGGAGAAAGCAAAATTCTCAGATGGTGAAGTTTCTACAATCAGGGGTTTTATCAAAATCCGGAAGTTCCAAGATGCCTTGGCTACTTTTGGAAGTATATTGGAAAACTATGAGTCAAGAACACACCACCCATATTAGTATTGGAAGTTTCTTCAGGACATTTATTAGGAAAGCAGATCTGTGTTTTGTTATCATTGTTATGTGCTGTCAATGTTTGTAATGATAACCATGAAGATCAAGTTTTTATCTAGATTCCAACTTTTGAGAAGAATTTTTTACTCACATATACTTAACAATGTAAATTTTGTAGATAAATTTGTGATGCTGTTTCTGTATAATCTTCTTCTGCCTTTTTCTGCAGTGAAATCTCAATTTCCTGGTACACTTTCTTAATTTGGTGGTCCATCTGGGTAAAAGTTACCTTCTAGCACCTTAGTGTACAGTTTATAAAATATCATAATGTCCAATTCTAAGGGATGTGGATTATCAACTCGTGCATAAATTATTTTTATATTTTTGCTAAGCCCTTAACTTAAATACATGTGCCATGTTCCAAAGAAGATATGGATGTCAAGGTTAGGTCGAGGAGAAATGAATTTGGATCTTTTGCCGTTCTGTGCTTGCATGGCATTGTTCTTCTATACAGTAGACTTAAACTGGAAAGGTGTTTAAGTTTAAATTTCAAAATGCTCAGAATGTGTACCTGAAAGCAGCAAATACAGATGTACATAGTCTTATCTTCAAATATATTTGAACTATGGTGTCATAATTTATTGAAATCTGTTGTGGTTATATTGGCTGGATTCTCAAAGGAATTGTTCTTACTGTTATGCTTTTCTTTTTAAAACATTGCATTTAATCTTGTTTTTTGCTTGGTAATCTCATGTTTACAACTGACTCTTTACCATGTGATGTGCCAGTTGTGAAGCATTGTGGGAAACATTTTTCAGCACATTTTTTTTGGTTGGCTGGATGGGCCATAACCATTTTATAAGCTTTATAATACTACATCTAGATGGCCTATGTAGATCTTGTTAATAGTGTGTCCCTATACTTGCACAGCACATGGCTCATCATGTGAATTACAAAAGATTAGTGTTCATAGAGCTTTTGAATGCGTAAAACAAGGGATGCTTCGTGCTGCTAAGGTGATGCACTATTCTTGCTAATGTCATTTTCATGCTGTCATAGTTTCCTGTTTTGCTGTTTTGGCTGTTTTCACTATACAATTTGTTTACAAATGCTTTCTTCTTATGGCTAACATTTTTACTTAAATTTTCCTAATCAGTTATGCCATCGAATCTGATTGTTCATAGGCCAGAAGCTGCTCCATATTTGCTGATAATGGTTACCATATTACATGAATGGCTGAAAACTGGCTATATATGAGGCTTGCATTGGACTCTTATCTGAATTTGAAGGATTTGGGAGCAACCAGAGTATGGACAAATGAATAAAATATCAACCCTCATTAGAAAAATGAATAAAATATCAATGCTTGAAAAAACAACCAAGAGAATTGAGAGGCAATGCTTTTGCTCAGGAGCCCTTCAATTACTAAAAGTAAAGCATCTGGGAAATCATGCCATCCAAATTGACCATAAATTTATTAAGATTGTTCATTGTTCACAGATAACCAACTCAGTGAAGGGCAGATTCTGGTTTTAATTTCAGCACAATTTGCATAACTAAGCAGCATTTATGATCTAATGCTGGTTTTCTGCTTCTTTCAGGTTTAATTTCAGCACAAATTGCGTAACTAAGCAGCTTTTATGATCTACAATGCTGGTATTCTGATTCTTTCTCTGCTGATTCTCAGATACCTCTAAAACAGAAACAAATCTCTCAAAAGCACGCTGGGATTGTTGGTATTCATGATTATCATTCCAACGTTGGAAAAGAAGCAAATTCAAACATGTAAAGAAGAACCCTTTGGTGTTAAAAGATTAGAAACATTAATATCCTCTGGTATCTTTCATTATGGATACTTCTAAATCCTGTTTTTATGATACTGATTGTAATGTTGATAACATAAGATTATTGTCAAAAGTAAGTCTTCTGTTTCCAGAATCGGAGAGTATACAGTGCTCTTAAAACATGCCCTTCACGCCAGGGAATTATGTCTTATATTTGCAATGGAATGAATTAAGTGCTGAAATATTGCTTTTAAACCTTGAAATTAATTCAATGGCCAAAAAAAAAAGAATCTTGGAATCAATTGAGTTGGAAGAGGAGGAGAAAAAAGATACAAACACCTCGGAATCGAGGCCAGTCAGGGCAACTGATTGTGTACCTGCTATAACAACACTGTCATTATGGCTGAGATGAACTAAATCCACTTCTTTATTTCTTTCTGCGATAGTTTTACAGGCTATCGATGTTGAGTTAGATAAATAGACAGATCCTATATACAAAAATTACATTCTTATTAACCTTCTAGTGCTTCCTGACTTGATATATAATATATAATATATGACCCACTTATTCTTTCTCCATCAGATTAAGGTAAAGATATACTGGCTACAGGGTCCTGCAAAATTGTAAAGTAAATGCTTAATGCAAATTATTAAATCCAAGATTGTATAGGATAGTTGCATTTGAAGGAATTGACTCCGCTAATATGTGCAAAGATATCAGAGGAATCCAGCATGTCATCATCTTCTTTCACAGCAACCTGCATGAAGGGCGAGCAGATATCAATATGGACACCACACTAGTGAAGAAGAAAGAAGATCAACGAAAGTGAATTTTGTGTGCATATATTTGGTTGTGAAACATACTTCATCCTTATCATCCTCTTCATGTGAGCTACTAGGAAGTCGATTCTCCCCAAAATCATCGTTCTTTGCAAATCTTCCTCGGACTCGTGGGCGGCTATCTGCCAGAGTTTTCCTACAAGCATACTGCATATATATTTACATACCACGGTCTCAGAAGATGTCCAGGCATATAAAAACTAGATATTGCATTTTGTGAGAGGAAAAGAGGTATGACCTTTATCTTCTTGCTGAAATTCCTTTCATTCCTTTTCTTCATGTAGCGATGTATCTTCTCTTTTCTCTGCTCAATTGACAATCTTCCTACTCTATAAGTTGATTCATCCAAATTTGAAATCTCTGCCACTAAGGGTGTAGAACTAGAGTGTCCATTTACAAGCTCCTGACTCTCATTGCAGAAGGCCTTCCATGACAATACCGGGAAAAAATCAACAGAACAAAATAAGTCCTTTTTCAACAATCACCTGCAACGTGATCTACTCTGGCCTTAATCTTCAAGTACTTTTCCAAAAAGTGAAAATTTAGGAATTCTCTTAAAAGTGGGTAGAAAGGCTTTTGTAGAGACACTTCATATTAAAAATTATTTACATATATATTACTGAGTCAGTAATTCAATTCTTATCCTTGCCCAGATGCTAGTTTAACCCCAGGCTACGTTTAGGAATAAATGGTAGGTCTCACATGGATCTGTGCCTTCTTTGACTAACTTTTTGAACTTTGGTCACAAATAAGTTTCCACTAGAAGATAATTTCGTCCTATCCAGAATAAATTGTCTGATGTTCAGCAAATAGACATCTCTTTCTTTTGTAAGCAATATCTTTGCTAAATGATTAAAGAGATTGGAAGACATTGTGGTGAGTACACCCTGTCATGTTGCATTTTGCTATTTGAGAGTTGCCTGACAACTGATCACCATGTGATAACAATTTAATGAACTTTCATGTTTATTTTATGAAAGAGTTATCTTTGGTTATAGCTCATTTAGACAGTCTAAAGATGGTTCCTGGAGGGTATGGCAAACAAGTTAACAAGAAGTTATTGATAGAAGTACCTGAATGTTCCCAAGATTAAATACCCGTGGCATGGAATCTGGACAGTAAATTCCATTGTTATCAGCATGGTAATCCAGTTCTTGAGTTTGCAGGTCAGTACTCAGAGGAAGGCTTCCTGCAAAGATCCCAGAGCCATCACTAGATAATGCACCTGTTGCATTTCCAAGCATGTATTGGCCTATGTGAGGAGGAGGAAGGAATGAACAAGATGGTGATGAAGGGGTCAGCGGGGCATATGGAGGCACTGAAGATAAGCACTCTTCTTCAAAAACAGAAGGGAAAGGAGGGCCTATGATAGTTGCTGCAGGTTCAGAAGGATAATTTGCAAGCCCTTCAACAACATTTGTTAGTGGAACTTGTGTTTGAGCTGAAGAGAAATCAAATTGTTCTTGTTGGCCATTAAGAAATTGAGGAACAGAAAATGAAGGAGAAGGGGAGAAATCAATGGAAGCAGAGATATCATTGTCAATATCTTCTCGTGGATCAAAGATTGTGGTTGGATAGCCATTGATATTATTATTAGTGTTGGTGGTCGTAGTGGTGTTGTTGTTGTTGTTGGTGGTGGTGGTGGTGGTGGTGGTACTGCTGGCTGTTGTAGATGTGGAAATGGCTTTTACAGTGTTAGAATTATCAGCATGATTTTCCTGATAGATGCTGGCTGTATCTTGGGATAGAGACAGATTGCTGGTGTTGGCATTTTCTTCATAGCCACATTTTGGGCTTGAATTCACTTCAGAGTTCTGTATGGCATCTGAAAACAGTTCAGCTTCACAAAATTGAAGTATTTCTGCACTCAAAGGGCTCGAAATTTCTTCCTGCAAGACATGGAAGAACTCCCAAATATTACAAGGTAATTATAATGAAACGCCTTCACTACAAATGAAAGAACTGAGCAGAAACATAACTTCTTTCATTTAAAATGTAATTTGTTCTTCTATGTTAATTAGTAAAGAAATCTATCCGCCACCAATCTGCAAAGAAGACAAGCCTACTTCCTCTTACTCTCCAAGTGGTATCGAACTCGGTATCGTGTCACTATATATCAATAGTTTAAGAAATTAACCTCACGTCTACCTATCCTTAATAAATCATTTTCAGCAGATTACGTGATTCCTCTAACAATCCTGCTGTGAAATATGAAGGAATTTCATTTCTGGTATGACAAAGAGAAACCACACTAACTAGAGAAAAGGTATTCCGTGGTTGTGGACTTCATGCAATTTATAGAAAGAGCCGGAGTTGTGCAAACACTTGGGCATTAAAAGGCACTCAAGGAAATCCATGATGTTTGTGCATGTATATAGGTGCTTTAATCAGAACCCTTCATCAGTAGTTAAACTTGAGTGGTCAAGAATTCTATTTGGGAAGCTTAAACAACAAGCATAAAAAGCGACTTATTCCAAAATGATCAAAAGAAAAGTTGAGCTTTCCATTGGCGGTAAGCTCAGCATTAAATGGTGATTCTGCTTATGACAGTGACATATTTTTTTCCCTGGACAGTTACAAGACGTCTACATCTTCTTCAAGTATGAAATGGAAGATGCTAATTATGACCAAGTTCCCCACTGAAAGTTTGATTATGCGTAATGAACTTAGCCACGAAGGTATATTTTCCTCGGTCGTGATATCCATGTAGAAATGTTCCTTTCATTATATGACTTTTCAAAGTATATGGAATCCTAAATGGAGAAAAGAAAGTAAAACAAGAGTAAATAGAAGAAGATCAAAACCAAAACCATCCCGGTTAAGTATGAAAGACTAAGGCAGTGATCGGGAGCAGATTTTACAATGAATTGATTATAAACGTCAATCAAAGCAAGCAGAAGATGCTCTAGGGTAGCATGATCTTAGGGCTGCTTGTAATGACATTACAATATTATAAAACAAGGAGATCATATCATATGACTTCTCGATAGGGGCAAAATCAAGCAAATCAAGAAATGTGAATTGCAAGATCACCAAAGTTGACACAAAGGAGATGTAAGCATTAACAAAAAAGATTAGAAGAAAAAAAAGGAGTGGGGGGGTGGGATTGGGGAGGGGGAGGGGGAGAGAGTTAAGATCGTAGAACATTACGATCGGAAGCTGTTTGGACTGATGAATCTCATCCTCCAACATGTTAATATCCTTTAGATGTTTGTCCAAAGGCATCAAGGCCAAGAAAAACTCCCTCAAGCTTTATTTCCTAAAATGGCAATAGAAAGGAACTATTGTACTGACGTCCTCAAATGTTGCATGCTAAAATGTATTAGTAAAACTAATGGAGGAGAAGCATCCATTGTTAAGAGAACCCTAAAAAGGGATATACAGAGAATAGGGGGAGGGTGAGGGGGTGTTGTCCTTAACAGGACGGATTTAGAAAGAGAGAGGAGATCAGAGAGAGACTAGGGGAAAGATAGACAAAGATGAATGTATATTTTTGAGAAGAAGACGTTATGGTTAGCTAAGAAAAAGGAGGGTATGGGGTGTAAGAGTTTGTTAAATATATAGGACATTAGTTTGTCCGTACAATGTTGTCAACCTGGCACGTGAGTACGTCAACCCGAAAGAGAAGGGTCACCACATCTTACAGTCTTTTCCTAAGTGGCATAGTCCAACTTCCTCCTAGGAAAAACCGGGCTTACGTGGTTTTATCTTGCTCACTTGGCACTTCCAACCATACTTACATCTATACATATACATACATACATATATATTATCTTGAGTTTTTTCGTGCATGTAATAAAATTTTGAGCAGAAGTTGGGTTGACCCTCTTATGCTCATGCAAACTATATATCGACTTACGTTGCAAGCTTATTACTTTCACTATATCTTTGTATTACATTATATTCACAACCTATGTATCCGTTATATGGGTGTGTTGAATAAACAAACTTGAAACTATAATATTAAATGTAATCGTTAAAACGTAAGCTTTATTTATTTATTTATTTTCCCCTTGTTATAGCTTTGAATAAACAAAATATAATGATGGCTGCTTTGTTTAAAATTTAGAAAAAAGTATATATCATGTTTATAACTTCCCACTATATTATTAATCATAAACGGCTATATACCATGTTATATGAAAGAGGAGTCTAATTAATTCTTTTTGGCTATATATATATATATAACATTAATAGTCTCTCATTATTAGCTGCCACTAAAAAGCTACTTTTAGTATTTCGTTCATTTTATGATTGTCAAAGAGAAAAATTCTTTTTACCGTTGAAATATATATTAAATAAGATAGCATACTCAATTCACATGGATAACAACCTTAGGACACATTAGCTATATAATTTATCAATATGTACCGGGGAGTTATACAACAATATACAATGGTTGTCGCTAGACTTGCATAAGAGTTGGTTTTAAATTGTGAATCGGCTCGACTCGTGAGAGGCTGAGCCGAACTGCCCTCCTAAATCGTTGGGTCCTAAGGACTCAAGCGATTCAAGAGGGCGGAATCTTTACGCCAACCCACCATTGAACTGGCGGGTCGATTCGATCGGTTTACCCTCTTAAAAAGAAAAAAAAAAAAGAAAAAGAAAAGAGATGTCACTAAGTTTGAAAAAATAATTTAATAATATTCAGTAAGTCATTACATATCAAAGTTACTTTATTTACAATAGTAAAGGATAATTTTTTTAAAAATAATATCATCAAACTAATGATAGATGACTAATTATAAGTTAATTGTGTGTTAAAGATAGATAAAAAATTCAATTTCAATTAATGTAAATCCTTTTTGTAAAACTTATCAAATGCTAAGAATTTGAATATGAAAGAAAAATAAAATTTGAGGGAAAAACATAAAAAAGTTGAAATCACATTAAGTCAGAAATTAATAAAAAAATTAGAAATTATTAACGAATTAATTTACTTAAAAAAAGAGAGAGAAATGGGATTACATTATTAAAAATTATTAATGTATTAAAAAAGAAATTAATAAAATTAATATAAAAAGTTAAATATTTAAAAAAAATCAGTTTAAAGGCCTCGAATTGGCCTGAAACCACTAACTCGTGGGCTGATCATGGTTTACCATATCACCGATCCATGAATCGACAGTTTATAGCCGGTTCGGCCTAATGCCTAGTATTAGTTGTTGCATTTCAAAACTAAAAAATGTAAGTTGTATACTCATACTACAAAGGTTCAAAACAATAAAATATCCACAATTAAATAACATATGAAAAATTTTACTTCAATGATTCTTAATCTTTGATGTTAAATAACTTTAAAAATTTCATATATTTTAAGGTATTAAAACAATTAAAACTAAATCATTATAATCTAAGTAAAATCCATTTTTTCATGTGATCATAACATATTAACTCCTCCTATACTAAAAATAATATTTCTGAAACAAGATGAGCCAAAACCTAAAACATAATCTAAAATGCTCATGATTTAAGACAACACAACCCCCATATGCCACTACTAGCTAATGAGATGCTAAGCTCTAACAACACTTTACAGTCTCTAAAAATAAGTATATTAACTCTCAAATGTTAATACATTAACATATCTGTACATAGTAAAGTTGAATGATTCATAAGCCAATCATTCCAACCACAAATTATGATGAATAATAAATTGGAGTCTAGTTCCTACAATTGCTAAACCTACAACACTAATTGAATATCATGAATCAATTAGAGTCCAATCTCTAAGCATAATACATAATCATCACTTAACAAGATTATCGAATATTAGCAAATTATTTCTACTAGTCATCCTCATAATAATAAAAGTAATTGTTGCTCTCCCCATCTTGACAATAGTAATAAACATCTCTTGACTCATCATAGTTGGCATACTCATCATATGTACTTGCAGTTAAAAAATAACAAAGTAAGCTTAAGCCTTGATACGGGTTGCCGTAGATGAACATACCATCTCAATATCATGCATAACCAAAAAGGATGGGTCCGGGTCACGAGATAACTCAAAAAGTAAATAATAGTCGAAGGTTAAGCAGGGATTCCAATACACCAACGATGGATATGACGTACTGACGCCTCACATAAGCTCAAGGTCACACTTAATATGCCGTATAAGTATAACCAGAGGTCGTTTGCCACTAGTCCATACTCAAATGGGCTAGATAAGAATAATTCAAGAGTAAGGATACTTAGCTCAAGAGAGACTAAAAATCCAATGTATTCTCTATATGATGATAATATTACACTATGCAAGTACTTATAGTACTTAATTAGGGTAACTCCTAAATTATAGAAAAGTACATAAATGGATCCCCACTTGCTAAGAAAAAGGAAAATAATTTATAAGGAAAGCATGTATTCGTGCAAAAAGAATATTCACTATTAGAAAGGATAATAAAGATGTCAAAAAGGACAGCGTACACGTGTTTTAATCAGTTTGAGCTTTGATAACACTGTGAGTTAAGTAGGGGTGGGTTCTGACCAAGTCAGTGCGATGTCAGCATTTAAGTAGGTCGAACAATCAGGATTGGACTAAGGTTGGTTTAAGGGCAACTCATGTTCCGGGTTGGCCTCGGATGGTTGGTTCTTATTTATCGTTAGCTCGACATCGGCACTATTTAGATTGTTGTATTCAGATTTGGCGCTTCGACTAGTGCATAGCAAAGGATTCGGTTCGGCACATCGGCTGGTCACCTCAACAATACCTTGAATTACGTGGAGAGCAAAGAAACTCAGTAGATCAGACTGAGAATGTCCTCGGGTTCGAGAGCGTGTGATTGGTCCTTGATCCCTATCAAGCCCAATACTTAATATCACATACATATGTGCCTATCATTCAATGCAAAAACACAAGCATTTAATGCAACGAATAAAAACACAATCATTTTAATTATTATTGATTTAGGCCTTCAAATAACACAAGGGTGTTTAAGACCCTACTCATAGTTGGAGGAAAGAGAAGGAGAGAGAGATTGTGTATGTTTGTGTATGTATATATACATACATACATTTATAGTCTTAAGTAGGGAACTGCTACCTTTAGCCCTAACTTTCTAAAATGACATTAAGAATTGTCATCTGCGGCCTTGATAGTCTTAAATCTATCCCAGATTCTTTTGGTACACAACTCTACCATGAAAAGGGTCACATACCAATCATCAGTTACCTTTAGGATTCTACCATCTCTAGCCCTAAGCTTAGCCATACACAAGTAATAAGAAAGCTATAGGCTCAATACTTATTAGATTCATTTAGTTTCTAGTTGAGTACATACAAGCAACACATACGGTATTATGTACCTAGAATTTTATGCTTAGTCAATAGTTGGTCGTCTCTAATCTTGATCAAAGAATTCAAAATAACGTAACATTAATTTCCGTACTTAAACTAAAAGTTTCCTTAAACTAACTTTAATTCTAAACTCACTAATCCCTTAAGAAAGCTTTGATTTGGATAAGAAATCAAGTTTGTTTTAATAAAACAAGGGAAAAAAACAAAAGAAGAACACTTGAGAGGTATATGGATATAACACGGTCGTGTTTTCCCTTGCATCTCATTGCCAAGCTTTCTCCCAACGCTACAACCATGTTTAGGCCATATGCCTCATTGCTTTCCTCATCATAATGAACATAGTCAACAACATGCTTATGTTATTTTGTTGTGTACCCTTCTTTTCTCACTTTTCTAAAACTAGATGGCTACGTTCAAGTTATGTACCTCAACAGTACCATCAACATAAACGCCCATTGGCACACCTATTTTGATGATTGTATACTCCTTGATGTCTATGAAATTGACCATGTTCCTTCTTTCTTACATATGACCAACTACAAGTTGACCTTTCCTTCACAAAACCCCATGATCCGACTACTATATTTCATAGTCAACCATCAAAACATGTTCTTTTCAACTTTTAACCAATCAAATAATATGGAAAAACATTAAGGAGGCATAACTTTTTTGTTATGCTATTTCTTTTTTGTGCACTTCACTTCCAACATGTTTTCAAACATAATCTTCAACAAATGACATAACAAAAAAAAAAAAAAAAAACAGTACTTGAAACACAAGAATGTCCAACATGAGACAACTTACTAATCACACTCTCTTGAATAGTGATATTCGGTTATTTTTTCTTCTAAAGAGTCACCAAAATCTTGTTGAGTGTCACTTGCTTAATATATTATATATTATAAATGATACTGAATTCGATTCATTTATATTATATATTATAAATGACATTGTCTTAGAGTTAACACCAAATTAGCTATTAAGAAATCACTTAGCATGTGCCACAAGACCCTATAGCTCTTACAATAGACCACCCACAACTTCTTTCAAAACAACTTAACTTAATTCATGATGTTACAATTGTTAAACTTAGGAGCTTAGTTATATTTTCTATGAGACAAACCAATTTATTTAAGCTTATGAGACGCATTTATGTATTGAAAGTGTTTTATGAAGTACTTTGTACAAAGTTGTTATTTCCTATTATGTAAAAGCTATCTAAACGAGCTAAAGAGTCCATGTGATAAGCTAAGGACCAAGTGTAGCTAAAAGAGTGTAAAAGATGAGCTCATGAAATGGACTCCCAAGCATGTATTGTCAAGAGCATTTTCTTTATGTAGGATTTGACAAGCTCCAAAGCTTGTCAGCTAGATTGACTTTTGTAGCTCGTGGGAAATTTGACCATTATATAGCGGATAAAACTTCAATTAATAGAGTAAAAAGGCTAACTACTAGTTTCTTCTTAGAACTTATATAAACATGAGGTGTTAGAAGGCTATAATATTTGTATAATCTAATCTTATTATGATTTATCTTTGTAAAAGAAAAGCATGAAACTTAAAATTGAAATTATACTTATAAATTCGATCATTAGGGACAAAGATTAATAAAGCTTACATGAAGTCCCCTTGAGAAGGCAATTAATGATGGTAGAGAATAGGGACCAAGAGTTTGTACTCCATGTTAAATTTGAGGTTGATCCTTTCTATCCCTTCTCTATTTATTTTTGGCTAATTGTAACCCTTGCCACATGTCACCTAAAACAATCAAATCCTTTTAATATGTAACATTACTTTAGATACTATCACAAATGGATCATTGAGTGCCATGCCAATTCATCAATAGTATGGATCCTCAACCAAACAACTTTTAGGTTTTCACTTTAAATATGGTTTATTAACAACTATTCTAACAAGCACAAAACATCAACTAAGATTACATACTTGAATTTCGACTATTTGTATTTCACCACCTCCATTATCATACTCAAACCTAATTCAAAAGGTATAATACCATATAACAAATTTAGCACTTGAATGTGACTAACATCATCACTCAATTGCTAACTCCTTATATTAATCACCTAAGGATTTTAATTAATGAAACAAGTAAAGATAACTTTATGGTTTAATGGATTTATTGTCTTAGGAATTATATATGTATATATATACTTAGGAATGGATGATTGTATCTCTCTCTCTCTCTCTCTATATATATATATATAGATTAATAACTACTAACTACCTATTTACAAACTAACTCAACTTGGATTTTAAACCACTTTATCAACTTATTTTTACCCCAAATTGTTTAATAGATGCTAACTTGATATTTATAAGTAAATAGATACTAACCTACTATTAACCAATAACTGAATCAATCCTAAGTTAAAAAGCGCGGCTCCTCAAAAGAAAATAGGGGCCAATTGACTGCTACTCCCCATGGCCAATCAATCGGCGTCTTATAGGCTGATGGACTGATATTTCAATCTCCTTTTAAAAAAAAAATTCCAAAAATTTTCGGAAGATCCATAAATACAACTTCCATGAAGAATTTAGCCAACAATAAATCAAAATCTGAATTTTTTGTTTTTCATAACATTTGCTGTCTTTCTTAAATTGTAACAAAATCAAATCGAACATTTGTTGATATTACGTTTCAATATATATTCACACGTAACAATAGAAAATCGATAACTCATTCATAAATATTGTTCCATACCATTCCATGTTAAATCAAAACTTTAATCATAAAATGGCAATTCTTTTGAAGATTAGACTACTCCTTAAACAATCAACCCTTTGTTTTTAGTAAGAAATCTAAATTCACCTTAAAGATTGTTGAACCAATGATCAGGGAGTCCCATGATCATCTTGATTCATCCATTACATTATTGACATCAAACTTTTACTTAATTGTATGATTTCACATCAAAATCTATACTATCAAATTTCCTCCTTTTTCGAAGGATTCACAAGATCTTAATTTTATTCTTAACAAAATTGGATCTACAATTCTGGATATATAAAATCCATACATATCATATAGATCCATTACCTTGATCTAAGAAAATTAAAAATCCCTTATATCATATTTGGTATGTAAGAATGGTTTAAAAAAAAAATAAGGATTATAAATTCTTTCTTATGTTTAGAAATGGAATAAAATTAAATTAAATACTAAATAGTAGTACTTGTCAAAAGTATATATAATTATTAAATGTTATAATTAAATTAAAGATTAAATAAGCAATTTTGATTAATAATAATTAATAAGGGTAGAATAAAATCATGATTTTACCTTTTGAAGAGCGGAATCAAATTCTTCTTTGAAGACAAAATTGCCATATTATGCTTTCATGGTTATTTAAGAATAGTTGATTGAAAATATAAATTTTGAGAATTGCTACGGAAGTATGTATAGATTTATGAACTATAGAGGAATTATAAATTTTAATTCAGTTAATGACATTTTGCATCTAATATGATGGTATTACTAATTAAAATAGATTTACGCACATCCTAAGAGCTTTTTAATTGACTTATAAACTTATGCAACATTACCATTTTAGAGTGGTCACAATTTTTTAGAATCTTTACACTGGAAAACCTCATAATTGCCTACTATGTGGAAAGAATATAAAACAATACACAATACATAATAATTAGTACATGGGCGGCAAGAACACAATATATGATGATGAAATTGTGAACAAATCACCTTTATTGGCAAAATACAAATCTAAGCATTAATGCACATTAATATCAAACTGATAAGTTGTATATAAATGGAGCAAAAGTATGCTTGATAAAAAAAAAAATTATTTACTCCGCTATGATTTGAACATCGAAGAAAATTGCTTTATGAATTGGGTGCAGATAAAGCTGAGATGATTTGTCATTATCATTAATTTCTACAGTAGAGCTCATTGCCAAAATTAGAATCCATGTCTGATTTTTGCTCTCCATCATTATCTACTACTAAAAAAATTGATAGTAGTTTACAATTACTATGTTAAAATCAATAATTACAAATATAAATTACAATGGATAATTTATAATGATACTCTCTGAAAATAATTTCTACAATACATTTTATACTGCTTGAAAAATGCTGACACCGAAAAATTTTTCCTTTAATGTAATACCAAATGGGTATAGATCAAATCAAGCAATAAATTAACTTCAAAAATTTATTATAATTGTATACTAATATAAAATATTGACTAGATAATGTATTGGATGAAATTTTTTCAGAGTTTACAATTTTCAAGAGTATAAGTATGGTATTTTAAAAATCTAAAGGCTTTTTTTATACTTTTGATAACTTTTTCAAGGAGTGTCATAATGTAGCCTATTATAAAATATGTAAAAAGTACAAACAAGAAGGAGCTTCAATAGATCAACCGAGCCAATTGATTATTGACATCATCACACTCCTTCCTCAATCAACATGTCAGTCGGTACGAAGTCATCGGCTTCCTAACATTTCCCTAACAAGAAAACACACGTCCTTGGCAAAATAAACACACATTCAATGAAAAGAAATACAAGGAAATAAAGCAAAGTCTAGCAATTCAACATCATTAATTTCATTAATTATCAGTTGCTTTTGGAAATTGAACATGACATTTTGCAGTGTTATTGGGTACTTCAAGCCAACGACAAAGCACATGAATAATAATAATAATAATACAACATTTACGCTATATTATTCCATGTTTCTTTCAGATAATTTGGTTTAGGAACTTGGATTTGTCATTGTTCCAAATGAGGAGCACATTCTGTACACTACCTAAAGAGGAAAATGGTTCAAAAAGCATTAGGGTTTACTGTCATACCTAGCCAAGGAAACCCTAGAAATTTTGTCAAGATTCTCTTGCATAATTGTCATGATTTCATGTGTACATTGTGATAATCTATGTTTCGTATACCTAATTCCTCAATGCCAACTTAGGATATAATGATAGGAAAGTTTTTATCAATCCGAAACTACTCATTCTTGTCAATTTATGCATATGAATGGACCCACTTCCTATAATTAGATGTCTGAGTTACACTAAAGATATTTTCGTGTTACTATTTAAATAAGTTGTGGTTGTCCCAAAAGGGTTGATAAGGATCACAAAGTTCTTTAATATCTTTTAGAACAAAGGTAACATAAAGAGAAAGTGCATTATTCTAGTAGGTTTTGAATTTGACTTAATGATATGATATCTCACTTTTGTAAGAAGAATAATCTAAATAAATGAAATATTTCTCTATTACATTTTTTTTTATGTATAAATACATGAAAATATATTCTAAGATTATATGGTTCATAATCTGTCACGGTGCTAATTAAAATGCTCGTTTTTGAACTTAACTAGGTTTCGTACATGTCGACTTCAGTTTGGATAGAAATTCTTTAAAGCGTCCAATAAAACATGTTTTCATAGAGATGTCGGCTATTTGATGAGTAGAGAACTGCTAAGTGCAAGATTAAGGCATTTACACGAAACAATAAGGTTTTGCGTCATAGAGGCAAACACATGATTAAATGTTTGAGCGAATGAGATTTATGTAATATTTGGTTATAAGGATTAGATTGAATAAAGAAAATTGAATAGGATAAGTATATGGAGGACTGAGTAGTAGAATTTTATTATATTATGTTTAATTTGTACTGTATAAAACATAAAATTTATATTAAAAAATTAATTATTTATATTATAAAATAAATAATATTTTATAAAAATAATATTAATTAACACAATTTTATAAGATAGAGTTGTATTTTTAAGAATTTAAAATATTTTCCTTTTCTTGTCTAATAAATTTTATTTTTATACTATGATATATATGAAACAAAATTTAGGTATTTTATTCAGTTCATCATTCCAATTATTTATCCAATTACTAAGCAAAATTATAAACTAAATTGCAATAAATTTTTTTTCTAGTTTAATGTTATAAAAATTGCATAATCAAACACTGCTTTAGAATTATGTTAAGACTTGCTTGATAAAATTATACTTAATTTTGTCGCCTGGCCCCCTTTTATGCTCAATATGTTTAATCTGCTCATTGGAAAGCCTCATCGTGAGCAATTGAAAGGACACTGATTGATCCAGGGATGATTATAGTCTTAATTGGTTGGCTAACACCCATGTCTTCAAGTAGCCAAATGAACCTTATAAAGTTATAACTTGCATCTACGATAGCGTGAAATGATACCTGAATGTTGGATTTTAATTTGAAGAATAATTTGGCACTTGTGGTTAAATTAGATTTCGTGACCCAAAATAACAATCTTTTCGGGGTGGTGGCAGGAAGAACTACTTAGTGAATCAAGTTTGGGAAAAAAAAAAAAAAAGTGACAGTGGATAGTTTTCTTTGGAAATTATCATCTATATTGCAAATATTATCACGTGTCAATTAGGAGTTACTCATTACGCGTAAATACAAGTCGTGTGTACATATATCAAAAGAGTGTCTAGTGAAGTCAACCTCCTTATGTGGACATTAACTGCCTTTAAATTCTCTGATGGTATGCTTAATCTGTAGATTGGTTTAGAGTGGAATTGAATCAAAAATGTAACCACAAGTCTAATAATATATTTGGAGCTACACATGGAATCATTTATTTCATTTCAATGTTATATTTGGTTATAACATATTTAAAATAGATAAGAATGCATAATATTTGTTGGAAACGCTATTAATTGTTAAATGTTATAATTAACTTGAAAGTTAAAAAAATAGTTTCAAATTACTAGATGTAAAATCAAATTGCAATTCCAATGGGGTGGAATTTTTTCTTAAAGCGAGAATTACTTATTCCTAAAAATATCTTTAAAGATAAGAAAGGAAATAGACTTTAAAATTGTGATTATTTTGGAATTCGTATGCGCATACCAAACGTGCATAAAATTAAGCCATAAAGTGTTTTGCATTGTTTTTTTCTTTTTCCCCAAACTTATAGTAATTTTGTGTGTTTTTTTTTTTTTTTATTGAGTTTCAAGGAAGAGGAAATTTGTTAACGAGAACTCTTGGTTTCCCTTAAATAACATTAAATAAAAGCGCAGTCGCTCTCAACTTTCTAGAAGAACTTTCAAATTGTCGGAAGAACATTTTGGGGATTATTAGTGATGGGTTAGCTTTTTGATTAAGAAGAATAGAATGATAGAGCCTCATCGTTATCCTGTTCAAAAAGCTCTAAGAATTCCAAATTCTATCGAATGTATTCTGAGCAACCTGGGTACGGAGTAAAATTTTGATAGAATACGATGTACCTATTTTAGCAACATCTTTTATAAATAATAAGATGTATAAAAAATGAGATCTCTATATATATAAATTTGTATATACAATTTTTTTTTTATGTATTATACTTTTAATGAAAAGAGTGTTTTTTAAAAAGACGCACCTATTTGCTTATCCGCCGCGATGCTTTCAAGGCGTGGGTATCTACGTTGAGCAAATTTGACCCGTTTAGAAGCCTCAAATTCCCATTAGTGGGAAGGCAAAATTAGGCAAACAATCGTACGAAGGGCTTGATGTTTTTATATTATATGAATTACGACAATGCTTCTTTAGGAAGATGCCATATTTTGTTGACTGGACTTTCTGTTATATCAGGTGAAGGAACTGTCTAATGGTAGTAGATATATATATATAACACAAATGAAAAACAATATGTCGCAAGGTGAAAAAAAAAAAAAACGTTTGTGGATTGTACATGTTTTGCTAAACTACAACAATTCATTTGATGTCATACCTTTTAAAAAATATATCATGCTTGAAATCATGTAAATAAATGGTTGTTTTGGATTTTATTTACAGTTGGTGGGCGACACACTTGTGGTTTATATACTTTATAAATAGTTTATTATTATAATTTTAAAATAGGAATATAAAGTGAACAGATTTTCTTAGAATAAAAATGAATACAACACTTAAAGGTATGAAATAACAGTGAAAAGGAAAAAACATCTCCTCGTCAAGATATGTCAATCGCAATCATATGGATTGCAGAAATTATAGAGATCTGCAATCGGCTTGTTGAGTAATACGGAGTAGACAGCAAGAAGGTGTATTTGAGCAGCTGATGATCAATGGAAAGAGAGTCTTCAGATACAGCCTTTCTTTTCTTAGTTACTTTGTATTTGCAATAGCAAATAAACATGACTTAAAAAGTGTTAAAAATTATTATTATTTTTCTATATAGTTTATTTACACTTGTATAGTCAATCCACATATCATTCTCTTATAGGTTCAGCTAGTTATGATTCTTCTTGTATATAAAAGGTCATTATAACAGAAATGTAACGACTGGACAAATACATTTTTTCTAATCTAGCCATTAGCTTGATACTTCTCTCTACTACTAGTAGCTTTAGGTCGTGGACTCCTGTTCTTGTACAATTTGAAAGCAATCACACATGGTTGAATTGTAATTCTTCATGGTATTAGAGCAAGTCATATCTTGATTCCTTTGTTTTTTAGTTTCGAGTCCAATAGCTTGTTTACATGAACAATCAGATTGTCGAAATGAATAACAATTAGATTGACTTGGCTATTAATGATCCTTTTATCTTTTTGGATTGAATCATCCCGGCATGAATATTGGAAATATAATATTCAATGGTAACAATTACTTACCTTGGAATAAGTCTATGAAATTAGGGTTAAGAGCAAAATCAAAATCTGGTTTTACAGATGGATTTGTTCCTAAGCTTGTTGAGGATTCTGATTAGTTGAATAAATGGATTAGAGTCGATTATATGGTAAGGTGTTGGCTCTTGAATTTGATGATAAGTGACTTAGCACAGAATTTTTTATACACACAGTCAACCTTTCAACTATAGAAAGAAGTTAAGGAACAATATGGAGTTGCTAGTGGTCCTTTAGTATTTCAACTTTAGCTTGAAATTAGTAACATTAGGTAGGGTAATTAGGTCGTGAATGTATATTACAATAAACTGTGTAAGTGTTGGGATAAATTACAAGAACTGTATTCATTTCCTCATTGTAAGTGTAGAAGAATGGATTACTATACTTGTGCTTTTAAGGAATGAATTGTGGTGTACAAGTCCTATACTCGACTTATTCAATTTTTGATCGGCTTAAGTAATGGTTATGAGAGTGTTGGAAACCAGATCTTGGCCATGGAACTTTTGCCTTCTGTCAATCGAGGTTATTATTTGATGCAACAAGTGGAAAAGCAAAGGTAGTTATTAGGAACCTTGAATTTGAATATTGATTTTGCAGCCTTTTATGTGAATATGGGTAATTACTTAAAGAAGAAAAAGAACAAAAGAGGTCTTGATAGCTGTTTTTCAAATAGTCGGGTATCCTGATTGGTACAAAGAAAAGAAACTTATGTCAAAAAGAAAGAATAATATAGCAATAGCATCCTTTTATAAGATTGAAGATGGAAGTAGTTGCTTAGAAACTCCTTTGGATCTTTGTGACAAGGAGGATTTAGCTTCTATAAAAAATCTTAACAATAACATGTTGTGAGAATTGTGTCATGAGATGCTCAAACTCATGAAAGAGAAAGATAAGGAGAATTCAGTAGTTACAACCAATGCAATTACTTATGCAAGTAATTCTTTGCCAAATACTTTTTCTTTTGTAGCTATAGATAATGTTTTGGTAGCATGGATAGTAGATACTGGTGCAAGTGTTCACATGACACCCTTTATTGAGCTCTTACATGATATTAAAACCCTGGAAAGAGTAGTTCCTATTAGACCACCAAATGGAACCATCTTACATGCAACCAAATCAGATTCAATAAATATTAATGATGCCCTTACTCCTAACAATGTGCTTTACGTTCTATCATTCACACATAATTTGCTCTTAGTATACAAACTTACTTGTGACCTTTACCTACAAGCTATTTTTTATCCACATTTTTGTACCTTACTAGACCTAAGTATTAGGAGAATTTCAGCAATAGGACAAGCCAGGAGTGGTACCTCCTTGCTGTCTTTAGATTCATGTAAAGTTACTAATGTTGTTGATTCAAGTTCTATCTTGTTTTCTGTTAATTTAGTGAATAAATCAGATGCCATGTTGTTACACAACAGACTTAGGCATAGTTCCTTTTCTAAGTTGAAACATCTAGCATTGTGTAAAGCTTTTAACTTGGATTCTTATTTCTATCATACATGTCAAGAAGCAAAATTTTATTATGTTCCATTTCCAAAAAGTTCTAATATGAGTACATTGGCTTTTAAACTTCTACATATTTATTGTTGGGGTCCTTATACTATTGCTTCTTTATCTAGTGCTCATTACTTCCTTACAATAGTAGACGATTATATTAAGTCTACTTGGACTTATTTGATGAACCAAAAGAGTTAAACACAATCTATTCTTACACAACACTTTCATTACCTAGAAAGCCATTTTTCAATCACACCAAAGACAACAAGGACTGATAATGGTGGTGAGTTTATCTCCCATGCTTATCAAGATCTGTTTCGTAGACTTGGAGTTGTTCATCAAAGAACAATTGCATATTTACTACAGCAAAATGGATGTGTTGAGAGGAAACATAGACATTTATTAGATATCTCAAGAGCTTTTGAGGTTACATGCTAATCTTCCTAAGGAGTTTTGGGGTGATTGTTTATTAGCAGCAACATATTTGATAAACTTGATGCCTATGTGATAGGAATCAAGTTACTAAACCTTTGACCTATAGCCGAACCCGAGAACTAGAAAGCTTAGCAAGGTAGATTCTTCTATTTCAGCCAACTCCTACTGAGGCCGAGTACTTCTTTGCTAAGTCATTCTTTATGCCAAGCTGAATAATTGCCTATATCTCTGTAATATGCCAAATTGTAGATTACTCACTTGTGCTCGAGCCAACTAATGACTTGGCATCTTCCTTGCCGAGAAGCCGAAATAAAGAGATTGACCAACTAAGCCACCCTTGCTCAGACAAGCAAACTAACCATACTTTTTGTCCGCATATTCCAATGACATCACTAATATAACATCGCTACGTATATAGAATCATGTGTAGAATCTATTACACCAATAATTATTTTCCTTGATTATTCATTTTTACCTTTTTATATTTTGTATATTACTTTCTTTGGAAATACCCTTTTTGTTTTTTCCCTTTTAGGCATGTTACCTTCAATTCTTAAGTATAAATACTCTTTGTACTTATAACTGTAAACATTAGATTAATTATCATTAATACACTTGAGTATTTTTCATCCCTATGTAGATAATGCCTATTTACTTTCAGTATCACTCTTATTCTAACCCTTGAGTAAGGCTAGGTGGTGAGGAATCTCACCAGACCGATTCATGCTTTATATCGAATTGTATTGTAAGTTCTTGAAAGTTACATTGGTGCATCATATCCATCGGGGCTATTCGTAGGTTTTTGCTTACTTTTCATTTGTATCTGTTCTTTCGCACATTTCCCACCACTTCCTTTGTTAAGCTTTCGATAAGCTTGGACCCATTTAACGACCAGCCTTATCCGTTCTTAGTCATAGTTCGCATCATCTTAGTATCAAAGTGGAAGTTTTGTTTGAGTTGTGGTTTGTGTTTGAAGTTCTATCTATACTCTGTTTTGCGTATATGAAATAGAGCAAGTTACTATGTTATTTGATTGCTGTGTTTGTTAATTGTTACTTTTTCTACTTTGTGGAAGTGTTTGTTATATCACCTATTTCAAGAGTTTAAGCTTTGAATCTGTAGAGAAAATGACTGATTCAAGTGTAAACATTTATGTTAGAGATGACAACAGTGGAGTTGTCTACCATGGACGACAGTCTTAAGGAACCCCTAGGAGCATCGACGAGAGACTAAATGAGGTAACTAACCTCTTAGTAGATCTGACCCAAGTTGTTTATGCATTGGCTTGCTAATCGACTAAGGCTACACAAAACACTCTATAAGCTGCTAAACCTATTAAAGGTCAGAACCCAACTCGACTAGTTTGAGGTGGAGGAGTAGGTCGACGAGCGAGACGAAGGATAAACTTAAGGGAACTAGATAAAAAGGATAAGAAAGAGTATTTTGAAGAAGAGCGAGCTAGAGTCCCTAGAGCATCTGACCATGAGAAGTTTCGAATTTTGAGCGTTAATGGATTTGGGAGTGCTGATGAGTATTTGGAATGGGAAGAAAGAGTAGAGCGTGTTTTTGAATATTATCAATATGACGATTACAAGAAAGTGAGAACTGCTGTTGTTGAGTTCTTCGGATATGCTGCCATGTGGTGGAAGAATTTCTAGGTGATGAAGAGGCAAGAGGGCTATTGAGAAATTAATAATCGACATGAGATGAAGAGAATACTCAGAAACAAATTTGTGCTGGAAACTTATTTGCAAGATACTTTTACTCTATTTTAGGAGCTGAGATAAGGAGGCCAAATAGTTGACAAATATGTATAGGAATTCCAAATGCTCATGATCTAATGTAAGGTAGAGGAGCCCCCAGTACAAAAAATCTTTAGGTTTATCACGAGATTGGGGGGGGGGGGGGGGGGGGGTGATATTTGGGACATTATGGAGCTCCAACGATTCACCACAATGGATGAAGCCATTGGAATAGCCCAATGAGTAGAGAGGCAACGAAGAAGTCAAGTATTGACCAAAATGTTGACTAGCCAATCCAAATAGGGAAGTCACCAAGCTCTGTCAAATACTGAGCTGAGCAGAAAGATGGATGTTCAAACCAAGCTAAAAGGCTAACCTAACGGTAAAGTGCCAACCTAAACTTATGAGAAGGGGTAAGGATTTGGTAAGAAGATAAGTCAGATCAAGTGCTTTAAGTACCAAGAGTTCAGACATATGGCCGCTTAGTGCTCGAATCGAAGAACTATGGTGATCATGGGAGACGTCACAAAGTTGAAGGTATAGAGTACAAATGAGGAACTCGAAGAAGAAGAGATTACTATCAATAAAGAAGATGTCTAGAAAGAACTCACTAAGGAGGATGTGTTTGCCGAGGACTTAGACCAATTAGTCTTAATTGTTCAACGCACCACGAACTTAGAGCCCTCATGGGAGGAGGAGGAGTAGAGGGAGAATTTGTTTCATACTACTTGTAAAGTGAATGACCAAGTGCGAATGTTAATTGTGGATGGTGGAAGTTGCACCAATGTGGCATTAACCGAAATGGTCACGCAGTTGAAGTTACCGACCATTGTATACCCTAAGCCATACAAGTCACATTAGCTGAGTGATAAGGGAGCACTACATGTCACTTGGCAAGTACCACTGTTAATCACAATTGGAAACTATTCTGATGAAATTCTCTGCGATGTGTTACCCATGTGCGGCTTGTACACGTTGCTCATCCAACCATGGTTGCTTAACAGGAAACTAGTCCATGACGGCTACAGAAACACGTATGTGTTTGAAAAGGAAGGCTAGAAGATCATATTGAACTCGATGCCACCGAATGAAGTTAATAAACTATAGACCAAACTTGCTCGTGAATCAAAGAAGGCTCTGGTAACGAGTAGAGCCTAGCTCTGAAAGACCTTTAAAGCTAAAACACCGACCCTCATGTTGGTCAAGCGCTTATTAGAGTTGAAGGAGCGAGGTGAACTACCCTAGAAAATAAAAGATTTGTTGGATGAATATGCCGATCTGTTTCTAAAATAGTTACTTGAGGGGTTACCCTAACTCAAGGCATAGAACACTGCATTAACTTGTTACCCAGCATCGTACTGTTGAATAGACCAGCCTATTGGATGAATCCTAAATAAGTTTCTAAGCTCCAACGTTAAGTTAATGAGTTGCTGGAGAGAGGTTATGTTAGAGAAAGTCTTAGCTCTTATGTTGTACCGGTGCTTTTAGTGCTAAAAAAGGATGGAACCTGGCGAATGTGTGTTGATAGTCGAACCATGAATAAATTCATAACCAAATATAGGTATCCTATTCCTAGATTGGAAGACATGCTGGATGAATTGAGCAAAGCCAAAATTTTTAGCAAGATTGACCTAAAATTTAGCTACCATCAAATCCGCATGAGGTTAGGAGATGAGTGGAAGATTCCGTTTAAGACTCAACATGGACTTTATAAATAGATGGTCATGCCCTTTAGCTTGTTGAATGCCTCGAGCACTTTCATGAGACTAATGAACCATGTGCTAAGACATCTAATAAGGAAATGTGCCATGGTGTACTTTAATGACATTCTAGTTTACAGTACCGACATACCAAGTTACTGTACACATCTCTGAGCAGTTCTGGATATCCTCCATGCTGAGAGACTATTCGACAATCTCAAGAAGTGTTGTTTTTGCCAAGAGGAAGTGGTATTCTTGGGTTATGTAGTAAGTGGAGGAGGCTTACGAGTAGACGACGAGAAGATCCGAGCAACCGTCGAATGGTCAACTCCTACTACTTATGCTAACGTAAGAAGTTTCCAAGGACTAGCTTTATTCTATATACAATTCATCAGGAATTTCAGTACCCTCACTGCACCACTTACTGAGTTAACGAAAAAAAACACCAACTTTCGATGAGGAGAAAGAGAAGAGAGGAGCTTTACCGAAAATATTTAAGTTAGAATGTGACACATCGGGCATTGGAATAGGCGCTATCCTAATACAGGAAGGCTAACCAATTGCCTTCCATAGTAAGAAGCTTAGAGGACCTTAGCTAAACTACTCCATGTATGACAAATAACTATTGGCGTTAATCTAAGAACTGCAAGTATGGTAACACTATTTACTACCGAGAGAATTTGTCATATATACTAACCATAAGTTACTGAGGTACCTCCGAAGTCAGACTAAGTTATCGAAGTAGCAGGCAAGATGAGTTAAATTCCTTAAAGGATTTAATTTTGTAATAAAATATAAACAAGGAAAGTGCAATGTAGTTGTAGATGCTCTTTGGAGAAGATATGCACTCCTAAGTGAATTATAAACTAGATTATTTAGGTTTGCAAGCATCAAAGAGCAGTGCTCCAGGGATCCATAGTAGATGATTATCTGGACATTTTAGGGAGAAAAGGACATCTGAATTGTTAAGTGGTTGATTCTTTTGGCCGAGAATGAGGTGAGATGTGCACCAAATTGTTGAAAGTTGTGCCGTATATAAGAAGGCCAAGTGCCAGGTCAAGCAAAGTAAGGGAAAGTAATGCCTTTGCCTGTTCCAACGAAACCATGGACCGAATTAAGCATAGACTTTGTTCTCAGGTTACCAATGATCGCCCAAGGTAAAGATTCAATAATAGTTGTCATAGATAAGTTGAGCAAGATTGCACAATTTGTGCCCTACTCTAAAATTAACGATGCTTCAACTATTGCTTCTCTTTTCTTGCAGGAGATTGTGCGGTTACATAGTATGCCGAGAATTGTAGTCTCCGACAAAGACCTGAAGTTCTTAAGCCATTTCTAGTGGACCTTATGGCATCGAATGGGGATGAAACTACTATTCAATACTCCCTGTCACCTCCAAATTGACGACCAAATGTAAGTGGTTAATCGTACTTTGGGATCACTGCTTCAAGCTACAGTGGGCAAGAATATGGCTGATTGGGATGTCTACTTACCAGTGGTCGAATTCGCTTACAACCGGACAATGCATGACACCACTATGCAGAATCCCTTCAAAGTGGTCTATGGTTTTAATCTCGAGTTGCCCTTTGATCATACCCTTGTACCTATACCTACGCAAGAGAACCCTAACATGAAAGCTAAGGCACAATCCCTTCAACACATCTATGACAAAGTCACTCGGCATGTCAATCAAGTTGCTAAAAGAATGAGAGAGAAGGCTAAGGTAGGATGGCTAAACAATTTTAATAAGGAGACTTGGTATAGCTGCACCTCAATAAGGAATGGTGCTCGAGTAAAAGGAGGAATCAACCCCTTGGACCGATCGTGCATAGCTGAGCTAGAGGACTCCAAGGATTCACTTTAAGGATACTAACTCTAGGCCATAGCTGAGATGGGGATTCCTATCCCGAACTGGTCTCTTGCCGACCTGATTATCAAATCCTTACTTGTGTCAAATTCGACCCTGATTAGCAGCGATGCTTTATCCCCGAAGACAGCCCAAGAATAGCCAAGGTGAGCTCCTGATCTGACTACAGGCATCCAACCTCGAATCGAGCTGACTTCTCTTCAGAAGAACTAATTAGTCCCCAACCTAGTCTAAATTAGGTTAGCCTCTGACTACCGGCACTTTCTATTTCACCTACCTTGTATCATAGTCCCAACTCCCACCTACCATGTGACACTTGTCTTCTGGCATGATCTTTCTAGATGGATTCTCCACTTTTTCGCGCTGAATATTATTTGTCTCTTTCACCCTTTTTAGTATGTTTCATGTAGCCTAATTATAAAATACCCCTTTTATCTTTCTATACATATGAGTAACCTTAGTGGGTAGTTATATAAACCTCTACTTTCTTATACGTAGACATCAACTAATCAGTACAGAATTATTTACTTCGAGCAACCTTAATATTCTCATTATCCTTCAACTCTTATCTATTCCCTTTAGCAAAGAGTAATGGCGAGTGACCCTTCAGTTCGAAGCGATGTGTCATATCTGGTAGATTGTAGGTCGAGTAGGATCGAGTGATGCATCATATCTATTCGATAACTACTAGGCCTTTGCTTACTTTTTCCTTGTTATTTTGGTTTGCTTTGTTATGGTACCTCTCCAAGTGTTTGACCTTAGAGACGCATCAATTTTGCTAGTATCAAAGCACGATTCCGAGAGAAACTATGTAAAGTTACAGTGAAGTTTTGGTTCACTTTACTGTTAGTATTTGCTGTGTTCCTTTCGTAGTTACTACAATGTATTTGTGTGATAGAAAGTATGGTTCCATTATTACTCCGTTTTTCATTGTGAAAATAGAGCAAGTTTATTTCTATTCTATTTGAGTAATTATTGGGTACTACAGTTGTTAATGAATTGTTAATCTGTTTAGAAAATATTGTACTATGTTAGATTCGAGTGTTCAGGGTATTATTGGTAACCAGAATAGTAGTGCTCAATCTGGTTGTAGTCATAATGGTAGTAACACTTTAAGGTCTATTAATGCACTTGACAGACTCACAAACCTTATTAAAAGTTTAGTCACAGTAATGTAAGTTAACAAGCAACAACCCCAAGGTATGCCACCGCAAAATCTACTTAAAAATATTCAAGAGAGGGGTTATGGCTAAGCTGGTCAAGGCCATCACCCAACTCAATTCGCTCTAGTTGGAGGAGCTACTAGATGAAAACTGGAGTTAGAGGAGATTGAGGAAGGTGATGAAGAGCTAGATGTTAAAGAGTTTAAGGATGAAGAAGAAGAAGAAGCTAACTATTACTAAGTATAAAGATAGGGACACCAAGCTCCTCGAGGGCTAGATAATGTTAAGGTTCAAATTCTGCCCTTTAGTGGAAGTGGAGATGTAAATGAATATTTGGAATGGGAAGTCAAGGTTGAGAAAGTGTTTGAATGTTATGAATATACAGATGCTGTCAAACTTTAACTTACTGTGTTGGAGTTTATTGGGTATGTTACCATATGGTGAAAGAATCTGAATGCAGCTAGACCACAAGATGGAAGACGAGGTGTTAGAAACTAGGATGAGATGAAAAGGTTGTTAAGAGGAAGATTTGTAACCAAGACTTACTTACAAGATACGTTTGCAAAATGCAGCAACTTCGCCAAGGAAGCTAATCTATTGATGACTATGTAAGAGAATTCCAAATGCTTATAATCGAAGCTAACATCAAAGAACCAAAGGCCTGTATAGTGTCGAGGTTCATTTCTAAGCTTAAGTATGAGATTCGCAATATCGTGGAAGTACAGAGGTTTTATACCTTGGAAGAAGCCATCAAGATAGCGTAGAGGGTTGAAAGGTAAAGGAGAAGTGTTCCAAGTAGACCTAGGCCGACATCTTCGCAAGCCCCAATATTGCATTGACCTGATCAAGTTAAGCCGAGGAGGCCATATAGGGCCAAGGATAGGAACGGCCAATCTAATGATAGCCGAACAAACTAGTAGGCTTGAGCCGGTTAGTTGGGCCAAGCCAAGGTTAGGCTAACCCCAAGGACATATGAGAAGGGATAAACCTCCAACCGAAAGACTAGCAAGGTGAAGTACTTTAAATGCTTAGGCTTCGGACACATGGCTGCTGAGTGTCCAAACCGACATATCATGGTGCTTTGAAGAGATGTGGTAAATAGCACCGACGAAAGCAAGCTCGAGAAAGAAGAAGATTTTGGAAGTCCTAAGCCAAAGAGGAAGAGTAGACCTGTATCTATGTCGACTAAGGAGAAGTGATGACCTTAGTCCTAAGATAAGTACTTAATTCCTTACCAAACTCTAAGGAGGACTAGAGGGAGAATTTGTTCCATACTAAGTGTATCGTCAAAGGCCAATTATGTACAATCATTATGGATGGAGGAAGTTATACTAATGTCATTACACAGTCTTTTGTACAAAAGTTGGGTCTGCTGACCTTAAAGCATTACCGACCTTACAAGCTGTATTATTTTCATGATAAGGGTGCTTTGTACGTGATTGAACAAACGACCATGCCGTTCAATGTTGGGAATGTATATAGGGACAAAGTAGTTTGTGATGTTGTCTCCATGGGAGCTTCACATCTACTGCTTGGATGACCTTGGTTATTTGACTAACATGTTACTCATGATGGGTATAAGAACACCTATGCCTTTGTTAAGGGTAGAAGAAAGATTGTGTTGCAACCCATGACCCCCTACCAAGTGAATGACACCTATAATTAGCTCACTTAAGCTGGTAAGAAGAACACCTTGGTGATGAGCTGAAGAGAGCTCCGATCCACTGAGAAGGCTAAAGAACCTATGTTGTTGTTGGTTAGGAGATTATTAGAGATGAGGGAATTAGAGAATGTTCCAAAAGAGATTCGAAGCTTGCTAAATGAGTTTTCCGACCTGTTTCTGGAAGAACTACCTAGAGGACTGCCTTTAGTCTGTAGTATAGAGCACTTATTGATCTATAGCTAAGCGCCACTCTACTAAACCAACCTGCATTCAAGATGAACCTTGAGCAGGCTGCCGAGCTAAAGAAACAGGTAAACGAGCTCATAGAGCGAGAATATGTGAAGGAAAGCATCAGCCCTTGCACAACACTAGCTTTACTCATTTCGAGGAAAGATGGTTCATGGCGTATATGCATCGATAGTCGAGCAATTAAGCGAATTACCATCAAGTATAGATATTCGATACCAAGGCTCGATGATATATTGGATGAGCTTTATGGTGCCAAAATATTTTCAAAGATCGATCTGTGAAGTGGCTACTACTAGATTCATATGAGATCAGGAGATGAGTAGAAGACTGCCTTTAAGACTAGGCACAAACTCTATGAATGGTTAGCTATACCATTCGGACTTACTAAAGTGCTGAGCATATTCATGAGGTTAATGAAGCATGTGATGCACCCTCTGATCATAAGGTGTGTGGTCATGTATTTTGATGACATACTGATTTATAGTGCTAACCTGGATAGTCATGTTCAACATCTCTATGACGTATTTGATGTATTGTGAACTAAGAAGTTGTATGGAAATGTGAGGAAATGTGAAGAAGTGTACATTCTTCTAGAATGAGGTGGTTTATTAGGGTTTGTAGTGTTAAAGGAAGGGATCCAAGTAGATAAGGAAAAGATTCGAGCTATTTTAGAATGGTCGACACCGAAGAATGTTAAATGTCTGAAGTTTTCATGGCCTAGCTTCTTTCTATAGGTGATTTATTAAGGACTTCAGTACAATAGTTGCTTCATTGACTAAGTTGACAAAGAAGAGTGAAGGATTTAGGTGGAATGATTGAGTTGAGCAGAGCTTTAGAGATATTAAGGAAAAACTCACCTCGATACCTGTCTTGTTACTACTAGATTTTGGAAAGCTCTTCGAATTAGAATGTGATGCATTAGGAGTGGGAATTGGTGTTATCCTAATGCAAGAGTAACTACCCATTGCCTACCACAATGAGAAACTTAGTGGTCTAACCCTAAACTATTCTATGTATGAGAAAGAGTTGTACTCCCTTTTTTGAGTCCTCACTGTTTAGCAACACTATCTATTACTACAAGAATTTGTTATTTACACTAACCATGAATCATTGAAACATCTTAAGAGTTAGAACAAACTCTCGAAGAGACAAGCCAAATAGTTAGAATTTATGGAAGGGTTCTCGTACGTCATTTGGTACAAGAGAGGAAGCGCAAATATGGTTGTCAACACTCTATCACGATAGCAAACTTTGTAGACAAAATTATTGGAATTCTCATTCATCACTAAGTAGTATACTATTGACCCTCACTTTGGTCCCGTTGTTAAACATTGCCAAGTAAAGGTAGTTGTTGAAGGGTATTATCTTAAGGATGGCTATCTATTTAAGGACTGTAGGCTAGGTATTCTAAATTGCTCCACATATGAGCTATTGATCAAGGAAGCTCATAGCAGAGGATTATTTGATCATTTCAGGGAGACTAAGAAAACCAATTTGTTGAAGGAAAACTTTTATTAGCTTAGTTTAGTTAAAGATGTCCATAAGGTAGTTGGGTGTTCTGAGTTGTGCAAGCGAGTCAAGGGGAAAAGAGAACCCTATGAAGAGTACATGCCGCTGCCAACACCAACCATACCTTAGGCCAACCTCAGCATAGACTTTGTCCTAGGGTTACCTTAAACATCTAGAGGAAAATATTCTATCATTATTGTAGTAGACCATTTTAGAAAGATGGTACACTTCATTCTGTGCCATCAGACTAATAATGCTTTATATATTACTGATTTGTTTTTGTAAGAGATTGTTCGACTACATAAGGTACCAAAGACTATTGTCTCAAATTGGGATACAAAATTTTTTAACTATTTTTGGAAGACTCTTTGGAGAAGACTTGGAACTAAATTCGCATTCAACTCCAATAGCCACCCTTAGACTGATGGCCAGATTGAAGTGGTGAACAAAATGTTAAGCAATTTGCTCAAATCCATCATAAGGAAGAAATTGAGGGATTTGGACCTATGCTTACTAATTGTAAAGTTTACATACAACCAAATTATTCATAGCACTATTAGGAAGACCCTATTTGAGATCGTCTATGGCCTTAACCCCACTACCCCCTAGATATGATTAATGCCCCAGTAGTTACTGAAGAAAGTTAATCTACAGTTGATCGAGCCCAAGAATTGCATGAGCTACGCTAGTTTGTAACCAAGAAGATCGCCAAGTTGAATAAGAGACAGTAAGAAATTGGTAACTAAGGCCGTTGAACTATTTCTTTCCACTCAAGAGACTTAGTATGGATACACCTTAGCCAAGAACGATTCCTTCATTTGAGACAAAATAAGCTATCTCCTTATGCTGATGGTCCATTCAAGGTCCTAAAGAAGATCAATCGTAATGCCTACTAAATCGAGTTTCCTAATGACTATAGTGTTTTCTCCACCTTCAATGTATCCAACCTGATTCCTCACCAACCAACAAAAGAAGACCCTGCGAGTGCCCTAGAACAAAGAACAGAGACTGCTTCAGATTTGAGGACAAATCTTTTCGACCCCCAGGCAGATGATAGGAATAAACCCCTTGGACCGATCATGTGTAGCTAAGCTAGAGGACTCCAAAGACTCGCTCGGAAGATACTAGCTCTAAGCCATAACCAAGATAGAGATTCTTATCCCGAACTAGTCTTCTACCAACCTAACTATTAGATCCTTACTTGTGTCAAATCCGCCCCTAATCAGCAGCGATGCTTTATCTCCAAAGATAGCCCAAGAATAGTCGAGGCGAGCTTCCAATCTGACCATAGGCATTCGACCCTAAATCGAGCTGACTTCTCTTTAAAAGAATTAATTAGTCCCTAGCTTGGTCCAAATCAGGTCGGCCCTTAACTACCAGCACTTTCTGTTTTGCCTACTTTGTATCATTGTCTTAACTCCTACCTACCACATAACATGTGTCTTTTGGCACGATTTTTCCAGAAGGATTCTCTACTTTTTCACATTAAATATTCTTTATCTCTTTTACCCTTTTTAGTATGTTTAATGTAATCTAATTGTAAAATACCCCTTTTACCTTTTCATATATGTAAGTAACCTTAGTAAGTAGGTATATAAACCCCCACTTTCATATACGTAAGCATCAACTAATCAATACAAAATTATTCATTTTGAGTAACCTTAGTGTTCTCATTATCCCTCAACTCTTATATATTCTTTTTAGTAAGGAGTAGTGGTGAGTGACCCTTCAATTTAAACTGATGTGTCATATCCAACGGATTGTAAGCTAAGTATGATTAAGTGGTGCATCATATCTATTTGGTAGCTACCTGAACTTTGCTAACTTTTTCCCTATTGTCTTGGTTTACTTTATTGTAGTGCCTCTCCGTGTGTCTGACCCCGGAGATGCATCAAATTATCTACAATAGCTAAAGGACCTTTCAAAATCCTCTAGAAGATCAATGATAACGCCTATATATTGGAGCTACTAAAGGACTATGGGGTCTCTAACACCTTCAACATTACCAATCTCAGTCCATATCACCCTAATAGAGAGTTGATCAAAGACCATTCGGATTTGATCCTAAATCCAAATCAACTTAGAGGGAATTATAGGAATTAGGCTATTGAGCCTTTAACCCACAATCGAGCTAGAAGACTGGAAGGCTTGGTAAGGTGGATTCTCTTACTCCAACCGACTCTTACTAAGGTTAAGTACTTCTTTCCTAAGTCACTTTTTATGCTGAGCTGAATGACTGCCCATCTCTTTATAGTACATCGAATTGTAGATTACTCACTCGGGTCCGAGTCGACCAATGACTCAACGTCTTCCTTGTCAAAAAGCCGAGATAGAGAGATTGACTAACTAAGCTACCCCTACTCAGATAAGCAAACTGACCATACTTTTTGTCTACATCTTCCAATGGCATCACTAATACAGCATCGCCATATGTACAGAATCATGTATAGAATCCATTACACTAATGATTATTTTCCTTGAATATTCATTTTTACCCTTTTGTATTTTTTACATTACTTCCTTAAGAAATGCCCTTTTTGTCTTTCCCTTTTAAGCATGTTGCCCTAAATTCTCGAGTATAAATACCCTTTGTACTTATAGTTGTAAACATCAAATTGATTATCATTAATATACTTAAGTATTTTCTATTCTTACATAGACATTAATTGTTTACTCTCGGCATTACTCTTATCCTAAACCTTAAATAAGGCTAGGTGGCGAGTAACCTCATCGAACCGATTCATGTGTCATATCGAATTATGTCGTGAGTCCTTAGAAGTTCCATTGGTGTATCATATCCATTGGGGCTATTCATGGGTTTTTGCTTACTTTTCATTCATATATGTTCTTTTGCACATTTCCCATCACTTCCTTTTTCAAGCTTTTAGTAAGTTTGGACCTATTCAGCGATCAACCTTGTCTTTTCTTAGTCACAATCAGCATCACCATGGCCATTCTTCAGTAGAGATCTTCTTATGAAGTGCTCTTTAGTAAGTCTCCAGATTATAATATATTGCATATTTTTTGTTGTTTGTGCTATATTGCCAATCTTTTAGCTTTGAAAGGTAAATTTGATCCTCGGGGCATCAAAGGAGTATTTCTTGGTTATGCCACTACTCAAAAAGGTTACAAAGTCTATAGGACGGATACAAAACAAGTTGTTTGTAGTATGGATGTTGTTTTCTTTGAAGATAGTTTTCCATTTAAGGACCAATCCTCTATTAACTATGATGTGGATTCATCTTCTTCTTTGCCTCTAGTTTCCTTTCCTTCTGTTTCTTTTGATTCCCTTATTGCTCCTGTTTTTCCCCTTATTCCTGCTATTGTTCCACCTATCACACATTCATCTTCATTAGCTGATAACACTTCAGAGTAGTTATTTGGTCTTTCTCCATTAGAACAACCATCTTAATCTCCTGCTTCACGTCATTCTACTAGAGTCCATAAAACTCCTCAATGGCTAAATGATTTTTTCTTTGCTATTAGTTCTTGTGTTGACACTGTTACTTCTTCTCCTAGTAAACCTAAGTATCTTTTATTTGATACCACCATGTTTCATAGCTTTCCACATGATTATACAGTTTCACTTGCACATGTATTAATTATTTGCGAACCAAAACATTATTCGCAAGCTAGAAAATTTAAAGAGTGGATGGATCCTATGGATTAGGAAATTTGTGCTTTAGAAAGTAATGATACTTAGGATTTGACATCTTTACCTAAGGATAAAACAACCATAGGTTGTAAATGGGTATACAACTTAAAAGGTTAAATATCGACCTGATGGAAGTGTTGAATGTTATAAGGCTCATTTAGTTGCCAAAGGATACACTTAAGTTGAAGGGGAAGACTATACTGAGACTTTTTTTCTAGTTACGAAGTTAAACACAATGTGAGTACTCCTTGCTATCGCTGTAGCTTGTTATTAGCCTTTACACCAAATTAATGTCAATAATGCATTCTTACATGGACATCTTAATGAGGAAATTTATATGTTTCCTCTTGAAGGTTATTGCAAAGCTAAGAGTGGTCAAGTTTGTCATCTTAAAAAATCTCTATATGGGCTTAAACAAGCGTCACGTCAGTAGAACTCGGAAATTTCCAATTTTTTACTTCATAAGGGCTTTCTTCAGTTAAAACATGATTATTCCCTTTTTACTAAAGATACTAATGAAGGCTTTATTGTGGTACTTCTTTATGTGGATGACATGTTATTAACAGGATCCAATGAGGCTCTTATTTCTTGTTTGAAATCCAAGTTAGATGTTGTCTTTACTATCAAAGACTTAGGTCTTGCTTGGTACTTTCTTAGGCTAGAACTTTATCAAACATCTTCTAATTGTCTTTTAAGTCAACAGAAATTTATTTTTGATTTACTTGAGGAGACTAGTTTGACGACTACAAAGCCTACTCAATTTCCCTTTCCATGTAGACTAAAGTTAGCTACTGATATGGGTTCTTTACTTATTGATCCTTCCTATTTTCTTCAATTGGTTGGGAGGCTGTCTTATGTTAATCTTACTTAGCTAAATATCAATTTTGCTAATCCATGCTCTAAGTCAGCACATGTCTAAGCCTTGTACTAGTCACTTATAGGTGCTTTTTTACGTACTGTGGTACTTAAAAGGAACTGTCACCATAGGTCTTTATTATTCTACCTCCATTAGTATCATTTTACATGCATACACTAATTTGGACTAAGCAGCAAGCACTGTTGATCATAAATCCATTTATGGTTATTGTTGAATGCTTGGTTCTTCCTTGGTATCTTGGAAAACAAAGAAACAATCTACTATGTTTACCTCGTCTGTTGAAGCCGAGTATCATAGCCTAGCTGCTATTGCTAAAGAGATTCTTTGGACATCTTATATACTTCGAGATTTGGGCATATCACTCACTTTGCCTATTCAAGTTTTTTGTGATAACAAATTGACCCTATTAATTGCTTCTAACCCTTGCTTGCACGCATGCACCAAACATATTGATGTGGATGTCCATTTTGTTCGAGAACACATTACTTTTGGTTTCTTAAGTGTCTCTTACATTCCTTCAAAGATGTAAGTGGCTGATATTTTTACTAACCAGTTAGTGCTCAACAACTTCTACTTTTTCAATCTAAGTTGTTGCTTAAGCCTGCTCCAACTTAAGAGGGGGGGAGAGGGTTGGTGGTGGTGGTGGCGGCGTTAAGATTATTATTATTTTTCTGTATAGTTTATTTACACATGTATAGTCAATCCACATGTCATTCTCTTATAAGTTTAGTCAGTTATGATTCTTCCTATATATAAAAGATCATTGTAATAGAAATGTAACGATTGCATAAATACATTTTTTTTTTGTTCCATCTATTAGCTTGATAATTCTCTCTGCTACTAGAAGCTATAGGTTGTGGACTCCTATTCCTGTACAATCTAAAAGTAATCACGCATGGTTGAATTGTAATTCTTCAAAATATTCCATCCTAACTACTTACTCTCCCTTTATTACAATGTTTACTTCTCCACAATGCAATTTTTAAGGAATTGGGATTCATTAAAGAAAGTTAAAAATTCCAACTCCAAATAAAAAGGACCTCACTTTCCCCTTTTCTTCATCCACCATAACCATCACTACCACCTCATCTACTATTATAACTGCTACCATCCCTACCACCATTATCATTCCTACCGTCGCCGCAATCGTTGCCATTAACCACAACCACCAACACCAGCACCACCACTTTATTTTACTTTAGATTTGGTTGAGGAAAAAGAAAGACCGAGGGTAATTTAATCATCAAAGTTCTATTACATATTTATTCTTAAGTTGTTTTTTAATCCAAATAAATAAGGTAATAGGTATTACATCATTATTCCATTTCTTAGGAATTCCTATTCCATTCCCCTCTTATTCCATTCAATTAAGTGAATGGCTCGTAAGAATATAGATTAAATAATATGCTTTATAAAAATAATGTTAAAAAATAAGACATTTTACTCGTTCTCCTTTTTCAAATCTCTTTCAAATTAATTTGTCCAAGTCTTATATTCTATCCTAGAACCAACTTTAGAAGTAGATTAAAGCCCGTAAGTTAAAACTTACCTTTCTAGTTACTTTTCATAGGTGATTAAAATAAAAAGAAAATAGGATGCTCTCTTTTTACTTTCTCATGTCATGTGTCCCCTTTACTTTATCTAAGATTTGCACATTTTCTTCTTTATGATCGCTTCTCACTTCTTTCTTATGGTTACACCTATGCTAAGAGGATTAGAAGTACCTTAATGTTGAAAATAGCTGTTACAAGATGGTGGCCATATCTTTCTATTGGATTAGGGTGTTAGTTTAGGCACTAAATTTGTTATGTGCTATAGATGAGTTGTTAAATGGCTATTTGTTGTGATAAGAGTAGGTCCTTTAGAGCAAAGCTATAACTGGATCATATTCATGGTATGAGACACCTTTATAAATGGTTATAGTAGATCAGTTATATCAATACTTAATTCGATTGATGCGAGATGAGATGACTAAAAGATTTGGTTTTTAGGTGTTGGGGAGTATGTACACTAAGGCTAAGTGTATATATATGTATATATACATATATGTATGCAGGTATATATATATATACATACATACATACACTAGGGAATCATGAGCTATCTAAGTCTTGGGATGCCAAAACTGTACCACTTTGCCATGCATAAATGAGATAATAATCAATTATTGTTGCATTAATATTAGGAGAGCATGTAAATTGCATTCATATAGCATATATCCATGATTATGCTAATTATGTACTAGGAGCAGGCTCCCCTAAGGAACATGTTTTTCAAGTACATTTTGGATATATATAATGACTTCGAATATGACTTATATAATGAGAGTGGGCATGATGGTAGCAATTTTGACTATTGTGACTATTAGATGGAAGACCAATCATAGGACATTAAGATTAATGGATTTAGTTTTAACATAAGCTAACTTTTGAAAAAGTTACATTAGTTTATAATTCTTTTGAAACTTAGTTGATCTCAAAGATGTAATATGTCATTTTGAGTTAACTACTTTGACTATGTAACATTTCCTTATGAGAACTTAGCATATGTTACTTCTATTTATAGTTTAGTATGTCTTTGAGTCTTTGCATATTCATGCTATCATATGAATACGTGGCGAGATTGTCACATCCTAGGATCTAGGGTATGACAACTTTAGATGGTATTGGAACTAGGTTAAGGGTCTTTAAAGAACCCAAAAAAATGATCTATATGGTGGTGAAATAGCAAATATGGGCAAACAATGGCTTACTTTTCCCTTCTTAAAGCTAATCCTTATTTTATTTTGTGAATATTGGAATTGTTACTTTGCAAATATTATTCATTTTATTTTAGAGCTTCTATTATATTTAATTAAGGATGATAGTATGTTTATCCTCATGTTTGTCATTTCTATCCCTTTAGAAAATGGTTAAAAGAGGTTAGAATCCTAACTCTCTTGCTAACAATGAGGAGAATATACCTAAACTCTGATAATAAGAGCACTAGCCTATCCAGTTGCTACACTTCCTAGTCAATGGAGCTAGTAAACACCTTGTTTAGAGTGATTCAATAGTGATAACAACATTTACATCAAAATATATAGCAAAAATGTAGAAGTAATGAGATATAATTGGAACTAAGGTATGGCTGGCAATGGAGCTAGTGAAGACATATAAGTCCACCTTATTTAGATCAATTTGTTATGTTAATGAGAGCCTTTTATGCCATGATAGTAGATTTCTTTGTCAGGTTGGATTGACTAAATAGGTGGATAGAGGAAAATTAAAGGAATTTTTTTTTATTTTAAGGTCTCAAAGAATAAAAAGATTGACTATATAATATTTCTATTGAAGGATATTGCATCCAATTTGTGGAAAGAAGGCTTAAAAGTTTATTACTAAGTTTGTTACTTGGAGAATTTCTTATATGACTTTTTTAGAAATCTCTTTATGGAGCATGTTTTCACCATTCCGATTTTTTATAAAATTATATTTCCTTTAAACCGATTAACATTGAACCCTTACTTGTTCAATATTAATCCTCGACTAAGGTTTAAAGAAAAATTACTATTTTATACTTTGAAAACGTCTTGGAGTCGCCACCCGACCGAAGTCGAGACAAAGGGTTAACCTATTTATAATCAATTGGGTAAATTGGTTATAACTCAACTATTGGCCTTTCGATAAAAGCCAATTTTTGTAAAACGATTTTAAAACAAGAGATTTAGATCTAGAAGTTATGATTTTTAAACCCTTATAGATACTATTGACTTTCCAATTTTAACCTTAATATTAAAAATTACTTTTTAATTTTAAAAGACAAAACTCGATTATTATTTGCTTCTGGTTAAATCACTTTTTTTTTTATTTTTATCGTTGCCCTGTAAATGCCTACGTACTCATTATTCAGGATCAAACGTACATAGTTCTCTTAATAAAAACTTTAGTGGATTGGTCTTATTTTAATTATGAAAATACGTCGAATTTACATCTTTCATTCAGTTTGGTTATTTGAGAAAAATTTCTAAAAAGGGTCCTAACTTGGAACTCTTTGTTTTTTTTTTTTTCTAAAAAAAGTCCTAAATTTTGAATACAGGTTAGTTTATTTTTTCTTATTTAGAAAAAAGCTTTTCTAAGTGATAAGACAATTGTCCATTCACCAATCTACTTATTTTTATTTTATTTATTTTTCCTTATTTATTGTTATTTTTTTTTGTCCAATTCTATTATACTAAAAAATAAACTATTTTCTTGTCTCTTCTTTTTTTGTTATTTTTTTTATTTTTCCTTTTTTTTTTATTTTCACATTGCAACTTACACCTACATAGATAAATAAATAAATGCTAAATAAAAAAAAAAAAAACAAGGTTCGGATGCAACTGGGTGTATAGGTTAGATTGCAAGTCATCGGGTCAGGTTGAGTAGATCTGGTTCATCTTCAAGCTCAATAGTAGCACGAAGCGAGATTCAAGGCAATTTAGGCAACAAATCAAGGGGGTAGATTCATTTTTATGAGTTTCAGATTGGAATTAGTAGTGGTAGAGAGAGTGTTGTAGCCTGAGGTAATCGTTTGGTGGTTATTCAAAGGTGATGGTTGATGGTAGTGTTTAGGTGGTGATGTTTAAAGTTGCTAGGTATAAGAGAGATGTTGGGTTGGTGGTTTTAGGGGGCGCTAAGTTCAGTCGTGGGGTTCTTTTTAGTTAAAGGGGGTTGGAAGTGGTGGTTTGAGAGAGAGGAGGTTCGATGGTGGTTGTTTAGTTGTGTGGCTAGGAGCTACGACGGTGGTTGATTTTTGGAGCTTATTAATTGGTGCAGCTAGCTAATGGCGGTAAGCTAGAAGGAAAGAGATTCGAGAGAGAGGGTAAAGAGAGAAAATGATTCAAATAAGAGAGAGGGTGTTACACCTCGAAGTCACAGAGTTGCAACAGTTCCGCCGTGTAAACCATTCTATAATAGTAACTGGCCTCACAGTGCCTACCATAAACATGATCTACACAAGGCGTCGACGACTCCTCACTTTGAAGTAAATAGTCCGATTAACAGTTATACTACAATTATGATAAATATTACAAATTTCTAATAAACATAGATAATTATAAGTAAGTCCACAGAACTTCTCAGGAAGATTGACATAACACAATAGTTCACTAAATTACATAATAACTATCAGTCTTTCATCCTTAACTACAAGGTCACTCTAGTTATACATTATACTAAGTAACTTGATCCTCACACCCCTGGCTTTAAAGGACTAACCTCTGGATAATTGTAGGGCGGCATAGTACTTGAAGTGTTCAGAAATCAGAACTTGCAAAAAGATCTACAAGGGTATGAGCAACTACAGCTCAGTAAGTTAAATTGGAGACTCATGAATGCATATAAGCACAAACAAGATTATCAATCAATTATTTTCATGCAATGCAATGCAACAAGCAAGTGTCATTGCACAACGTAGTCCAGTCGGTTGTGAAATTAGAGAAATTTCGCCTGCTCTAATCCGTGTTGAGGAGTTCCATGTTATGCAGCAGCTCACAACCAAACCCAGGCTTGTGCAATGGAGACCCCGCTCCTCCCGCGACTACCTTCGAACAATTGATTTCACCCCCGCCACAACCTCCTCTCCTGTCACTTAGTTCAACTGAGGATGAAAAAGGAACCATTTTGCAATCCTGCGCTATCCCTTTAGAAATGGTCGGTATTTGGTTGGAGAATCTTATGATCCCCTAACGGGTTGCAATGCATGACATTTTTGGTTCTTAGAGTCGAATAAGATTAAATTTTATTTAGGGTGTTCAAACAATTTCACACCAATTCAATCATAACACTAAATCACTCACATCACAATTTCAACACGAATTCAGATACATCAGATACATCAAATACATACGTAAACTACTTACAATCACAACCATATACAAACCTAAGTCTCCGAGTACCATAAAACTAGTACTCTATTATAATAAGCAATAACCCAACTTACTTGAAATCGCTCGATCGCTCGATCACTCGATCCCTTAGTCGCAAACTGATTTTTCTTTGGGTGTCCTATAATACAAATAGGTCTTTTTAGTATTTATATTTTATGGATTCATATTCTAATTCATAATTTAACTCATTTTTCCCATGTATACCTATAACGTACTAATGATTCATTGTACTTTATTTCGGGGTTCGAATCCTAAATTAGATTCTAATTTTAATTCCTAAGTCTTAAATAGACTCGAATCCCAGTGTGACATTAATCACATTACGCTCGGGTATTCAAATATCCTATTGGGTCTTAATTCAGTATTCTAAACTATTTGGTACACGCTAACCCTAATTAAGGTATCGGATTTATTCTCGATGTGAGAAAATCTTACATTTTGAGACATTTACTTTAAATTAAATGTTATTTCAGATTTATTATTTTTCTAATTTCTATTATAATATTATTTAAATAACCCTAATTTTTTTAGATTTATAAATTTTCAATTTCACATATTACTAATTTCTTACATTAACTACCTAATTTCCTCAATTAACCATACTTAATACTCCAAAGGCCAAGATTAGGTTTCCACATTAGAGATTAGCATCCCTAAACATTTAATTACTAACTAAATCAATAATTAGTATCTTAATCACCTAATTAACCCAAAATTACCCAATTTTTCCATCATTTTAGGGCTAAAAATTAACTTAAAAATTTTGAAAATTAATTTTTTAAAAAATAGCTTCATAGCACTGTTCTATATCACATGAGCATCCTATAGAAAAAAATTGAACTCCAAACTACACTCCTAAGCCTATTTATTTTTAATTCTAATCATGTTCGGTTTTGTGTAATTTATTAAGGACCCTATATTTCCAAACGTGATTAAACTAAATTACTATTTTTCCCTAAATCTACATACAATAAAACCTCAGAATAACAAGTTTCATAATTTTCTGGGCAGAATAACTATTTTTACGAAATTATACAAAATCGGGACAATTATGGGACTCACCCGGTTTGATGCTTTCGGGTCGTCCAAACCCGGTCCAAGGTTGTCGGCTAACCCAGATGGTGGGTCTAGTGTAGGGTGGTGGTGGCGGCTCGGTCCCAAGTGGTGGTGAGATGTGGGTTTGGCTCACTTGCCCAATCTGTACAGTTTTCTTTTCTTTTTTCGTTTTCTAAATTTTCTCTCAAATTTTTAGGTCTCTCGATTTTTCTCAGATTCCTCACTGCCCAAATGAGTTCTAGAAATTTTTCCCCTATTTATAGATGATTTTTGTAATTATTATGCATTAATTAGACATGACTTTGCCCAATTCTCTTGATTTTTTGCTTTTGTGTTGCCTAATTCTAATTGGTTGATTTTTATTTGGCAGATCCTGACATGCCACGACCTGATTTGGATCATCTTATCCTCTTCTGATTTTTTCATAATTAATTTATAATTTTCTTTAATTATTTACTTAGTTTTTGGCCAATTTAGGTAATTTCGCGTATTTTTATTTACACGTAAATACATGTGGGGTACATGTAAACATTCCTAATTATTATTTAGGTCATTCTGAAATTTTTAGTATACATATAATTTATCTCTAGTAATTTATTAGTTATTGATTATTCTCTTCGCCTTTTCGGTAATTAGCAATTATTAAGCTTAAAATTTGAAAATTTTATAGTCTCCTATTTTACTACTTATTTTCTTAAATTCACATTTACGGGGTTATTTTTACTAATATTTCTCTCAATAGTTTATAATTTGGGTTTAATCGGATCCTTTAACCGATCACCCTAAACCTTAGGTTCTAAGTTCAATCCTACGGTTACTTGGCTTAGCTTTAAGGCTTACAGAGGGGACTTGTAGATTGATTATGTAGCTCATAAGTTGGTTGTGTGTATCTAATGAACTCCCCCAATACCTAATTTATACTCGAATTCAACCTAGAAACAAAGGAAAGTTCGAATTCGAATTAATTGAAAATGCTCAAAAACTAAGTTTTTCTTTCTTTCTTTTTTTTTTTTTTTTAATTTTGGAGCTTGATTTGAATGCTTCTTTAACCATATTTAGACATGTTAATGGGTTCGATTCACAGTAGGCCATGCGGCAAACAAAATCAAATCAAGAGATTGCGTGTGAGTATGTGAAATCTATGCGGAAATTGGCTCTAAAGTGAAGGGGGTTGGCCATTCTTGACCGAGAAAGTAGAGGAAAGTCTAGAGAAAATGGGAAAAAAACTGAGAGAAAGAGAGGGAAAGTGCTAACGTGGTGCTGACCTGGCGCCACGTCAGCCAACTTGACTAACCCTGACCTACTACGTGTCGTCACATGTTAGCTAACGTAGCATGTCACGTAGCTGACACGTGGTACCATGTCAACACGTTATCCAATCCCAAGATGCCACGTATTAGGATATGTGGCCCAATCAAGTCCTGATACGTAACAATTCTTAATGTGATGAAAAAATAAAAAAAAATTTTGTGCACTCTCACTAAGATTCAAACCCCTTACCTTTAACTAAACCCAATGCCAATATCCATGTGCTTATCTGTTAGGCTGTTGACTTGTGTCTTGCCCATATGTGCAATTATGAACTCCGTCAACTTAGGTTAGATTTAAATCTAAGCACAGATTCAACGGCCGAACTTCTAAACTTATTTAAAATTAAAAAACTTATACAATTAAAATTGTTATTTTTTAAAATCTTTTATTTTTTTCAATTTTCCTATTTTTTTTTGTAATTTTCTATATTTTTAAACTTTATTTTCTAAACTTCTTATTTTTTAAGGTTTCTTTCTACACTTCCTATTTTTTGGTACTTGTTTTCCGTATTTTTTGTGCTTTTTTTATTTTTGAATTTCTTATATTTTCCTAAAATTCTTTTTTTTCCCTAAATTTCTTAATTTTTTAGGTTTTCTCTAATTTCCTTTTTTTTTTGTATTTTTCCTAATTTAAGGCTTATTGAGAAAACAAAGAAAAATAAAAATAAAGATAAAGAAGGCAAAAATTAGGTATCTACACTCTTCGCTAATAGCTTAAGGCAAAAGATGATGCCACCAAGTTCTTCAATATTAGATGGGTAAGCGAGATTGCAAAAGAATATGAGGCAAAGCTAAGCATACTCCAAATGCTTTCCAAGCAAACAAGGAACTAGAGATATAGAATTTCAAAATGGGCTAGACCCTAATCTTCAAAATGAGTCAAGATCAATTGAATTGACTATGTATTCAATAGTGGTCAATAAGGTAAAATTGCTAAATTAAGGTCATAAATGGATCCAAAAGATGAGACCATGAGAGCAATAGATCTTAGCTAACTTTAAGAAAGAAACCAACCCCTGGACTAGTAATTCAAAGATGAGTAATGATGCAATTTAGGCCAATAATACAAATTGCCTACTTATCTCAAAATAATGTGGTTATGCCTAATAGTGATCAGAGGTATAATTGGTGGCTTAGGCCTTATGAGGAGAAGGGCTATAAGTGGACTCTAAGAGCCTATTTTTCTTATAGATAAGTAGAACATGCCAACAAGGACTACGAAACCTTGCATGTTTTTAGTTTTCTATAATCACTATAAGCAACGAGGGCAAAAAATGCCTAAACGTAAGGAAGCAAGTAATCAAAGAGCACATTTGATTTGAAGTCTAAGACACCAACCTATAGTTCAAAATGCGAGACCCTAAGCAAAAGCTAGAAACCTAGGATTTAGGTTTGAGTTTTCACTTCGTACCAGCAAAACACTTCATACATGGACACTGTGATAGGTCTACTTCTTGTCTTATCTCATAGTGTTTGATATGTGCATCGCATTCTTACATGTCTAAATTTTTTATAGCTACTTGCAATGCACGAAAGGAACATAATGCCTAGAGGACCTATGACTTAAGATAGAGTGAGTCTCTATAAAATTTTAAGCAATAAATTTTGTTAATGATGATGAATGAGGATGAAAAGACATTCTTTAAAGCCTATGAAGTTCATTTAAGATTATTTAATGACTAATATACTAGTTGTAAACTTGAACAACCTTTAGCCCAAAACCTATAGATTTTGTAACTATTTCCTAGTTAGGAGTCTTGCAACATTTGGGTGGTAGGTTACTTATGTGTTTTTTCCTAGCTTAAAAGCATCACTTACACATAATTAAGTGATGAAAAATGGATTAAAACACTTAGAATATGTTGATTGCATATAAAATGGACTAGTATTACAAAAAGTTATATATTGCTAAAACGAATCAATTTTTATATTCAGAAGTGTTGGTTTTTTTTTTTTTTAAGTGTTGTGCAAGGAATCAAGTGGCATTTGCATGGTATTCTTACTATCAACCAAATGCCCACTTTTAAACCTAACAATAGAATGCTAGGGGATACCAATTATATGGTAGCCCAACTATTGTCTGGATGGTAGTACGCAACTTCCAGTTGAACATTCGTACTCAAATTATGTAGATGAAAAGGTGCTAAAAGATGAGTATTGTAAGTCCCACAACCAATCCCTCAAGGTTTCGATCAGCTGAAAGATCCGATCAAGCTTAAATTATAAAGTAAAGCTAGAAATATTAGTAAAATGATCCCGTAAGTTTGAATTTAAGAAAATAAGCAATAAAATAAAAAACTATAAAAATTTCAAATTTTAAGTATATAACTCGTTATTTATCGAAAATGCATAAAATGCATTCCGATAATTAACAAATCACTAGAGATAAATTATATGTATACTAAAAATCATAAAATAACCTAAATAATATTTAGGAATATTTATTTGTACTATATATGAATTTACATGTAGGTATAAATACGTGTAATTACTTAAAATACGTGAAATGTGCTAAAATAATACAAAATACTTAAATAAAATTCATAATTAATTAAGGAAAAATCAGGAATGATCCAGAATTGGGTCATGGCAGCTAGGAAAAATAAGAAAAAAATCAGCCAATTAAATTAAGACAACATAAAAGCTAAAAATTAAGGGATAAGGCAATTGTCTTGTCCAATTTAATGCACAATAAATTTCCTAAAGCTCTATAAATAGGGAAAAAAATTTAGAAGCTCATTTGGATAGATTGAAATCAAAGAAAATTAGGGAGAGGCGAAAATTGAGAGAAAAATTTGGGTTAGAAAAAAATTAGGAAAAACTGTGCAATTAGGGCTTTTAAAGGGAACCCACACTAGACAAGCAGCTGGGGGTGGACGGCCACCACCACCACATGGTGGTGGTAGCGCTTAGACTGATCGACAAGGCCACGGCAACCGGCGGTGGTCAGAGCCACCCAGAACGATGAGTCCGATTTCTAGCCCAATTTTGTGTAATTTTGTAAAAAATAGTAAATATTGTTAGAAAATTATGAATTTTGTTATTCTGAAATATTTTTGTATGTATTTTTTAGGAAAAATATTATTTTGATGAAAATATGTCCCGTAATATATAGTCCTTAAGAAATCGTGCAAAACCGAGCATATTTCGGTTTAGAAATAAATGACCTTAGGAGTGTAGTTTCGAGCCCAAAATTTTTGTGTAGATTACTTAGATGATATAGAACAATGCTATGAATCCCGTTTTCAAAAATTAATTTTTTAAATTTTTAGATAATTTTTAGGCCTTAAAATGAGGCATAAAATGGGTAAATTAGAGTTAATAAAGTAATTAAATGGTTAATTACTGATTTAGTGAATAAGTACATGTTTTAGGATGTTGAACTATGATGGAGTATGATACTTGTAGCATTTAAGGTGTTAGATGTAATTATTAGGTTAATTATGTAGTAAATAAGTAATATGGGAAAATAGTACATTTTAAGTTAATTTTGTAAATTAGGGTAATTAGATGTAAAATCTGATTTAGGATGAATTTAGACATTTTGAAATGATAATTGATGTTTAGAGATGATAATTAGAGTGATAGAAATATTAGAAGTGTATTATATACATAATAGATAATAATACATAATATGTAATTATTGGAAATATAATAAATAGAAAATATTAGGATGAAAATTGATATTATATAAATAATAGGGATATATAATAAAACCGATAGAAGACTTGAATTTATGTAATTATATGAAAAATGTAAAAATTTCTCACATCAAGAGTGAATTCGGTACGCTAATACGGATTTAAGTGTACCGGGTGAAATAAAATACTGACTAGGGGTAATGATGATATTTAGGACATTAGGAAGTAATGTGATTAATTTCACATTATGGGTTGAAACGAATTTTTAGGATTGGAGTATAAAACACTAATTAGCAATCAAACTATAACTTAATTTAAAAATCGATGCGGAAACCAAACTCGAACCTAACCCCAAACTTAGAATAATTATAAAAGACTTAAGACCTAGATAATTAGGCATATTAAACCCTAAACAAAACATAACAATAAACGTTATAGGATAAAATGAACCTATAATAGTTATATGAAAAACTGAAAACCACGTTTGTGTTATAGGGATGATCGGCGATGGCGTAAGCAAGTCGAACTTCGAGTGAGTGAGCGAGAAGTTGAGGTAAGTTAGGATTAATACGATGCTGTATTTTGGAGGTTTAAGATTATGTTTGGTTGTGCTTGTTAGATAGTTGGATGTGTGCATGTACTTGATTATGAGTGATGCTATGATTCTATCTGTTGACCTGGCTTGTATTGTATGGTTTGTATGAAATGATTGATCACCCTAAATTGGACTTAATCAAATATACGACCAGTTATCATAACTGGACATGCATAGCAACCTATTAGGGGAACTTAGACTCTCCGGCTAAATACCGACCCTTTCGAAAGGGATAGTACAGGATTGCATAATGGTCCCTTCTTCATCCTCAGTCGAACTAAGTGACAGGAGAGGAGGTCACGGCGAAGGTAAAGTCAGTAGTTCGAAGGTAGTCGCGGGAGGAGCGAGGTCTCCATTGCACAAGCCTGGGTTTGGTCGTGAGCTGTTGCATTAATGGCAACTCCTCAACCCAGATTAAAGCGGGCGTAATTTCTCTAATCTCACAATAGGCCGGACAACGTCATATGATGGCATTTGCTTGCACATGCATTGTACCTAATAAGTTGATTGATAATCCTGTTGTGTGTTTATGGTATAGTTTTAAGTCCTCCATCCTAACTTACTAAGCTGTGGTTACTCACATCCCTATAGACGTCGTCTAGGTGCTGGTTAAGAAGCGGCAAACAACTACTCTGAAGTTAGCAACTGTTGGATCCTAGGGAGTGAGGAAAAACATTGAAGAATAAACACATATTTTTAAGGTTTAATTTTTTATTTCAAAATTATTCTTCATTTCTGAATAATGTAATAACTAGGAAATATATTACAAAGAAATATTGTAAATTTTAATTACAATAACTGAATTATAGTATATATATATATATATATATAATTCCTTACTTTCTTAGGTAAATGATTTATTTAAATTACAAACTGTTTACTTCAAAGTGGGTTAGTCGTTGACGCCTTGTGTAGATCAGGTCTAAGATAGCGGTTATAAGGCCAACTTCTATCTTAGGATGGTTTACACGGCAGGGCTGTTACAACTCTACCGCTGCAGGGCGTGACAAGCACAAGCTCACTCACTAAACCTACCCACCATTTGGTTGATAGCCCTAAAACCTTTAGCATTGCCTTAAACGTTAGTACACAAGACACTAACATGTATCTACCACCAACATGGTAGCTTATATACCATCCAAATAGTGGTGTCAAAATATAAATAGGCATTGCTTCTATGCTTTTGAAGAGGATTTCATTTATTTTTTATTTTTAAACATTGTCTCTAGCTAGTAACTTAAGTTTAGTATAGACTTAGGTGGTTTAGCAATATTTAGTCATTTTAGGACACTTTGAGCTTCAAAACACATCACGTGCATAGGCTTAGGCTTGCTTTTATTAAGTCATTAGTAAAATTATCTATAAGATAATATTTGTTTATTATCATAATTATATTGCATCTTATGTATTAAAAAAAGATCTTATTAATGATCTTACCTACAATAATTCCTAAAACTTAATCGGAGGAAAAAATTCATTTAAAAAATCATTAAGAGTGATTGATATACTTCATAAGAAGTTAAAGGAACTAAATTTTTACCTTTTTATTTTGCATAAATATTAAATGAAAATTAACTATTAATTTATAAAAAATTATATTATTATATAAAACTTGTGTAAGTTTTGTTTTTAACAAAAATAGGTTAGAAAAAATAATTAAATAAGAAATTACAAGTAGAAAGAGTAACTCGACATAAATATAAATATTATACTCTTTCTTTTCATAACAACTTTATGTGATTGTTATATTAGTAGTGTTAAAAAAATAATATTATTTTGAATATCATTAAGTAATCAATTATTCAATAATCTACATTTATTTTCATAACATTAATTGTAAAAAAAAATTACTAAATCAAGTCATATGATTGGTACTGTTTATTAATACTTTACGTCATAAGATTAGAATACTTGTAATATGAACAATGTAATTAATTTTTATAGTATATTTTAATTTCTTCTAAAATATATATTAGTTAGATAAAACTTTTCTCCAAGTAGAAAATAGGCCCAAACAATGCATAACAAAAATTCTATTACATCTTCCAAATATTGATTATATTCAATTAGATCATCACCATTATTGTCTTTAGTTTTTTGGGACATATATTAAAGAAAATATGAGAGATATGAACAAACTAAATAAATATTATTTATTAATTGTCTAAAATAAAAAGTACACGTCCAATAAGCCAAATAAAATATTTATGGTAATGTTCTAGCCAAGCAACAGTGTCTAACAGATATTATAAGACTTTTACCTCTTCTTCCCAATTCTTAGGATTATGTTGCTTAGACATCTACAGAATAAAATATTTTATTAGTAATTGAATATGTATGAGAGTAATTAATACTAATCACTATTAACTATTAAAGTATAATATCATTCAAGAAATTCTATTGCACTATCTAGGTAATCATAAACATAAATATCAACAATAGATTGAACATAAACAGATATATGAACAAAATATTGTTAACCACAGGCGACAATACCAAGACTAGTGGGGCTTTATGCAAAATTATGTAAATATGAAACCTCCAAAGTTGGTAATACCAACCGATTATGAGGTTTTATAATAATAAATTAAATTGATAAATCTCGTGGAATTACACCCAAATTAATTATAGATTCCCTACACAAGATATAATATAAAAGGAATAAATAGACAAATTGAAATCTTATTAATTTAAAACAGTTTGTAAAAAAATACAAGAGCATATACAAATATTCAAAGAACAATTTAAAATATTGAAAATATTTGAAAGAGATTTGAGAATATTGAAAGGTAATTTTATTCCACCTCAAGATTGAAGCAAACAATATGCTTCAGAAAGGATGGTATTTTATTGAAAAAGATTTGATCAAAGGAAGTAAGATTGAAAGTAAAAGAAAGTGTATGAGAAGAAGAGAGAAGAGAGGAGAAAAAAGAAAGTAAGATATGAGGAGTATAGAAGAGAAAAGAGAAGTTTGGGAAGATAAGAGAGAGAGGTTGTATATCCGACCTTGGTTTGAAATGAAAGAGAGGATCTGTTTTTATAATTGGAGAGGCTGATTGGTTACTGTAGTGAATAGTGTTATTATGGTCAACAAAGTATTGTATAAATAGTATAAAGCAGGGACATAAACAATTTTATGTTAGGAAGTGATATTTGACATCATTGATGACGATATTGTGCACTGTGGTACATGTGTATAAATACTATATTTTAAACTGCAAAAATTACATTTGAGTAAAGCAAAATTACACATATTATTCAAGAATCAGCTAGATCTATTCTATAATAGTCATCTTCATTTGAATTCTCGCTATGATAAGATCTTAATTCTGATGCGAATCTAAACTTGATCCTTAAGTTGACTCAATGATGTTTGCTAATGCCATTTCTAGAGTCTGCTTCATTTGCTCTAGAGAACTTGCACTAGCTAAAGAAGAGATAAAAAAACTTCTATTATGGTATTGTAGAGTTGAAATTTTGGATGGTGCAATTACGAATTGTTCTTGATCCAATTTAGAATCGAATCTTCTTCAAGTTTATTCCACATCTTGAAATTGTCCTACCATTTAACTTTATATATTCTGACCAAATTGGTTATATTTAAGGTTCGATTGGGTTTGTAATTGAACCACCATGCCATAACCTAAGATACACTAATGTGTATAAAATATAACATTTCCTTTTGGAAAATTTTCTCATGAGATGCTGGATTATATTCCCTTACGAAAGTATTGAAACCATTTCTAGCATTTTCAAGAATAATTTCAAAGGCTGCTCCAAATTGTTCCCACCAGTGTGCAAACCAATTGGGAAGTTTTTTAGAAGGACAATTATAAAAAAATATTAGCTAAGTATGTGATCTTTTTGGATTTATTTGATTGAAAACGTTCCACCAAGCTTGCTTATAATCAAAATAATTATAACTGGCTCGATGACCTGGCTGTGCTGAAAAAGGTTCTATATTGAGTTTTATCAGGGTTATTGGATGGGTTTGCCATTCCTTTAGATTGATTATTCTTAGAATTCTAGCTATAAAATAGCTAGCCATTCCTTTTTTTTTCAAAATGTTTAAATCTTATTGAACCAGTTTCAGTCAAAATTTTCTCATAAAACTATAGTGTTTGTAAACATTATACGATATATAATAAAAATCTTTTGTAAAGATTTTCCTTGCAAATTCAAAAGGATCCTTTTCAAATAATCTTTCTTCAATAGAGAAAACATATCTGCAAATGGGTTTTGAAAAAAATTTGGACCTTTGATTTGTAGGTATTATTGTGGAAGGTACTAAAGGTGCTACTTTAGTAATTTGAATATTCTGATTTTTCTTCTGGGTTTCCATTTGTTGAGGAATTTCGGACAACATTAGGATTTTATTTTTTGCTTATAAAACTATTGAAATTACTTTCAGCAATTCTGGAGTGACAGCCATATCGGCTAACAGAGAAAGAATTTCCTAGAAGAGGATTCCTCTTTGATTGTCAATGGACTGTTAGATGACTTACAAATATCTAATCAGGATTTGATATTAGTTAACCCCTTGCTAGAGGTTGAAAAAGCCTTTTCTTTTCCTTTATCCTTCTCTTTCTTGAGAGGCATCTCCCTGCGAGAATTTGTAAGTAAGGAAATCAGGAAGAGAATTGGAAAATCCATTAATATGCTTTATTTCAAAATCAAATACAGAAAAAATTGATTACCATCGGGCAAAATTTTGTTTGGATGCAATGTTTTGAACATCTTTCATTAAAACATTTTTAGTAGCTCTACAATCTATTCGCAAAAGAAACCTTTGGTTTAACAAATCTTCTTGAAATTTGGAAATTGTTAAAACAATTGCTAAGATCTCCTTTTTGATTGTGGAATAATTGCGTTGACATTCATTCCAATTTTTTGACACAAATTGAACAACATATTTTTTATTGTTTTGTTTTTGTTTTAATATTCCTCCGAATCCTAAATTAGAAGCAATAGTTTCTACCACTTTTGGTTGAAGGGGATCAGCAATATGCAAACATGGTATTTCATTAATTTTTTGTTTGAGCATTTTGACAGCATTTGTATGCTCATTTGACCAAGGAGGCGGATTCTTTTTCAATCTTTAGTACAAAGGTTTACAGATAATATTAAGATTGGGAAAGAAATCTGCAATATAATTTAAACTTCTTAGAAATCTTTGGAGCTGATTTTTATCCTTAATTTCATTAGAAAATTTGGCTACAAGATCAATCAATCAATCTTTGGATGGGAATTATTGTTCCATTATAAATATTGAAGCTTAGAAATCTAATCTTAGTCTAGAAAATACTAATCTTAGCCGGTGAAACAATTAAGCCATTTTTCTTAACTATAAAAACGAAAATTTTTATATGCTTAAAATGTTAGTCTATATTAGATGAAAAGATTAAAACATCATCAATATATATTATTACGAAATTGGAAAGTCATTAAAAATTTCATTTATTATTCTTTGGAATTCAAAGGGTACATTTTTTAATTTAAATGGCACTATATTCCATTCGTATTGACCAAAAGGAACTGCGAAGGCAGTTTTGCACCTATCATTATCCTTAATCTGTATCTGCCAAAATCTAAATTTCATATTAAATTTCAAAAATATTTTAACATTATGTAACCTATTAAGTAAATCTTTCTTATTAGGTATTGGATACATAATCCATTTTAAAGCACTATTAAGAGGCTTATAATTAATTACTAACCTTGGGACATGTCTTTCTATTTCTACATTCTTATTAACATAAAAAGTAGAATAACTCCATAAAGATTTACTTTTTCAAATTAATTTTTTATTGAGCAAATCATTTATTTCATTTTTGTAATGATTCGGAACTTCGTTATTCATTTGGGAAGGTCTTGCTTTAGTTGGAATATTTTTTTCGTTAAAATCATTCTCATAAGATAAATCTACAATATGTGATTTACAATTCCAAAATGCATTTGGAAGAGTTTAACAGATTGAATTTTTTATTTCTATTTCTAAATTAAAAACTTTATTTTTTAAATTTTCATTATTGAGTTGAGTTTCAATTCTTTTAAACTAAAGGTCCTTTTGTAAGTACATTAGATGTTTTCTTTACTTTGAATTAAACAATTTAATTCAGAAATTGAATTGTCTTTTAATTCATTTAAGTATTTGGTTTGTGGTTTTGTAATAAAATTGAATACAATTTTCTTTTTGAAATATTGTGTTTCAATTCCATCTTTATTTATAAAAAATGGTTGGATTTGATTTATGAAAGGAGTTCCTAAAATGACATTTTTATTTAAATTTTTCACAAGTATGAAAGAAGTTTTATATGAAGCATTGTTTTTTATGACTAAAGCATTGGACAATTTATAATTGATACGTAATTTGCTACCAGATGCAAAACTTAGAGATTGAATAGTTTTCTCAAAATATTTTATAAGAATCAACCCTTTTCTAATACAATTTAAATCTGCACCAGTATCAAATAATGCAATTGTTTCAGAACAAATTCATTATTAATCCTGATTGTTATATTAATTATCCATTTCCTCGTTGTTACTTAAACAAGATGCATTAGATAATTATTATTATCAAATATTAGCAAAGCATTTGAATCTTTAACATTTGAAGTTTCTCCATTGGTTATCTAAAGATTGTTTTCTTGAATTATTTTTTGTTTAAGTTTAAGAAAGTCCTTTTGAAGTTTTATTTACAATAATTTTAAGTCTTTTATTTGTTGTTTTTAAATATTAACTTCATTCTGCAAAGCATTAATTGTTATTGATTTTTTCTGTTTTATTTTTTTACCTCTTTCGAGGATCTCATTGAGATTATAAGATAAATTTAGTGTAAGAGTTAATTTAGGTTTACTGACATTTTTTATGAAATCAAGTTTTTCATTATCATTCGATAATTGATCTATATTGCGAAGAATTTCTTTTTCCTCATTTGTTAGTACATTAATTTCAATGTTTTCTTTAGATGATAAAGATGATGTGAAATCCATGTCATTAGCTTGAATTCCATCATTACAATTATTTTCTGATGAAGAGAATTCATTATCATAGAAAATTTGCAAGATATTATCCACTGTATATTCATTAAGATTTAATTCATTAAGTTTATTATTAATTTTACAAAAATTTGCTATGTGACCTATTTTCTTATACTTATAACACCTTAATTGTTTATAAGATTTTTTCTTATATTTTTTATTTTCTAGTTTCTTTTTACTTTCAAATTTTTTAAAGGATTTTCTCTTAAAGTTTCTTTGAGGTTTTTTATACAAACATTGAGGACATTTTGATGATTAATGAGAATGTTTTTTATCCTTCATTTTCTTATTAATGACAAAAGGAGGATCATATTGAGCATAGAAATCACCAAGACTTTGGTTTTTTAAATGCTATTCATTTTTCAATTGTTTTTGTAATCTTATTATGGTACACAAATTAGTTTCAATTTTATTAGCATATGATGCTAATTCTCCATATGACAGATTATCATACGGAATTTCTCTATTATTTTCTTTTTTGAGTTTTTTCCTAACTTATTTACCTATTAATTTCAATAAACCAGCTAAGAATTTTTCTTTCCAAAAAAGCTTATTACAATCATTCTTAAAGAAAACTCTTTCAAAGAAAATATCTCTATATTGCATAAATTCTCCTAAGGATTTGTACTTCATATTAGACAACAGATCTAAGGTTTTATCCCTAATATGTGAAGGGTTACCTATAAAATGTTGACTAATTGAGAATATTAAAGTATTAACCATATCTTGGATAAGTTTATCATTATCATCTAAAATTCTTCTTCCATTTTCATTAATTTTGAATGAGTTTAAAATATTAATTCATTGTTCCTCAATGAGATAATTATCCTACCAACCTTTTAATTGTCCAATAAAACCAGATATTAAAAGGAGTGCTACTTGATTATCGGTAATATTCGGAACAGTTTTATTAGTATTGGAAAACATTATCATTTGGTTTAGTATATTAAAAATTTTTTGTTCTAAGTACTTATCAATATTCCATTCATATGTGGATCCTATAAAATATTTATTTTGATAATTATTAGACTTTTCTTCAATTAGTATATCGGGAGGTATTGCTCTTTGATAGTACAATTTTTGAGGTTCTTTCTAATTAATTTTGTTAATTTCATCATTTGATTCATTAATATTCAATTCTTTTAAAGAAATATCAGATATTGTGTTATTTATTGACTCATTATTAGTCTCATCTAAGGCATTAATTTTTTTTAAAGGTGAATCATCAATGACAATACCCTTCCTGATAAAAGTTTATGTGTCCATATTCAAAAAATTGATTGGTTTTGAAGATGAAGTTTCTTCTTTTATCATTTTATTTTTTAACATTCTTTTCCTATCATCTAATGCTTTCAAAGATTCTTTACTTGGATTTTTTGGTATTTCAAATGATTTAAACAAAGGTATATTTTTATTGTTCTTATTGTTGAAAGGTCTTTCAATTACTTTATTAACCTCATTATTAATTGTATCTTTCATTCTATTTAATTATTTTCCTATTGTATGTAAATGTTGGTTAATGAAATTATTTTGATTTATTATTTTCTTTATTCCTGAGCCTTCTTCATCTATAGCATTTTTAAAAGGTGTAAGGGTTATTTTAGTATTTTTGTGAGTAGTTTTTATATTGCTAACTGATGGATGATTTGATTCTATTATTTGTCCATCACTTAGTTTCCATTTAAAATACTCATTAATTATATTAATTTCTTTAGGTTTCAGATACTATTCTTTAAACCATTCAAAAAAATATATCTAAGCACCAGTTTCATTCATGAAATTATAATATTCATCTTTTATTTGTTACTTAATATTATTAAATGTTTCAAAATACCATTTCCTTATTTTCTCATTTTTAAGTGAATTAAACTCTTTGTTTAGAAGAATCATATCGGGCTCGAAAGGTTGTTTTAAAACATTAAGTTCTGGATCACCTACTTATGAAAGTGAAGGTTTTCCATGTTCTAGTGCATTAGATAGTTGGTAAACTAGTTGAGTTATACCAAACCTATTATGGACAATTCCAGAAATGAATGGATTATCTTGAATATTTGGTTGTCTATTGGATTGGTTATTTGGTTGAATATTAGATTGAGCATGAAAGAATGTACAGATTATTGGTGGAGGATTTGGAAGATCTACCGATCTCCTAGAGGAAGATGACATTGACCTTATTTCTAAGGGTCTTCTAGGTTGATCAAAAGATCTTCTATTGAATTGGATGGTGACTTTATCATTTGGGTGTTAAACAACATTTGATGGTTCAATATTATAAACAGGTTGCTTTGGAAGAGGGCTTTCTACTTCCTAATGTTCAGGTAAATTGACCTAAGATCATTTAATCATTTTAGGGATAGAAACATTAGCTTTGGTTAGGTTTGTTTGAATAAGAAGAGTTTGACCTCTTTTATCTATTTTGTATGCCTTGGAACCAATAGCAATTTTCATTAATTTGAAATAAATTATGTATATTACAACCATTGGTATTGATCTTTCTACTATGTAATAATTATGGGTTTCAATTTGGAGGATTAAAGAACTCATTATTATCTTGTCTCTAAGAGCAAAAGTGATATTTGAATGACATTCAAATTGGATTGGTCTACTGCTAAGACTAGTTTCAATTGTTACATAAATTGACCTTTTATACACCAATTCCTTAGCATCTTTGAGAACCATGAAAACAAAGGTATCTAATCCTAATTTAGTGAGCAGTTTTGCTCCTATTTGTACTAGACCTAGGTCTATATAATTCTAATCTTTTGCATATTTCTTAATTAAGTTAGCATTGAAAAGTTTTATTGTTGTTAAGTCATTTGAGACAGGGATATCTTTCTCCTTAGTAGCTATAACATAATTATTTTTCCCAAAAATTTTCCATTTAGCAATTTGATATATTTGATCATAAGAAGTTTTGGTATTTTCCACTCATCTATCACTTTATCAAAATCTTTCAAATGTATTTTATGTCTATTATTTAGCATAGATTTTTCTGATTGCTTAGAGGGAGAAAAGCTAGAAGAGGACATAGTTCTTCTAAGTAAATTCATATTTTCAAAAAAGACTAATTTATCTAATCTTATAAATCTAAATCACAAGACTAAATTAAATTCAATATTGCGATTTCTAATTTATGACCTTTTGCAACCCTTAACTTAAAACAGGATTTATGTTGAGCCTTGGTAAGCTTATCACAATATTAGGATACTTCACAAAGGATTAGTAAATATAAAATATATTGTCACAAAGAAAATCGTCTCACTAAGTTAAATAAAGCACTTTGAACTCAAAGAAGCTCTTTGAGCTTGGTATGAAAAGCTTAATAACTTCTTGATAAACAACGGTTTTTATAGAGACAAACTTGATACAACATTGTTTATCAGAAATTACAGGTCAAATAATTGATTGTCCAAATCTATGTAGATGACATTATATTTGGAGCTACTGGCATGAACATAGTAGATGAGTTTGTAGAGTGCATGAAGAAAGAATTTGAAATGAGCATGGTTATGGAACACAGTTATTTCCTGGGTCTCTAAGTAAAACAAATCCAAAATAGAACATTTCTAAGTCAAACTAAGCATGCAAGAGAACTTTTGAAAAGATTTAAGATGGATAAGTGTAAAGTTAGGTCTATTATAAGTCTTGTACTCAATGAATAGGAATCAAGCCAGTAAATTTAAGGTATCAGTGAAACTAACCCAATTAGTATAAAAACTTATGTATAGGCTTAAGATATTAGTCTAAAAGATTCTATAAGTTCAAATTTTAAAAATATAATAAAATATTAAAAATATAGCTAAAATAGTGAGAATTTACTGTATCATTATTATATTATCGAGTACGCACAACGTACGTTTTAAAAATTAACGAACACTTAGAGATGTAATATAAGAGTAATATAATTAATATTAGACATAAAATAATATATACAAGACATGTATACACATCGGGTATAATTATTATATAAATATATATATCTGTAATTATTGTAAATACCCGAAATTAAGTATAATTCATTAAATAAATTCATAAATTTAGGAAAAATGATAAAAAAAATTTTCTTAGACAGCTAGAAAACATGTTTGCTGCATGGATAGAGATTGGAAAATACATGGGATAAGATTTTAGCCCTCTTGACACCTAAGCATGTTAATTTACACTTATTAATTAGGTTATAAAAAATACAAAGTAACTCAAACAGAGATATAAAAATCATCTCTTACATTCTGGAATAAGTTTGGTCATTTGTTAGTCTAAGAAAAATCTAGAAGTGGAAAATATAGAGAGAGAGTGAAGAACAAAAATTAGGAAAATTAGTCGCAAAATTTGGAATTTTATGTGATCCTAGGGAAGATGACTAGTTGGGAGTAAAACCAAGTGGTGGTTTGAAGGAGTGGCCGACGACAAAGTAGGTCGACACATCTTCCCCTCCCCATGTTGGTTAGAGCTCAGGTTTTCGGTAAATTGTTAAATTGTTTTGGTTTCATAAAAAATTAGGGAAAAATAGCAAACGATCACAAAAAATTATAAAATTTGGTTTCCTTGCATATTTTTGCATGAGAAATTCACATATTCAATAAGATTTGCAAAATTTTGAGTGTAGATATGAGGTCCTTAAGAAAAAAATTCTTGCGTACTAAATTTTAAACAAATAATTGAAAGACCAATTGATGTAGTTTCGACCTGAAATTTTTTGATTATATTCTTAAGATATTGAATTTTGATGTTATATGGTCAGATTGTAAAAAATCATGTTATTGGATTTTGGAGAGAAATTAGTTTTCATCGAAATTGTGTACTGGATGGGTAGTTGCTAAAAGTGCCTTATTATTCATTATGAAATTATAATAGGACTTATGATTATTGCCTTATAACAATTTGAAGTGGATTATTATGAGTTAAAAAATGATGATTTTTAAGTGAAAAATTGGTATTTGGTGAATTTGAAATTAAATCTCTAAGTTACTACGTAAGTATAAATGAGTATTTAGTATATTGGGAGTTGGTGTGTATAATTGAAGTTCTTAGTAGATATTTATTGATATTACAGAGTATAGGTCTTGAGAGATATCAAGAGGTGAGTAAATTGATATCTTTTGTAAAAACTAAAATTTTTTATTTATAAAGAAAATCCCTCTTAATATCTTAAATGGTATGATGAGTAGTTGGAAGTTGATTGTTTAACTTAAGGCGTAAATAATAACAATATAAATAATAAAGATAAAAAAGTAAACGAAGTAGGGAGAAAGAAGATTAAGTAATCGTTTTATAAAGCTTCAACCTTTTGCCTATTATTCTCTTCCAACTCTACCATTGGGGACCCAGTCCTCCTCACCGATATCGTTTCACTAGTCCAATTTTTTCAACAAACAAAGATCAATGAGAGATTGTAAGGATATCTAGTCGCTTCTCTGTCCTATCTCACTAGCTTCTTCCTAAGCTATATACAGGATTCAAAAAACTCCCTAATCCTCACACTTAAATACAATGTCAATAACTTTTATAAGGAAAGTGAAATGATACGAGCAAATATCCCTTTATAACTTTCACTCAAAAGCAATAATAATGGAATAATGAAAACTAATTTTGCTTAGTTTCTAACAGAGTTCATGAGAGAGATTTTGAATTTTAGTTCTTCTATATATCCCCCTTATCAGTCTTGCGTAACTTCTATTTATCTTGGATCAATCTTCTTTGCAACAGTTAGAAATGGCTATTTCCTAATATTTCTCTAAGCAAATTTGATTTAAACATAATCGGTTTTGTTGTCGAAAGGAACCAATTATTTGAATTTTTTGAAAACTTAAACCAAGCTAATCTTGATTTATTGTCAAGCTTAATACATTTGACAGTTGCTGTACGAGGTGATTTGTTCCAATCCTCTTCTAATTTCATGGAGATTGAAAATACATTTCAAATATTAAGGATAAGCATGGAAAGATATGGACAAATCTTCCTATAATCTGTTCTTCGAAAAAAGGTTCGGCATATCTATCGTAAGTAAGTTTTTCTCCCTTTTCTATTATAAAATTGTCATAAATGATCAAGTTGGTTTTATCTAAAATATTCAACCTTATCTCAAGCAAAATATCTTCAAATTCAAGAATTTGTTACCGATAAACTAAGCTACAACCTTATCTCGAGAAACTATTAAGAGCTATATCTAACTTTTCAAACACAACTTTGTCCAATAAATCCTTTATAGAGATTTGAAAAATTTCCTTGAACTTAATATATCAGAATCCTTTTTTGATTAATAACCTTACTAAATTTTAAACCTTGACCAATCTTACCAAAGATGTCAAAAAATCTTCTTCCTAAAAATATACTGCTCAAACCTTAATCACTCAATTTTATAAATCTGATTCTTAAGCGTATTAAAAAAATAATCTACCTTGAATCCCCATAGACTTAACCATCTTAGTGAAACGAAATTGAGTATATTTTCCTAACATACCCAATAAAGTAAAGCTAGGTCTTCTTGCAAATTTATCCAACTTAATTTATCCAAGTTAGTTAGAAAATGATTTAAGAATAGTAGTTGATTACAATATTGAACGCATATTATAAAATTATGTTCTCTTGCTAATACACATTTTAACAAGTACAAACTCAAGCTTATTTTCCTTTTAACACTTCTTTTCTTTAGAACATCTTGTATACTTAGAAAGTTTGTTAAGCTTATTTACCTTTTTTTTTGTTATTATCAAAATATATTAAGAGAAAAATGAACACAGAGTGTGAAAATTCTAGAAATATAAGGTAAGTTTGTGTATGAGTTAAATAGCAAGTTATGTTAATGGTCAAAGAGCTAAAAACTATGTCAAAAAGAATATTATAATGTACTTTAGGAGTAAATAACTTGATTATGCTAAAAATGGGTTTTAGGTCAGAAAGTAATTGATATTGGAACTTTATAACTATATTGAAATCAGAATATAAGTCGGGAACTTCTTAAATGAAAACTTAACTTAAGGTAATGGGTCAAAACTTTAGTGAGGACCTTAATTAGAACCTTAATCGGAACTTACCTCAAGTTAACTAAAAATTAGATAAATAACTAAAGAATCTACTTATAACAGAATGTAAATAATAATGAAAATAAGTTCTTACTTCATATGTGAATTTAAAATTGAAGTTATGTATTACTTTCCAAGGATTATTAACAAAGATCACAAACGCAATGTATAAGATCATGTAACATTATGTCCAAGTAAGTTGAGATCGATGCTTAATGGCATATTGAAGTATCATATTAGGATACTTGGAGGAGTAAGAGTACTTATTTGTGGTTGTAGTTAGATTATTTGTGCGTGTACTATGTTTATGCTTGGGATACTAATTATTGATTGGGAGTTGAACTTCAAATGTTGTTTTCTGCTTGAACATATAACATATCTTGCATGTATGAACTTGGTTGATGACCAAATAATTTAGACTAATCTTAAGTTGACTAAACGTTTAACCTGACATTTACGATAACCCAATAAGGGTAACGATTAGGTTATCAGACTAAATACCGATGCATTCATTAAGGATAACAGAAATGGTCATTTTTCCACCCTTAGTTGAACTAAGTGACAGGAGAGAGGGTTGTAGCAAGATTAGGATCCTGGTTCGAATGTTGTCTAGGGAGGAGGGTACTCTGCATTGCATAAGCCTAGATTTAGTCTAATAGCATCACATTGAAGCTCATCAAAATCTAGGTTACAGTAGACAAAATTACTTTAACTTCACAATGAACCAGTTAAACATTGTGAGATGCTATATCATTTGTCTATTGCATTTGCATTTAATTAATAAAACAACCATGTTTATAATGTAGCCTTATGACTCCATCCCTTCTTACTAAGCTAGTTGAGCTCACATCCCTATAGATTTTTTTTGTAGGTGCCGAGTAGTACTAGAAAATACCTCATTACATTTATCTATAAGTTAGTTTCGATGGGTTAGGGAGTAAAGTAAATAAGTAGAATGAATGGAATGAAGCTCAAGTCTCTTTTTTCTTTTTTTTTTTTTTTTTTTTGTAAGAAGATTATAAGGTCTTCTTGGGAGGCCTTATAGTCTTTGCTAGCTAGTTGTTATATACATATGTAATGTAGGTCTACTGTAGAGATATAAAGTTTCTTTTGAAAATTTTAGAGTTTTGATGTATCTAAGATTATGTAATGAACTAATCTATTTATAAGTATAAGAAAATGTAAAATGTTACTCCACAAGTTTTATATACTATAAGTGCCCATCTAATTGCTTTAAAGCTAGTTAAGTCGTCATTTGCCTTATGTGGACTATACCTATGTTAGCAACTAAGACGATAGCTTTTAGCCTAGATTGGTTTACACAACAAGATTGTTATGACTCCTTGAATTTAGGGCATGACACCTACCTCTATGAGCATAACATTAAAACTTAATAAAGATGAACAAAGCAAACCAATTTGTGAAAAACTTTATAAAGGCATGATATAAATCCTATTGCACTTAACCATGTCTAGACTTAATATCACGTTTGTCGTATATATATATGCATAAGATTTCAATCTTTCCTAAAAGAATCTCACTTAAATGTAGTCAAACACATTTAAGTATCTTATAAACACTATCAAAATTGGCTTGTAATATCCTAATTATGTATTTTTCAATCTTATAGGATACTCCGATGCCAACTTTGCTTGGTGCAAAGTTGATCAAAAAAGCACAAGTGACATATGTTACTTTCTTGGTAATTCTCTAGTGTTTTGGAATTCAAAGGAACAAAATTCAGTAAGACTCTCAACCCCTAGGGCCAAATATGTAGCCGCCAATTATTATTGTGCTCAATTTCTTTGGCTAAAACAAACCTTGTATGATAATGATCTTAACTTCTCCAAATTCCCAATTCATTGTGATAATACAAGAGCTATTAATCTTACAAAAAATTCGATCCAAGCCAATACTTAAGGACTAAGCATATAGAAATAAGCATTACTTTATTTGTAATCATATTCAAAACAACAATAAGTTCTTAGAATATGTGGATACAAGTAGCCAAATCGTTGATATTTTTACAAAACCCTTATGCGAGGGTCATTTCACTCTTTAAGAAGGGAACTAGGACTGTTAATGCATGATGAATGTTAGGACACAAAGACCCAATATAGTGATTTTGAAAAAAAGAAAAATGTCTCTTTAAATGAAGTAAGTGGCTTTCAACATGATATATGGTTTAAGAAAAATGGTCAAGTACCTCTCATGCATCAATTTGATCATGTAAGGATTTTATGTGCATTTAAAGCCATACATGCTTACTTGAGTTCTCTTATGCACATTTTCATGATTTGATGACTTCTATGTTTAATGAGTGTTATTACTGTTTATTTTAGCTTATAGATTGCGCTTGAATGGTTGGTGTAATCACAATGTGACTTGATGCAATTTTCACTCCCTTAACTACCCAAATTGAGCTTAAAATGTACATTTAGGAACTTTCATGATGATCTAGCCTAAATTTTAGGTTGGAGGAGTTAGACATCCTTTTTCTAAGGTTATTTATGATTATGGAACTCATTTAGATGTTATTTTCTTAAGTTGAGCAAAAATCCATGAGCTAGATAGCAATTTACTTAAGCTAGTGCAAACTATATGCAACCAACCGGCTGGTAAGGTACCTACCATGTACATGGCTACATCAGGCATTCTAACTACAAAATGCCCCCTTAAACCAACTGGTTCATGAACCATTTGGTTAGTAGATCTTAGACTAACTGGTTGGTTTGTATAGGCCTCTTGTGAACAAAATTTGCATACATGAGAATGGTTCTAACCATACTGTCTAGCCAATTACTGCGAATTGGCTTTTCTAATTGTATGCTTTTCTTTCTCTCTCCTCATTTCTTCTTCATCTACCATTCGAGCAATCCTCATTTCTTCACCATCTCCTTATGAAAATCACTCATTCTTCTTACAAATCAACCCTTTCTCACTCCCTTTTCACTAATCTCACATTTTTTCTTCTCTAAATCACCCACATTCTCACCTTTCTAATCTCTATGACTAAAACCTAAGTTTTTTAAACCATCTAAATGATCCTCAAAATCTTTGAATTCTATATAATGGTGGGTAAAAGAGCATGAGCACAAGGAGAACATAGAAGGGGCAAAGGTAGAAATGCTCCAAATGCGGATTTTAATAACCACTTACTCCTATCTATATGTCATTGACTAAGTTATGAAAAGTTCCACCTTTTAAAAGTTGATTATGGTCGACATTTAATGAGGATGTGTTGAATGCATTTGGAATGCTAGATATTGAAGGAGTAATCACTAATAAGATATTGGGCACTATGGATATTCTAAATATTGTGAAAGAGGAGGCAATACAACATTTTTATTGTAATTTGATGAATGATCGTGATGGGGATGGGAACTTGTTGGAATGGATTCTTGTAAATATAGGCAATTATGGCTAGATAGCTATGCGTATGGTCAAGAAATAGAAATTACTTAAGATGACATTTACAATATTATAGGGAGCTAGATACATGGAGGGCATCAACAATGTAAGGGTTACTTTTTATGAAGATGTTTTTTAGGAGAGGCATATTAGTGAAAATAATTGGGCGCATCTCTGTAATCTTAGGGTTATTAGATTGCCTCTTCATTATTGGATTCTCCACTTATTTCTTGGTTACAAATATTGTCCATGAAGTAGAGGACATAAGCATGTAACCAACAAAGACCTCCGAATATTGGGTTACATACATCATAACTCCCGCATTAATTATGTCGATTTGATTTTTCACTAATTTATGATTGTTACTAATAAGCCCAAGCAAACTTTTTGAGATGTGGTTGATCAATCACCCACATTCTTCTTCTTAAGGGTGTGCTTTTTCCTGCTACAAGTGTCCATCTAAAGCTTGAAGCTTGAACCATTCACTACGAGATACATTGATAAAGTGCTTTTTTCTACTCTAGGTATCCATTAGAAGCTTAAACCATTCACTATGAGACATATTGGTAAAGGAGGTTGGAAATTCGATAAGAACGATGGTTAGATACGAAAGCAACCCCTTTCTCCTCTTGCCAGAGCTGGTCCTCGTGAGCTTGCAAAATCGATTAGAGAAAATAGCCAACAAGCTCAAGACAAAGAGGAAGACAATATTAGAGAAGGTGTTCCTTAGGATGCTCCATCTCCTATTACACCTCCCAAGTCATCTCAAGAAGGTTTTGAAGAGCCCATTTATACCTATCTTTAATTAAATAAAGGGCTACTCATGCCATCATATCGATGATAGCATTTATCAAATGAAACAATGGCTCTCTTGCCAATAGGATTGCATCTATTATCCTTTGTTCTAGCACTTCCAACTACGTTATCCCTTTCCTCCACCCACTCTTCTACCATATACTCAACCTCACCTCCTCCTCCTATACCCTCTGATGATCTTCCTTCAAATTCAACTACTTAGCTTTTGGATTTTATTATTAGTAGCTTTGATATCTTATATGTTTATGTTTTATTGTTGAACTTAGCCTTTTGGCTTCTTGTAGTTATGTTTCTTATGGATATTTGATCTTGTGAGCCTTCTTAAGTATATAACTTGCTATGGCGTTTAATTATATCATATTCGTGCATAGTATACTTTGACTAAATGATCATTTTGTCTACCTATTGTTGCTTAGTGTTAGTGCAGCTAATGCTATAATTGTTGTTGTTGGTGTAATGTTAATGCGACAAAGTTGTGGATTTGCACTTGGCTTATGACTGGTAATGGTTGTTCTTGTAGTTATAGATAGATTTGTGGTGTTCATGTGACAAATTAGAAGTGCTGTCTTTCTTACCTTGGTTTTTCATCATTTATAGAAGGCATATCCTAAGACTCAAGCTAAGACTCCAAAATTTTCAACTTAAATTTCTCTTCCTCTTTATCACCTAAAATTACTCATCTTTTTTATGGGATCAAAGAGGGAGAATAGTTCGATTCACTTAGAGAGTTGCGCTTATTGGTTATTCTATTTGAAAATAAGTTTAAAAACAAGTTTAAAGTGATTGTCTTTACATCCTTACAAACTAGTGCTCCCAAAAATTCATAATTCTTTTTATTCCATCTCTTGCAAGTTATTTTTGAAACTGAATGTTTGATTGAGGGGAAGTAAGTCTTGTAAGGTTTTGTCCTCACTAAACAGAGAGAAATTGTTAAACCAACAGGTTTGTGCATGACTTTGATGAGAACAAAACTATGTAAGGCATGTTAAGTTAATCATGATTAATAATTCCTCTTTGCAATCTATAAATATATGATTAACTTACAAAACACTTGAATTATGTTGTTGACATTCAAATTGTATGATATCTTCATAAGAATAAAATCATTAGTTTGATTTTAATATGTTTGAAGTGTTAGAATGGCTTGAAACTACTTTTTGCACATGAAAAATAGATGTCTACTATCCTGTTACGAATCAATCGGCTAACTAAGCCTAAATTGTCTAGCTAATTGTTGTTAGCATTTTATGGCCAATTAGATATGATGAATGACAATTAATTGAGCTAAAAATCTACCATTATTCCTTTTGTTCACTTATCGTTCATTCTAATTGTCTTGTGTACTCAATTTGCTAAATTTCTTGTAAACCCTAATATAAGACATAATGATTAATACTACAAATACTTTGAGAGACTATACTTGAGAGAGAGAGTTATTGTGATTGAAAAACTTGCATAATCGATATTATGTATAGGCTTTTGAGCCATTGAGTTTAAGATTAATAAAGGTGTGTTTGAAGGCCTCAATTGGAGGTATTATATGATCATGGAGAGTAAGGAGTAGTCCTAACTCCATGTTAAAATCCTAGGCTCAAATTCTCTTTCCCTATCTCTTTTAATTTCAATACTTTATTTATTGCTTTATTATTGTTTCGTTACTATCACATAGTCATTTAGATTAAGACATTGTCTATTTGCAAAAATTGGTGATGAAACAAACTCAATTCACCCTCTTTCCCTGGTCCCCCATGTTTCTAGTGTAGTATTTCACTTATTAGGGCAAGTTTCAATACTTCAAATTACTCAAGTCAATACCATTCATATCATAATTAAAGTATTTGGTTTTTTCATTTTGTCTTAATGAATTTTCTTAATGTTCTAAGCCATAGTTCTTGTTTTTTTACTTTTTGTTTTGTATAAAGTTTTATATTTATCTCATTTTTATTCTTTTTTAGTAATAAATTCTCAATTTTTTTCTCTAGAGCCATCTTCACTGTTATTTTAATCTTAGTCATTAAGCATTTATCTTGTGTTCCTCTTCCATTTAATTTTATCGTAGTGGGTTCCAAAGCTTTAAGTAATTTAAGCCAATGTTATTTCTATCATGATATGAAAGTTTTTGGTTTGGCTAAATATTATATGTGCAAATTACGTTTACACTTTTCTCTTACAAATTCATATCAATTTTTCATTTGCTATTAAAATGTTCAAAGTCATGGCTTCTTGTATATGTTTTTTTGTTTAATTTATAAAATTCCATATTTACCTCATTTTTATGTGTATAGCCACTTTCCAAGAAAAATTTTAGATTATTTTGTTTTTCTAAGAGATTATGGGATACCGTTTGCTTCTATTGTCACATTGCATATTCTTTTAGATTTTAGTAAAAAAGTTTATGTTTATGTTGATGGATCACTAACTAATATGTTCATATTCAATTAATCATATTAGCATAAGCAAATCTACACAAAATAATTATCAATTTTATTTTGCTATTTGTTTGTTGTGAAAAATTTAAAAAGACAGGCTTGAAAAAAAAGATTTGAATCTTTTTCTTTTTTTAATAGAACAATATTAACTAAAAATAAACTAGTGCAAAAAGGTGTACAACACACACATCATCCAATAAGTATTATTTGGGAGTTCTCCCTTGAAACACTAGAACAAGATGGCATGTCATTCTTAACAACATTAGATAAAGAGGTAGGAATAGCATCTATAAAACAAACATCCTCGACCATGCTTTGTCTAAGTTTAGCTAAACTATTTGCAGCGAAGTTACCTTCTCAATCTACCCTGTCAAACATAATAAAAGGAATACGTGACATTAGTTCTTTGCATTCATGTAGAGCTAGATAACAAATATCTTCATTCACATTCGATTTTCTATCTAACCTATGGCCTGTTGTGAATCCACTTCCCCTATGACTTTCCACCATTTCAATTTAGAGGCTAATACTATACCCTCCCTTATTGCCCATAATTCAGCTTCAAGTAGCAAGGAGTTAATCATTTGCTTATGTATACCTCTTAGGACATAGCCATTATGATCTTTGCAAATCTCTCCTAATCCAATCGTTCTAACATTGTCTTCAATTGCCACATCACAATTTAATTTCACCTACCCCTCTACCGGTTTCTCCCACCATACTCCTCTCCTTTTTCATGTACTTTCAATTTCCCAATCCTCTATATTACCTACCACTCATGTGCCTCCATTCTTATTTTCCCATAGCACTCTTCGTGCGGTTACTCTGGTTGAAATACTCATCTATTTCATTCCCTCCAAATTCCTTTGATAATAAAGGGTAGGGTAACTTCTTTTGGATGATGTATTTCCTTCTATCTCTTTTTTCTCCACTTATTGTTTTTTATTAACAACTTCAAGTCATCAAAATTATAGTTGTGTCGATTGAACCAAAATCCCAAAGTCTACCATACCTCTCTAGACCATCTACAGTTCAAAACTAAATATAGTATAGTCTCATTCTATACTCCATACATAAGGCACTATAGTCCTACATTAATCCTTCTTCTTGCTAAGTTGTCTCAAGTTGCTATCCCATTGCGCAGAATGCACTATAACAAAAATTGTATGCATGGTATAGTTAGAATTCTCCACAGCCACTCCTAATTTTCCTTCTCATTATCCTCATCAGATTCTTCCATAGCTTTACATAGGAAAAACTTTGATGAGACCTCCCCATCTATCTCATAAGGCTAACTTTTAACAATGTAAGCTTCATTGCTATTTTCCAATTAATTCAACCCCAGTCTTCTCGTGATCATATCATCTAATGGATATCCGATAACATCTTCTTTCCACCCAAATCCATTCTCCCACACCTGATAATCAATAGCAATTCTTCATACTTGTTTAGAGGGCCATAGAGCCAATCACTCACCTTTCCCTCTTTAGTCCACTTGTTTATCCAAAATTTCATATTTTTCCCATTTTTTACCCTCACAATGACTTTCCCGTTTATTCAATCAACAACTCCCTTACGTTCCTTCAAGAACTTTGATCTTTCTCCTTTTACGACTACTAGTTTGCTCCTCTTTATATTTTTTATTCAACGGCATAGTCTATAGAAGGTCCTTCTTCTTGGCTTGCCATGCTAACTTAGCAAAATTAGCTTGATTTCTCTTCTTCACATCCAGCATTTGAAGGCCTCTTTTCCTTGTGGATTCTTTACCTTCGACCATCTTGTCTAATGTAATTTCCTATTATCTTGCAATGAGCCTTAAAGAAAATCTTGATGAATTTTTTCCACTTTCTAAGATAATCTCATCGAGAAAGAAATTACTTGAGAGTGATAATTCTTTACACTCTCTAGCATTAAAGTGACTAATACTTTCCTTCCTACTATACTAGGTAACTTTGTCTTCCATCCAACTAATTTAGAACGCATTTTCTCAAGCACAAAGTTTAGGTATCACCAAATACTTACCCATGTCTACATTGGGTCTAATGCCAAAGGACTTAAATATTTTCTACTTTAGGGACCTACACATGATCCTAGAAAGGAGGATATATGATTTCTAGTAATTTACCTTTTGCCCTGAAATGTTGCAAAATCTTTCCATGACTTCATCATTTGAGCTGCATTAGCTTTTAGTGCTTCACCCATGAGGAGTAAATCATTCGAGAAAAAGAGGTGAGATAGGCACAAGCTGGTTCCTCTAATTCTGATAAGAACATACTTACTTTCTTCTACTAGCACATGAATAATCCTACTTAGAATTTCCATATCAAATATGAATAAATACGAAGATAAAAGATTATCTTGTCAAAATCCGTTGTAGGAACTAAACTCTTCCATCAAGCATATAAAAATTAAGCATCACTTTATATGTGGATTGGAAATGGAAGAATATTTGTCTTTTATTTTTTGAGATATTATCCTATTTGTAATTTAAAACTATAATATACTTTTTAATATACAAACTATAATACAATTGAATAAATTTTTAATTTTTATACACTTTTTTTATATGAAACAATGACTTACCTTTTTTCTACATTTCCTTTTGTTAAGTAATAGGATTCGTCGAATTCAATTAAGGTTTCAAAGATAATATTTTTTTAATAAAAAAAAAATAATTTTCTTTTTGGAGGTTCATAGTATAAAATCCATCGAAAGGAAATATAAGCGTGTTTTTTGCCATCTGTTTGTGATAACTTTTAAGTAAACTTTTTATTTTCCTTTTTAAGTCAACAACCCACAAAATTACACAGGCAATCTGCTAGTTGGTATTTAATTTGGGCGGATCAGGAGGAAAATTTTAAGATTTGGAGACAAATCTTTTTAACAGATGGGGAACAATGAGAAGTATAAGATTTTAGGAAAAATTGCGATAAATGATTTTTTTTATTATCTTTTATTTGAATATACTTGGCATGTTATTTCCGATTGGATTTGTATCTTTAGGATAGAAAATTTTTCAATCTCCTTTTTTTCTTTATTTTATTTATGTCATTTTAGTTTGCTTTCTTTTCTACTTGAATAGGAGGTTTCATTTAGCCTATAAACAGGCAGTGTATGTATGAAGACAAGATGAAGGCATTTGACGAATATTGAATGAAATTACTTTTTTAGAAATTGGTGTCGTGCTTTCTTCTCTATTATGGTGTGATACCATACTATCCTCTTATTAGTAAGATTAGTTCAAAAACTTGTTAGTGCTAGGCCATCAAGAAAGCCGTTATAGAGTGCCGCAACGATTCTGGTTTTATGCTCCAAGCAATTGCTCTTCGTGTTCCATCCATTGATGTCGAAGTGAATGAGCTTTCAGCTATTAGGGAAGCTTTGAGGACTGCTGTAGCAAGAGGATGGCAGAGAGTAGAGATTGAGTCTGACTCTTTGAATTCTGTCAAAGCAGTTACTGATCCGTTTACAGCAAGTTGGCGAACATCTGGTCTTTTTAGGGATATACTTCATTTAAAGTATTTGATTAATATTTGTTGTTTTTCTTTTATTCCAGGCGATACGAATGCATGTACGCATTGGATAGCTACCTAAGCTAAGTTTGGGATGAATTGTAATTGGGAATTAGATCCCCATCCCAAATTATCTCAATTGTTTGTTGGCTGCTCTTCAAGATCTCCTGATATATGACTTCTTGATGTTATGTGAATAGTATTTCATGTTTGTTAAAAGAAAAAATATCAAACATATCATTTTTCAGGTTTATCACTCTTTGTCATAAAGAAAATGCAAAAAAGAAAAGAATCTTTTATTTTGTCTGTATTGAATTTTTTTTTTTTATATATTCAATATGATTATTATCTGAAGTACGTTCTATAGTAAATTTCCATATTTTTCCATTACTATTCATTTCCTTAAAATTTTTTCGCTTTCATTCTGTTACGTCATGGTTGTTATACGCTAGCTGATATAGGTGATAATGATGAAATCGGTTATTGGTGTTAAATATTAATAGTGCATTTTAGTAAGTGAAAAAAAAAAAAAAATTCATTTGTCTAGCAATTTTCCCCGACTAAAATATAATTATATTTTAAATTCAAAAGAATTTTAGTCTACTAAAATTCGGACGTTATTTCTATAATCTAAACATGCCTATGGGTACAAAAATTTATCCTTATTAGGCAACAAGCAACCTAATCTCTGAGATATTATCATCACGGAATTGTTTCAGGTAAGTGTGATTTTAATTACATACTGATTGAGACAAAACTTGTCTTGCATGCTTTGGGGGAAAAAATACTCCGAAAGACACAGGACATCTCAAAGATGAAAGAAAGAGAACAAAATCTTGACCAAAATGGTAAAAGGGAAACAACCTTATATTCCCAAACCCCATGAGCAGACAGATCACATGAGGTCGCATGAAAAACACAACACAAAAAGGAAGGTTTTGCCTAGGTTGCTTTGCACATATATCTTGTAGGGTTTTCCAAATCATCTTTCAGTCTCATCACAGGAACCACAGTTGTTCCTGCCTAAGGTATTGATCGGTTTCATAGATTTAAAAGACTTTAGATGGAACGAATTATCTATTTAGTTTACAAAATGAATATAGAATTAACAAAAATCCATTTAAAATTAAAATTTTTTATCATCTTCTATGTGGTAAAATTTCTTTTTTATTTTTTTTTTCCCTTTTAAAGTGCATCCATCGAATATGATACTTGGGATTATATTGTACTGTATTCCTCATATTATGCAGTTCTGTTTTCCTCAGGCTATACTATATTGAAAACGCTATTTTGCAGAACCTTAACATAAATCATGGTTTTGTCCAACAAAAGATGAATCAAGATGAGTTGTTATTGTGAGCCCACCTCCTTATCTGCTTTGCATATATATCTTCACAGGGTTTTTCCAGATCATAACTTGGTCTCATCACAGGAATCACAGTTGTTCCTATCTAAGCCAAAAAAAAAAAAAAAAAAAATGACCACCATAATGAAGCCTTAGGTATTGATATATTTGCATAGATTTAAGAGATTTAGACAAACTAAATATCTATTATGATGTTTGGCTTGCAAAATAAATATTATATAGAATTGAAAAGAAAAAACCACCTAAAAACAAAATAAACTTCAAAAATTTTATATCATCTTATATGTAGTAGAATCTTTTTTCTTGGAAGGGCGTCAACCAAAAATGGGTAATAGTGGGTCATATTGCATTATGCTGTTCTGTTTTTCTTATATTATGCTATCTCACCTAAGTTGTAGAACCCTGACATAAGTCAGTGATTTTGTCTAACTCCTAATCAGCTTTAACACTATTCTTATGCTGTTTGGACCAAATTCACATGGTATCATTCTCCATTATTCCTTAAATACATATTAGTTAACTCTTCAATTCTAAAGCTTGGCCATATACCAAATTTGGCAAATTCTAACACAGGCATCAAGTGCAGCTTCGTCCTTGTTTTAAGTACTAAATTCCCTTTGAATGTCGAGATCAGAACACAATATATGCCCTTCGTAGAATCTGAAGATTTATATGTCCCGCTGTTTTGTACGGCTCTTCTATTCAAAGAGGAAACATATTCCAGTCATGGAGGAGGAGAACCCTAGGTAGTGACGGGGCGATTTATGGACGGATGAGTAACACTTTTCACATGCTAACTGGGTTGATGTGTAGATATTTGTCCCGTCAAGTCAAGGAACCGCTTCGTGAACATTATATATTCTGTAGTCATATAATAAACTTCAAAGGAAAACATGAGGAGATTAAGAGGCTGAAAATCAAGTCTTTTGTACCTATGATTTTTCAATATTTGTGCTATTTGTGTTGGTAACTTTTCACCAAGTATGTATGCGTGTATAGGGAGCAAAAAAAACAACTAAAAGATCGGACAAAATAGGTAAATAGTTATTTTCTTTTTTTTTTTTTTAGTTTTATTTAAGTAATCTAGGGAGAGAAATGGAAATGATCCCTCAAACTCTGATTTCAAGACATATATACCTTAAACTTATCATATGTATTTTAACATTCCTTAAACTTTTATAAATTTACAAATAATCATCCAAACTTTAACCTCGATGTTGATATATCCCATGAATTTATTAAAGTATATTTTAACACTCCTTAAATTTTAACTTATGTGTGTTTTTATGGATGAAAAAAAGATGTCCTTTGATGTTGTTAAACTACTAAAAGTTTAGGGAGTGTTAAATATACTTTGTAAGTCTAGGAGGTGTCTCTTTAGTGAATCAAAATCCATGACGTTTATTTGCATTTTTCCCTAATTTAAATCCACTCTCATTGAATTAATCATCAAATATCGTACTCCTTTCACTTGAGGAAATAATATAATAGAGGATGAACATCCGGATCAAGTTCTAAAAGAAATTGAATTTTTTAATTGTTCAAATAGAGATCAAACGTCATGTAAATTGGTGCAAATAAAGGATAATTCCACTTTTAAATAGAGGAAGAAAAATTATACATTAGAGGATAAACATTTTATATATTTAATGTACCATGTTACTAAATATGACACCATTTCACTGGAGTCATAACGTCATCTTATACTAATACCACTTTACTTAACAATCATCTTATATTTGAGCTGCTAAAAGATTTATACAAAAACAACCTAAAAGACATCAATAATATTATTTGCTTTACTATTAGATTTGTTGCATAAAAACTTAGATAAAAAAATTTCTCCTATTACAATAAGTACCGGTTATTTAGAATGGAAGATAACAAATATTTTACGTAATACAACATGATACAAATATCGTTTGATTAACTAGGAGTATAGAATTAATGAATCAATGCAATGATATGGCAATGAAATTCAGACATTAAAGTAATACCTTAAATCAACAAAGGTGACATTATTGAAAATTGATAATGGCTAATTGCAATAATATGCAACACAACTTATTTTTACACGTCAATTTTTTATATGCATTTGCCATATATAGCTCTATTATTATACGTGTCAACATTTTTATATTATGGGCAACAATATTTTTATTGATACCTTTTTTAATTCTGGAAGCAGCTTTTCTTTTTTTTTTTTTTAATTTTTAAATGCCACCTCTATATTAACTTTGTGCGCATGAACTTTAAGCTTATAAAACAACTTCTTTATTGCATTTAGCAAGATTAAGGGTACCCATCATTTAGGATAAAAACTGCTCATAGTGACAATGGAATATGCCCATATATAAAAATAATAATTAAATTAAATAAGAAGTTAATAAAATAAAAAATTTACATCTTTAAAAATTTTCCACTAAAATAAATTAATCACAAAAATAATCATCGAAATTCAAATCTAAAAAAATAATAGAAAATCTATTACTAAGTTACCATAGGTGAACAATATTTCATTTTCAAATTCTTACTTACTTTCACCAATTTCTCTACCTAAGGTTTTCTTACAAAAGAGGTTTTAGAAAAAGAGAGATATTAGAGCTACCTTCCAAGGAGCTACACATAATTGATCATTTAATTAATAATGGCAAATAATTAATTCATCATTAGTTTATGAGAGAGATAAGTATATATACATATATAAAAGTCTACTAAACTCGTACTTAGCATTACGTTATACATAATATCAAGAATTACGACCATCGACCTTGAGTAATAATAAGATTATAAACTTTATTTCTTAGTCTTCATAAGTTAAGTAGCATTTCTTACACCAATACTATAAAGCATGGTAGCTAATTTCAAAGATAAAGTCAATAACAAATCAACGATATACATAACAAGATACAAAATATATGATAGTGAAAAACATAAAAATATCTAAAAGGTGCTCATTGAGATTAAAGATTTTTAATATTATAAGAGTCATTTTGTTGGCTAAAAGGGTATAAAAGGTCAAGAAATATTTCTTAGCCATTAATATAATGTTTATTACAAACTAATAATAAGAAAGTGTAAAACTAAGATCCAAAATTGTAGTACAAATTTTCACTGGATAAAGTTTTCATAGATAAATTTTATGTGTAACCTCTTGACTTCAAGTTGTTACCAAAGAAAAATCATATTAGTCATATAATAAAGAGTGATAACCTTTCATAGGATAATATTCAATGATTGACATCTTGAAGTATAGTTTTCCTAATATGTAAACTATAAGCAATCTAACCTGTAAGTAAGAGATTGGTCAAAAAAATGTTACAAAATCAAACTTAGGATGTTAATATAAGCCTATATGAGCAAAAACTTGCCTTTCAATGGGAAGATTGAGAGTGAATAATGAAAACCCCAAATAAGGTGCTCACAATGAACAAGTACAGGAAGTTGCCCATAAACTTCTAATTGCCCTAAATAGCATGGCTATCATGAACTTAGGAAAGAGCTCATTTAATATGAACTTATATCAAGTGTGAAAGGCTAATTTCAATAATGAAAAAGCGGACATGGCTGCCTTTATGTTTCATTGTGATTGGAAAACTCTAACTAGTCAACAAAAGGATAAATAAAAGAGATATGGTTAATAGTCTTTGTCAGTTTCTAATCTCAGTTAACGACATCTTAAGTTTACTTAAGTAAGATGGGCATTTCTCTTCTCTTTATATTTAAAGATGAAAGGTCAGTGAAAGTAAGCAAAAAAATCATCATTACGATAGCTAATCAATGCACGCCAAATTTTTGCCTAGTAGATCAAAGGATATTTATTATCTATTACAAACTCCTGCCAACATGTCATGCCAAAGTCTTTCACATAACACACTAAATTTTGTCATTCTCCCTAAACTCAATTTTCCCTAGATTTCAAAAGGGATCAAATAACTTTCCAATATCCCAGACATTGAAATTGGTATAAATATTAATAAGACACTTACAATAACTTTGTCAAATAGCATAGAATGATGCTACAAAAGTTGCAGTTATAGTGTTGCTCTAATCATTCCACAAAATTTCTTGGACAAAAATATTTTACAAGGGACAATTTTTGTCCACTTAAAAAATTTTGAAAACATTTTAGCCAAAATCTAAGTATATGGTATCCATTAACATTTGTTGTAATTCATAAGATTCATTGGCGATTTGGATAAAGAATAAGGAGAACCTCTATTAAGATGCTCACCTAATGTCAAAAAGTAGCTGATCAAAAGGCATCTTAATTGAAAAGGTTCCAAAAATGTTTGCATGGTATAAAGACTAGTCCTAAATAAATTTTAAATCAGCTTACAGTTTTGCAATCATAAATAATGCTAGGCAAAAATCAAGGCTATAATGACAACTATATGTACCTTCCTAGACAGGGAAAATTAGCAATAGAGATTTACAACAAGCTCATCTAGCGCCAAAGGGGACTCCAAAGTCACAATATATAAGGCGTTACTCTATGATAATCTTTAAGATACATCTTAAGACATTTTTCTACCATCACAATTACTAACACCGTAAGATGAAATACAAGTATTGTCAAAAGAAATAATGATAAGGAACAAAACTTACATATAATAATTTAAGTGAGAGGATAGAAATAAATTTGAATTATGGAAACATAAAATATCCTAACTATATATATAAGAAAAAAGGAGGCAATTCTACCAATGGATATTTATTCCTTTTAGTGCAAGTCCATATCATAGTCAATATTATTTCCTATACAAAGAGGAGCAATAGAGCTAACAAGCTTGATAAATAACGTATCCAAATAATTTAACCATAATATGCATATGCTCAAACAAAAAGGTAGTGAAACATTAAGCTTTTTACTATCTTAGAGTGACAACAATAATCTACTATATACAAAATCATATACCAACCTTCAAAGAATGAATCTTCATGGTGACAAAACTCAAATTATTCCCATAATAGATCTAAGTTTAGTTTAACTTTCTTTGCGACTACTAAATACATTAAATGTAGCCTACATGGGCTCCTTAGAGGAATACAAATTCCTAACCAAATGTCTTAAGTAAATATAAAAAGAAAACAAAAAATTCTATACAAGAGCTCTGCTGGTAAAAAGTACAAGATATATACTTAAGGGAGTATAATAATAAGGTAGATTGCAGAGAAATCAATAAGTTCTTCCATATAAAGGCTGCATTCATCATATAAATTTAGAAAAAAAAAGAAGTAATTCCCGTAAAATCAACTCACTTTTCTAAGATGTATCTGATATTTAAGACAAGTTTACTACAATCCTTTCTTACAAACACATTAGTAATATTTTTTTCAAATTCTTATACTCGTAGCACCAAACTTCAAAAGTCATAGCAAAACATGTTACTAAATAGATAAAAGGTATATATACACATAGAAGAAACTTAAAATACCTCCACACATTCAAGAGACATAAAGGTACTGGCTATTAACCTTACCAATGTGGATGAGATATTTGAAATCCATAAAACAAACAGTGAAAAGCCAAACTAGAATATTTAAAGCAATAAGATCGATGAGCATAATGATGGTGTCTATGAAATCAATACACATTTACTCTTGATATATGGCTATTTGTTGATAGATTTTTTTTTTTACATAGGTCCTCAAGATCAAACCAACCTACCTAAAACATGGGTTGAGCTCCAATAGCTTAGTCTAACCTCCTTGCTATATCACAAGCTCTAACCAGTAAAACTACCCTCAGCAAACGATGAATCAAGTAGCTAAAAGCCCCATTGAACTCACTTAAGACCACAATGAGTTGCTAGCCATGAACCTAACCTGATAGAATGAAGACTCCCAAGCTCTTAAAGGCTTAAGCCTCTTGGCTTAAGTAAGCCAGTTCCAATTTAGACATTCAAATAAGGATTACGTGATGATAGCTCCGCAAATAAGGAAATTCCATTGACCAAATATATACATCCCACCAAATCCAAAGCACATCATAAGATGATTATTTACCTTCTTAACATAGTACGATCTCACCTCCTATAAATATAGGATGAGGCCTTACAATAAAGGATCTTTTACTCTCTACTTCCCTACACATATATTCTCCTATTTCTTCCATCACCTTGCATTGAGTTAAGTATCGGTATAGGTTTGCTAAAGCACCCTTTATCATCCCTTTAACCTTGTTTTTTCTCCATTCTGTAGGTGATTTAACCTCAGTTCCAAGATCAAGAATCAACAAATTGATCTTAAGATCATAAATTTGACTTAGTCTTAGTCTTGGCATTAGAATTAAAGTTCATTTAGTTATTGGTTATGGTTTTCTTTATGAGATTTATGATTATTAGTACACATTCATGATTGTTGTTTTTCTTTAGCAAGACAATGAATTAGATTTTATTATTTGTTTCTATTGATTCATTAATATATCTATTCACCTATGTGTATAGTGTAGCTAATAAGTTTATGTGCGTGCCATATCTCTATACTAGGTCTTATAACCCATGCATGTTGGAAATTCATTTAGTGTAACATTGATATTTTATTTTAACCACTTGAAAGTTTAATCTTTATTTAAACTTGCTCCTAAATGTTGATTATCTCTATGTAATTTTTCCTTAACTATTAACAACTTTTAAGATACATAATCTGTCAAGAAAAATTATTCTTGATAATTATTGTCCAAATGTCCTTAATTATGCAACAATCAAGTTGATTATTACTTATAATAATTGAAATTGCAACGTTTTTAATTAGTTGCATTGTTGAAGCAATAACTTTTTCATAAAGGTTGTACACTCCATTAATATAAGTAATGGCTCTATGAACAATTGTTAAACATTAATGAGCTAAGGTAATAACTTATGTAGATTGTTGCATTTATTTAAAAAATTACTTCAAACATAATATATTTGTTATCGTACAATTGTATTAAAGTCATTATAGCAACAAATTTTATATTGTTACATAAAAATGTTGCTTTTAAACAACTTTGTGTGCAACATTTAAAAAAAAAAAAATTGTGATGCAATTGCTTATTTTGAGCAATAGATATTTAACACATTAGAAATTTAGTATTGCCTTAGGATCTTTTTGGTATAGTATTCTTTAATTAAACTTAAACATAAACGTTTATCCCCTTGATATATAACTTTTTCTTTAAAAAATTTTCATGTCATAAGTTAGCATCGAAACAAAATATTCATTTTTTGTAATGGAAATGTATAGCTAACCACCTTAACTCCATAGTAGCATACACCATTATCTTATGCAACCAATAGTTAAACCATTTGATGCAAAATAAAGGTACAATAAGTGCTTGTACTTTAGGATTTGGGCAATTTAACATATGAATTTTCTTTCTTCTATTATTTAATGTCTATACTTTATGAATAATGGCTCACCAAATACTTATATTAGGCACTAAATTATTAAAGAATGAAAACTTGTCAAATCCTAAAGTATGGGCACTTGATCCCCATTTGATGCTAAGTTTTTGTAAGGTGTTTAGATTTCAATATATAAAGTGGCTTAATTATATGGATGCTTGTTAAGAAGCCACAATGAGAAGGGACAAATTAAAGTTCTATATAATAATAGAAAATAAATGAAAAAAATATCTCAAGTTTAACTATTATGTTTAACTATAATAATGTAGGTTTATGTTAATTGGTTTTCATTAAGGTTGTACATGTGATATTCAGTTATGTTTTGTTTTAAGGTCACATCATAGTTTTCAGCTTGTGAGATATTAGCTTGAAATTTTAAGATTTTGTCTCTAAACTTAAAGTCCAAACTAAATTCCACTGAGTACCTTTTGAGCTGGGTTTAATCAATCACTTATTCCTTAGATGAATATTACATGTGAATCATTATTTTAAGAAAGAATTTTATTAATCAAAAGTAAATGAAATTACTATAGATGCTAAGAAAATGCCAATGGTAAGTGTAAATGATTAATAAATTCTATTGATTTTGATAAATCATGATTATTCACTACTTAGTTCCAAAAGAAATGGTGATCTAATTATATGAAAATCAAAAGAACAGAGAAATTAAAATCCATAAACCATCTAACAAATCTGCAAAAAGTATTAACAAGTGTTTAAAGTATACTTGTTAAGAAAATAGATAAAGAAAATTTTAAATATTCTTATATATTAACTTTTCTATAAAGTGTATAATTAGTGGTGAAAAGTATGAAAATTTTCTATTTTAAGCTCTTAAAAAGTGCCTTAGGACACTCATTGAAGTATGTGATAAGCTATTTTGAAATAAGGATAAGTTATTCTTTTGTTTCTTAGTCTCCTATAAAAGGACTTAAGGCATCGATTTCTCCAAAAATAAAAATCCTAACTATAATGATAATTAAAAGAAAATAACAAAGCTATCAATCTCTTCCTCTCCTTCTCTTAGGCATTAAATAACTCTCCCCTATTATCATTGTGCGAAATTTTCTATAGAAATCTAAGATAAGGAAAATTCTAATTCATTAGGCTATTTTGTAATTTAAAGATCCTAATTTTCATTTTGTCTCATTTAAGGTATCAAGAGGCATTTCAATTAGGTAATTGCATGTGAGTGGCATCATGTGTTGTAATACTTGGAGTTTCCTTTTTGTTTTTCTTTTTTTTTTTTGCTTTGTTTTTCATGTTAAAACGAATGCCTCAAAACATATTTAGAGATATAGTATGAAATTAAACTTAAAGTATTTTAGAGGCTAATGATCGTCAATTACAAATCTAAAGGAATATGGTTTGGCTTCAAATAAATAATTTGTTCTTTTCATTTATCTAATTCTTGTTTAATTTATGAGTTTTTGAGATTTGTAGAGTTAGTGATGGGAGTTAGGCAATGCTTTTGTTTAATGATGTTTAAAGTAGGGGTGCAAGTGAACTAAGCTTATTCACAATCTACTTGAATTTAGCTCAAGTTTTACTCAAATTCAATTTAACTCAATCAAGTTAAACTTAAGCTTAGGCTGCTTGAGTAACAAATCAAATCGAGCTTAAGTTTTAGAATACTAAGCTCATCGACTCACAAGCCTAATTGAGTTTGATATAATTTTTAACTTATTTTTATTTTTTAGATATAAGTGAGTTTCATATTATTTAAGGAAAATTTATAAAAAAAATTCAAATTTAATTGAGTTAATTAAGCCAAACACAAGCTTGCCATATGTATCCTTAAGTCGAGCTCAAGCTTAAAACATGACACATAAACATAAGGGAATGAACCAAGTATGTGTTACACTTACACCTAAACAAGAACAATATAGCTATAATTGATCTCGAGTAAAATCAAGAAGTTAGATATGCACAAGATAATAGAAGCTAAGTCAAAAGATGTATTGGACTCATGGTAATGCAACTATAAGGTGAAAGATAAACTAATAATAAAAGTAATGGTTATAAACCTCAATAAGAATCAGCTAACATTGATATCTTGATGTTTAAGCTAAACAAAGAGATGAAGGACCACAAGAAGGTAGTAGTCAAATTAGCAAATAGAGAATGGCTCAGAAGGTTGATAACTGGAATGAGAGAAGCATATTAGATGGTGGCCAAAGGTAAATTATGGATACCCACATGATGATCATGATATCTAGAAAAGAATGTAATACAACAAGAGTTGCAATAAGCAAACTGAATCCTTCTCAAAGGTAATAGTGAAGGATAGAAGAAGAAAAGAATATTGCAAGGGATATCATAGGATATGAAATAGAGAATGTTCAAAAATAGCTATATTAAGTTTATCATATAAAAGTTAGAGTAAAGGGTATGGAAAGGCATTGAGACTAAGTCAAAGCAAATGATAAGCTCTTAAGTAACTATATTTAATATAGTGATTTTTAGTTTTTTTATTTTAAATTTGGGTTTATTTTAAGAAAATGATATTTAATTAAGTAAAATCTTAATTTCTAGGTTTTAAAACATTCTTTAAAAGAAAAAGAGAAAATAGAAACAAGTTTCACTCTAATCGAAGTTAAAATGAAAAAGTTATGAAATTTAGAAGCAACATGATTATGTTAGTTGCAATGAAGAATTTTGAACAAAAAAAAGTAGTTCACAGTAAGTGGCTCAACCTGGGTGACATGACCGTATCCCATGTCTTGTCAATAGCAAATATGGTGAAGATTTAAGAAGATCTATTAAAGATATAGCATATCTTTAGGAAACAACTAAGTGACATGAGCGTATCATTAGGTTGTGTCGTTTACAACTATTAGAAAATTTCTCACATCTTATACAAAGGGCTCCTAAGAGATTTTTGTCAAAATATTTTATAGGACTATTAGAGAGACTCAAAGACACTCAAGAGAGCAATACATTCTGGCATTTAAGATTCAAGACTTTTTATTAGTTTTCATGGCTTTTTCTTTCATGTTTTTACTAGATCTTATTTAGGGTAGTTCTTTTACCATGATTAGCACGTAGATTTCTTATATCTAAGTTTTGTGAAACTTAGAATTACTATGTAACGCTGTGTTTTATTAAATCTAATAAAAATTGTTATTTTCTTTGATTCAATTATGCATGCTTTATTGCTTTAGATTGATATTTCCTAAGGTATTGATCTAAAATATGATATTATGCAAAAGAATCGAAAGATTGCTTATATGATTAGATTCAGGCATAATTGATGAAGATTATTGCAAGTTTAGAGATAAATTGCAAAGCCTTTCTAAAAATTTATTGATATTATTATGTTATTAAGAAGAGATTCTAATAGGTGATCTAAAGATTAGAGTTAATAGACTCGAGAATTCGAGAATTCTTCACATCAAAGAAATCAAGGATTGAATTAGATTGTCTTTAATAAAAGTCACATGTATAATTTTAAGGGAAGCAAGATTTAGGTATGTCGTTGAATCTTAAGTTGATTTTCAATTTAATCACTTTCTTATTAATTTCCTTGGTTAAGTCTTGATAATGGTTAGATTAGTTATTTCACAACTTGAAATGAATTGGTAGAAAAGTTCTTGGAAAAGTAATTTTTGCTCGCTAAAACTATAAAGCTCAAAGCCAACATTTCTACATTTTCCTAATTGGAGGGTAAGACCCCATTTGATACTTAAAAGCACTTCAAGGACCTACTAAGGTGGTGTCCACATCATTGCCTCCCCCTTTGGATGCGAATCCAAACCTTCTACAATAGTCTCAACCCCTCCACAAGGCAAATGATTGACACAATAGTTTGGGGATACACTTAATACAAAGACACCTGAGCAAGTTCAAAACTTAATTGAAGGGATGGCTATGAACAAATACCAATAGGAAAACCTCAAGGGAAGACAAAGAGTTATAGGTGTATTTGAGCTTAATGTAGTTCATTTGTTGGCTACTAAGGTAGATCTATTGAGCAAAAAGATCAACTCACTCTCAGTTGGTTCACAATTACCTCAATTCAGACCCAACAACTTCAGCCAAGAAGGATTTGTAGGCAATGAATAGATTGAGCAAGTCAATTTTCTAGAGAAATCCTCAAGGTTCCAATATAATCCATATAGTAACACTTACAATCCAGGGTAAAGAGATCACCTAAATCTTTCATAGGGAAATTAGAATTAGATTCAAGGCTAACAAAAAACTAACTTTGGTCCACATGGATCTCAAAGACCACTACCACCACCCTCTCCTCAAGAGAAGAAATTCGATTTGGAAAAACTTCTCACCAAATATATTCAAGGCAATAAAGCCCGATTGTCGAATATTGAATCCTCATTGAGGAATCAAGAGGCTTTCAATCAAAATCTCGAGAATCAAATGGGTCAACTTGCGAAAATGATCTTTGAAATGCAACAAGGGACACTCCTAAGGAACACCGAGATTAACCCTAAGGATCATGTTAATTTAGTGACCTTAAGAAGTAGTAGGGAGCTACAAGTTAAAAAGAAGGGTGGTGGGAAAGTAGCTAAGAGAATTGGAAGTTAAGGGTAAGGAAGACGCAAAACCATTTAAATCAAAAGAGAGTATGGAACCATCAAAAGTGAAGGAGTACAAGCCACCTATCCCTTATACGTAGTACCTCAAGTAAGATTACACCGATCAAAACAAGCAAGTCGGTAAATTCCTCAATCTTTTCAAATAATTACACATAAACTTACCTTTTGTTGATATTGTATTACTAATGCTAAGGTATGTGAAGTTTCTAAAGGATCTTCTATTAAACAAGAGGAAGTTAGAGGAGCTTTCAACCGTTACACTGAACGAGGAATGCTCAACACTTCTCCAGAAAAAACTACCAGAGAAATCAAAAGATCTAAGGAGTTTCACTATTCCTTATATGTTTAGCAAATTATTAATAGATAATGTTTTGGCAAATCTAGGAGCTAGCATTAACTTAATGTCGTATAAATTGTTCAAAAAGCTAAAGTTAGGAGAACCTAAACCAACAAGCATGTGTATTCAATTAGCTAATAGGTCTATCACATACCTTAGAAACCTCATAGAGGATATTTTAGTACAAGTTAACGAGTTCATTTTTCCTATGGACTTTGTTATTCTTGATACAAATGAGGATCTTGAGGTCCCACTAATTTTGGGTAGATCCTTCCTAGCTACAATTAGGGTAGTTTTTTATGTTAATGAACATAAGCTCATATTAAATGTTAGAGATGAAGAAATTGTTTTTCAGATTTTAGATTCAATGTACAAGTCCCTTCACTCAAAGGGCATAAGCCATAATGCCAATTCTACTAATGTTGTCATTAGTAAATGTTTGTAGAAAACACTTGTTAAAGAACCCGTGAAAAATTAAAAAGAAAAGGGAGATAGAAAGATGGTGAAAACTCTTAATCGGTTTGAAGTTGTAGCTCAATTGGGAGCTAGTGAATCTAGTATGATAAACATGGGGTTTGAATCATTATGTAGAACAAAGAACAAAAAGTCAAAGCTTTCCAAAGAGAAGCCACCAGTGTAGGAATGGAAACAATTAAAAGATCACTTGGAGCATGTTTTTGTAGTAAAGAGCTCTAAGCGATCGATAACCATGCCATCTAAGCAAAAAGTGGATAAAAAGAGGAAACTCGAGAGTCACAAGTTTGGTAAGTGGCATGAAAAGAAGAAAACCAGTAGAGGTCACATACCTAGAAAAGAGAATTTGTTAGACAAATGGAAAAAGGGTAAATCTATACTTATGTGGTGAGTCCAAAAGTAAGGTAAGGAAGGAAATCCATCTCCAGCTAAATGAAGGTAAGTCAGTCATGCATTCCATTAACCTATTGACATTAAATATAGCACTCTTGAGAGGCAACTCAAATCTATAATTTATTTTGATACTTTTGTTACTTTATTTTATTTTGTCACTTTAGTCTTTGCGTAAGATTTCTTTTATTCATCTTGTATTTAGCATTTTAGTTTCCTTTTGTTCATTTTTTTAATAACTATTTTACAATTAAGTTCATGCATTTAGGCTAGGCACTATTTTCTTCTAAAAAAAAAAAAACAAAGTCATGTATAGAAGGTTATACAACTTAGTAGACATGACCGTGTCTCCCAATCGTGTTGGTTGTAGGTGCCCTAATTACGTAATTTACAAAGAGCTATACAACTTAGGAGACACAACCATGTCTGCCAATCATGTCGGTTGTAAAGGCCTTAATCGTGTAATTGACAGAGAGATACACGACTTAGGAGATATGACTATGTCTTCTAATCGTATCATTTGCAAGCCCCCCAAGTGTACAACTCATAGAAAGTTACATGACTTGGGAGATACTACTATATCTACTAGTCATGTCATTTCCAAGGCTTTAACACACTGCAGCCATAAAAGGATAGATGACTAGGGAGATACGATCGCGTCCTACATCCTATATAAGGCCAGCTACCTTATTCTCTCTCTTACCCTTTCTTATTTTGTATATACGAAAAGATCACACACCTTCTTCCCTCTTTCTTCTTCTTACACATACACTTAAAAACCAACCAACTCACATACTACTTTCATCTTCTTGCATCAAAAGGGCTCCTCACTCTTCAATTGCACTTAAGTATCACTTTAAGAGCAAGGTAAGTACCTCGATCTCCACTCTTTTTATACTTGTTTTGAATTGGTATTGAGAAATTACTCTTTTAAATGATGAGTCTTGGTTATAAATTAGGGCTTTTGCATTACTTTAGCTTATAAACACCCAATTGTTACCCTTGCTACCCTTTTATTTTATTTTATTTTTTTATAATAAGTTAAAGGGTTCTAAATTAAGAAAAATTAAGAAAACCCAAAAAATAAAAAATTTAGGAAAAAATGCCAAAAAAATAGAAAATTAAAGAAAACCCAAAAAATAAGAGATTTAGGAAAGATACAAAAAATAGGAAAATAGGAAAAAAAAACACAAAAAATAAGAAATTTAGAAAAATTGAAAAGCCACAAAAAAAATAAAAAGATAAATAATAAAAATTTGAAAAAATAAAGAATTTAGAAAGTAATAATTTTTTAAGTAGTTGAATAGAATAGAATTTTTTTAATTTAAATAAAAAGAGGACCGTTGGGTTTGGACCTAAATTCAATAGGCTTAAGCTTAAATTCATTGAGCCTAGACTTAGATTTGAACCTAGCCCAAACTGACCTTATTCATATGTGTAATTTAATTACACAAATGAACAATGCATAAGCCAACGGCCTAATGGATAAACACTTAGACTTATATTGGGTTTGGTTTGGGATCAAGGGTTTGAATCTCACTAGAGGCATAGAAATGCCTTTTAACCCTTTTTCATTTTTCACTCCTTGCACTACTACATGTCAAGGCATCATTAAGCCACATATCTGATTGCGATACGTGGTGCTCTAAGATTGGCCTTCATAATACATTTTATTTCCCCCTTTTTTCTTCTCCCCTTTCCTTTTCTTCTCCTTACTTTCTCATTTAAAAAAAAAAAAAAAACAACACATAGGGAGGGAATCCATTTTTAAAAAAACAAGACGCACATACACATACAGAGGACTGTCGCTCTTTCAAAGCCAAACATACACAGCAAGGGAGGAGGTTCCATTTTGAAAAAACACACCCATATACAATAGAACCGCACCTACTATGCAATCAACAATAGCAAACCAAACCCCAATGTCAGCCCATGTCATGGCCACCACATCCAAGAACAACCCACCAAACACATCTAGACAACCCCTCACTATCGAACCAACTTCTGTCTCTCATACAATACCCCTCGACGACCTTTGTACACAAATTGCCGCAACCACCAAACAGCATCTATGCACACCACTCTCACACATGGACACCAACCCAACGCCCCTATCCCTCGAATTCCATTTCGACCCAACACCAAACATTAGAACCAACAGTAATCGTTCCCCATTGTTGCAACCACCAAATCCAACAGAACCTAAATCCAAACGCCACATCCACCCCAACCACATCCCCACGACACAACCTACTCTCTAGCTCTCTCTCTTTACTCTACTACCCTTACCTAAGCCAACACAGCAACAATCGTCGCTACCCTAAGCGCATGAACCACCCTCTTGCAACCTACTACCATGACAACTACCAGCACCACCAGCCAAACTAGGCCGTGACACCACTCTTGGACCCCCTAAGTTCAATACAAAAATCACAAAACTACCCTTTCCTACTTGATTTGGTAGCTAAATCACCCTAGGAAACGCCCTCTCCAAGCTGCTATAAGTGACTAACCCGAACTCGTATTCGACCTGGAGACTTGACCCGATCCATATCTCCAGTCTAACTAATCCGTGTCCTCTGCACCAACCCGACCCAGCAAAAAGTCTAGCCTTGTCTCCTAATATAGTTTTTGACTCATTTTTTCTTTATTTTATTAACATAGTTATTTATTTATTTATTTATTCATTTCAATATGTAATTGTAATTAAAAATAAATGAAAAATCTGAAAAAAATGAAGAAGAAAAAGAAAAAGATAAAAGAAAAAGAAAGAAAAGAAGAGGAAGTATTTAATATACTTTTATTTATTTTTACATTCTAACCAAAATAATAAAAAATAAAAATAAATAGTAAATAAATAAAAAGTAAAAAATAATATAATAAAAAACAATAAAGTCATCTTATCACTTAGAAAAATAATTTTTCCAATGAAAATAAAAATAAAAATAAATCAACCATTTTTTTTTTCTAAACTAAGGTACATTAGAGTTTTCAAAAATAAAACCCTAATTAGAACCCTTAAAAAATTTCCTTAAATAAATCAAAACAGGTAAAGAACGTAAACCCAATCTCCTTTCAAAAATTAAAATCAACTCACCCACTAAAGTTTTTCAAAGAAATGAACTACAGAAGTCTAATTCCAAATAGTAGGTACGTAGGTACGTAGGCACTCATACGTAAGTACGAGGTAACTTAAAATATAAAAAGTTTCATATTTTCCATCTCTGTAAATATTTATGTAAATTAAGTAAATTAATCACATGTGATATAATTAGTCGTTTAGAAATAGAAAAAGGGTGTTATTGAAAAGCAAATTTAAAATTGAAAAGTTAAAAAGTGGTATCGTTTAGGGTTTAATAAGATAACCCCTAGATCCAGATCTCTCATTTTAGAAAATCATTTTGTAAAATTGGTTTTCTTGTTAAGACCAGTAGCTAAATTATAACCAATCCACCCAATTGGTTATAACTTAACTTTTTTCTCGACTTCGATCGAGTGACGACTCTAAGGCATTTTTCAAAATATAAAATGATTAGTTTTCTTTAAACCTTAATTGAAGGTCAGTATTAAATAAGTAAGCTTTAGTATTGATCGTTTAAAGGAAACCCAATTTAAAAACAACCAGGAGGTGAAAAAACTAGGCTCGACAACTTGACGACTCTACTAAGGATGTCAAGAGAGCTAGCTGTTTAAAAATATTCCAAAATTAAAGTTGTTTCTAAAAAATATCCATGTTATTTAGTTATTTGTTTATTTATTTATTGTATATTTATTTGTTTATTTGTTATTAACTTCATGTGTATATTTGTTTTTATTAGCATATTTATTTTGCAAATAGCATACACCAAGACATGGGGGGTTCACTTGCTGCGTCAAAGATGCAAGATAGATGCAGTCAAACCCAAGCTGTCTTTGGACCCTAGGAGGGAGGCCATTGTGTAAGTTCTGAGCATGGTGGTGTAGCCACCGTTTAAGGCCAATTAGGCTACCCCACTTAAGCTCATTGTGACCAATGAAAGTATTTTCTAAAAAACACGTAAAGTCACATAACTTAAGGATCTTTTTAGAACGTACCCTAACTGTATACACTCCCTTTTGAGCTTCAGTTAATACATTACCCTTAAGAAATTGCAACCCTACTAATTGTTCAAGAGTTTTAATGCAATCAAATTTTTGGAAATTACAATGGGGTTGCAAATTAAAGAGTAATGTATTAGCCTAAACAACCTTAACATCTGCATATTTCCACTTTTTTTTTTCTTTTGTTGCATTGATGACTGGTTCTTGTCCATAAAATGTGTAGACTTAGGATAGTAGACAACTAAGCAAATGATCAAGCAAACGATTGGCCATTAGACATCTTTAGGATTTGTGAACAAATGCTGAGAGATGAGATTGCCTGCTTGAAGGAAAAGCTCAAGTGTTCTAAGGCTCACAACTAGGCCTTATGGTCCCTTCTAATACAAGTCATCAAGGATACTTATTAGATGATAAAGGACCTTAACGCTCACATACAAGACTTAATGTAGAGTTTTTTCTAATTCAAAGCCTGGAATAAACATCAAATTCTTAAATAAATGTTAGGTACTTTGCCTTTGTTTTTGTATTTTGATCTTTTTCAAAATAATAAAGCTCTCTTTAGTTCATTGTTCTTTATTCTTTAACATTCCTGTCTTTGTAAATAGTCCTTCAATAAACACTTATCTAAGCACTATTCCTTCTCATTTAGAGAAATGTAAATAAAATCCATAGACTTGTAAAAAAATCATTACCCTTATTTGTAAATATTTTTCTTATTTTCTATAAAATAAAAATTTATCTTTCTTTCTCTCAAAAAAACATAAATAAAAAAAGAAAAAGAAATAAAAATTGAAAAAATGAAAATAAAAAGCAAAGTTGTTGATGATTATAAATCCTTATAGGCTCAAGGAGCCAACACAAGCTCAAGCCTCTAGCTCGCTTAGGCCTCTGGCCTACTCAAGTAACCATCCTAAACACTTGGCTTTCAACCTACACAAGACCCCTCGATCTATTAAAGAAGCCAACACGAGCCCCTTAGCCCATTCAACACAAACATTAGTCTCTTGGCTTATTTAATCTAAATACTAACCTTAGGCCCATTCAGTTATTTAACCTAAAACACAAACCACTTGGCCAAGTAGTCAATCAGAACACGAGCCACAACCCATCAAGGCAACTAACCCAAATATAACTCTCAGCCCCTAAAGGTAACCAAGCTAAGCTAAAACCCCTAGTTTATTTAGAAAACCAAGTCGAATCATAAATCAAGCCAAAACACAAAGTCAAACTTGAGGCATGATTTGAGAAACCAAGTGGCAAAGCCAATCTTCACCCTGGGAAAATAAATATAGATTCCTCCTTAAGAAATTGGTAACTCACCCATTTGAAAAGTTTAGGATGAGAAGAGGCAAACTATATCCTATATACCAACCTGAAACACTTTGAGAGTTGAGAAATATAATGCTGATGATACTTTGAACTCATTCCTTAAAAGAGGTCCACTTTGAATGTGATACGTAGATTAAAATGAAGTTAAGCATTCATTTCTAAATCCTAAACACGATTATCCTTTGTTAACTCCATTGGACCAATTTAGAGGATTTTCAAATGTAAACCTTATCAAGAACCACCCTACAATGGGGCAATTCGAAGGTTAGGGTAATTTGATTAGGAGATAAGGGTAAGATTGGTTTATCCTTACTTAAGCAACATTAATTCAAAAACAACTTTTGTTTTTGATAAATTATTTTTCTTTGAAATGAAAAAGAGTCTATTCCTTTTCAAATACATCAAGCCCATACACTAGAAATCTATGGATTTAGGGCCTTAAGTCGTTTAAAAAGAAAAAACTCGGTAATGGAGACAATCACTCTTAGGGCTAAAAGAAGAGAGAGAATAGTAAGAGATAATGGGGCAAAGCAATTTAAAAAAAAAAAGAAAGAAAGAAAAAAAGAAGAAGAAAAGAGGCCAATGAAGTAGGCTTGAACATAAGACAAAAGCCCTAAGAAATATTTCAAGTCTCAACAGGGGCAACCAAAATAGAATAAAAAGGCTAAGGGTCAAAGCCTAAATAGTCCTAAAAAACACCAGGCCCTGAATCACATTCTAAAGCCCAAAAACCCAAAATCTCTGTATCTACTCTAAAACCTCTCTTACCGATGCAAAATCATACAAGGCCTTCCTATCCACAATACCACCCTCACGTAGTAGAAGCTTGTCTAATCTTAGAAGATAATCTATCTTTAATAAAAGTTATTTTTGAAGCTAGGGCAAGCATACTTCTAATTTTTCCTTAAGGTTCTTGACTTATACACTCGGGATAAATAAAATATTTCTTTCAAAATAGGCCTCCTAATTAGTCCTTTCTGAAACCCTTAAACTAAAAGCCTAAATTCATAATGTTGAATTGAAAAAGACCTAACGGATTAATCAAGGTGTATCACTTACAAAATGGACTGTAATTTTTTAAACTATAGTCGAGAGCGAAATCTAGATCGAAAGCTAGCAAGGAAAACCTCTTTGACTAAACTAATCATGTGTTACCTTTTTCTTAAGAAAGGAATGTCTTAAAATCACAAGAGCCCTATGAGAAAGCCCTAAGGTTAAGGGCATTGAGAAACTCCACATGATTACCAAGGATAGGGGGTTATAAGATTGTTTCTTAAATAAGAATTTATACCTGTTGGCAAAACTTTCAAAAGAGAGAGAGAGAGAGAGAGAAAGTAAAGGCTTATCACAAGATTTTTGTCCAATCCATGTCGGCTTAAATAGCCGAGCTTTCAATTCATGTCATCTGTTTTGCTTTTCAAGTTGGTCACTTTTTTTTAAATTTAACCTTAGGAGTCTAGATCATTCTTCCCTATTGCAGTTTTAACATCCTTTAACTCTTTTTCAAATCAAGGGGACTATCCCTAATGCATTTTTCACAAACAGTTTTTCAATAATCTCTTTGTAAATACTTTTTTAAGTCAAGTAGTCTTTTCAAACTGGTTGCTTTCGTTGCCTTACTTCTTCAATCCTTCATCAAAATTCCTTTTAGGGTTCTAACTAGCTTTTAGAGCACTAATCAATTCTTTCATTCTTTTCAGGGTTTTAACCAACCTTAGGGTGTTATCCCCTCTTTTATTTTAGGGTTGTAGCTAGCTCTTAGAGCACTAACTTACTCTTTTATTCTTTTTAAGGTTCCAGCCAACCTTTAAGGTGCTACCCCATCTTTCTTTCTAGGATGTTAGCTAACTCTTAGAGCATTGACCCCTCTTTGATCCTTTTTAGTATTTTAGCTAACCTTTAGGGCGCTGTCCATTTTTTCTTTCTAGGATATTAGCCAGCTTTCAAAGTGCTACCTTCACTTTCATAAATTTTCCTCTTAGGGTTTAAGCCAGCTCTTAGAACGTTGTCCCCTTTTTTATTCTTTTTAGGATTCTACCCAGCCTTTCTGGCGCTACCCCTTCTTTCTAGGATGTTAGTTAGCTCTTGGAGCATTCACCCTTCTTTGATCCATTTTAGGATTCTAGCCGGCCTTTAGGGCACCATTCGTTTTTTCTTTCTTGGGTTCTAGCCAGCTTTCAAAGCACTACCCTCACTTTAATTGATTTCTGCTTAGGGTTTAAGTTAATTCTTAGAGTACTATCCCCTTCTATATTCCTTTTAAGGTTCTAGCTAAACTTTAGGGTGATGTCCCATCTTTCAGGATCCCAGTTAACTCTTAGAGTACTGTCCCTTTTTTTATTCTTTTTAAGGTTCCAGCTAACCTTTAGGATACTTTCTTTTACTAATTTCTCTCAATCAAGCCCATAGGGTGCTTCTCCTCATCAAATCTTCTTAGTAAGCCCAAAGGGCGCTTCCTTTCATCATCGATTTCTTTTTAAGGCACCTTTCTTCATCCAGTTCTTAACAAGCCCAATTTCTATTAAGATCTTAGCTAGGCCATAAGGCACTTTTGTCTCCAACTTTTCTTTAGGACCTAGGTTAGTTTACCCAGTTGGGGCACTACCAAGTTTCAGTTAAGGGTCTTAGCTAACTCAAGGAGTACTTCAGCCATTTCACCTAGAATAGTCAACTCAAAGGAGCACAACGAGGTTCTTCAAATCGATCATAGTTTAAGGTTACTAGTCCCCAAGAGACGCTCCTATCTAGGTTAGTGAGCCTAAAGAGACATGACTAGTTTCTTCAGATCAATCCTAGCTTAGGGTTACTAATTCCCGAGAGACGTTCCCACTTAGGTTAGTAAACCTAAAGAGGCATAACCAGGTTCTTCAAATCAATCACAACTTAGGGTTGCTACTCCCCGAAAAATGTTCCCACTTAGGTTAATGAGTGTAGAGAGGCATGACCAGGTTCTTCAAATCAATCCCAACTTAGAGTTGCTAGTCCCCAAGAGACACTCTTACCTAGGTTAATGAGCCTAAAGAGGTACGACCGGGTTCTTTAGATCAATCCCAGTTAAGGTTGCTAGTCCCCAAGAGATACTCCTGCCTAGGTTAATAAGCCTAGAGAGGTACGACCATGTTCTTCAAATCAATTCCAAAAGTTAGGGTTGCTAATCCTCGAGAGACACTCCCGCTTAGGTCAATCAGCTCAAAGGAGCACTACCAAGTTTATCTCGAATCAATTATAAAAGCTAGGGTTGCTAGTCCCTAGGAGATGCTCCCGACTTAGTTAGTTAGCTCATTGGAGCACAATCAAGTTCTCTCTTTCTTTTAGGGTTTTAGCCAGCTTTAGAAGCGCTTACCCCTTTCATTTCAATTTAGGGTCATAGCTAACTCAAGGAGTGCTTCATCTACCTTAGTTAGTCAGCTCATTAGGGCACGACTAAGTTTCCTCATTCAGTTTAAGGCCTTAACCAGCTCAAGGAGTATTTACCTACCTTGGTTAGTCAGTTCATTGGGGTACAACCAAGTTTTCTCATCTTTTTAGGGCCTTAGGCAACTCAAGGAGTGCTTCGCCTGCCTTGATTAGTCATCTCATTGGGGCACAACCAAGTTTTCTCATTCAATTTAGGGCCTTAGCCAACTTTAAAAGCGCTTAGCCTACCTTAGTTAGTCAGCTCATTAGGACACAACAAAGCTTTCTCATCTTTTTAGGGTCTTAACCAACTCAAGAAGTGCTTCTCTCACCTTGGTTAGTCAGCTTATTAGGACACGAAAGTTTTCTCATTCAATTTAAGGCCTTAGCCAGCTCTAGGTGGGCTTAGCCTGTCTTAATTAATCAGCTCATTAGGGCACAACCAAGTTTTCTCATTCATTTAGGGTCTTAGTCAACTCTAGGAGCGCTTACTCATTTCATTTAATTTAGGGCCTTAGCTTACTCTAGGAGCACTTCATCTACGTTGGTTAGTCAGCTCATTGGGGCACAACCAAGTTTTCTCATTCTTTTTAAGGCCTTAGCCAGCTCAAGGAGCACTTTGCCTGTTTCACCTTGATTCACTAACTCATAAGAGCACAACCAAACTTCAATTTTTATTTCAGTCTTTCGCCTAACTCTTAAAATGCCACTTATCTCTTCACCAAAATCCTTAACGGATCAAGCTTAAGATAGCCAATTAGCTAACTAACAGGCTAGCTATAGCGCTTCTTAAGACAAAATTCATCATTAAAGCAAAGATAATGTCTCTTTTATCTTTGTGGTACAATTTTGCTCAAACTTCACTATAAAGAAAGACATCTGTAGACACCAATTTTTGCCCCCCACCCTCCCCTTTTATTTTTTTTTTTTTAGAATAGATAAAAGGGTCTTAAATTAGGAAAAATTAAGAAAAACCAAAAAAATAAGAAATTTAGGAAAACTACAAAAAAAAAATTAAAGAAAACCTAAAAAATAAGAGTGTAGGAAAAATACAAAAAAAAATATAGAAAATTAAAGAAAACTCCAAAAAAATAAGAGATCTTGGAAAAATTAAAAAAAAATAGGAAAATAAGAAAAAGTACAAAAAATAAGAAATTTAGAAAAAATGCAAAAAATGGAAAAATTTAGAAATTTTTAAAATTCACAAAAAAATAAAAAGATAAATAATAAAAATTTTTAAAAAATAAGGAATTTAAAAAGTAATAAATTTTTAAGTAGTTGAATAGAATAGATTTTTTTAATTTAAATAAGAAAGGACCATTGGGACTAAGCTTAAATTTAAATCTAATCCAAGATGACCTTATTCATATATGCAATTTAATTGCACAAATTAATAAGGTACAGGCTACCGACCTTTTGGATAAACACTTGGACTTGCATTGGGTTTGCTTTAGGATCGCTTTGAGATTAAGGGTTCGAATCTCACTGTAAGCATAGAAATGCCTTTTACGCTTTTCTTTTTTCATTCCTTGCGCTGCCACATGTCAAGGCATCATTAGGCCACGTGTCTGATTGCAACACGTGGCGCTCTACCATTGGGTTTTCTTCTCTCCTTTCCTTTTCTTCTCCTGACTTTCTCATTTAAAAATAAAACAAACAAAAGGAAAAAAAAAAAAACAACATGCAGGGGGGCAATCCATTTTTAAAAAAACAAGACGCACACACACATACAGGGACTCACTCTCTCTCTTGGACCCTCTCTACGCCCACACCCCCCCCCCCCCCCCCCCCCCCCCTCTCCCCTTCGACTATCTCTCTCTCAAAGCTAAGCACACACAGTAAAGGAGGGGGTTCCATTTTGAAAAAATATACCCACATACAACCAAACCACATCCACTATGCAACTAACAACAGCAAACCAAACCCTAATGTCAGCCCCTATCACGGCCACCACATCTAAGAACGACCCACCAAACACATTCAGACAACCCCTTACTACCGAACCAACCTCTCTCTCTCTCGTACAACACCCCTCAACAACCTTTGTACACATACTGCTACACCCATCGAATAGCATCCATGCACACCACTCTCATACATGGACACCAACCCGATACCCCCTATCCTTCGAACTCCATTTCAGCCCAACACTAAACATTGGAACCAATAATACCCACTCCCCATTGTTGCAACCATTGAATCCAACCAAACCTAGATCATAACACCACATTCGTCCCAACCACATCCTTACGACACAACCCACTCTCAAGCTCTCTCTCTCTACTCCAATACCCTCACTTGAGCCAACACAACAACAATCGCCACTACCCCAAGCGCATGAACTACCCTCTTGCAACCCACTACTGTGATAACCACCACTACCACTAGCTAAACTAGGCTACAACACCACTCTTGGACCTCCTAAGTCCAATACAAAAACCATAAAACCACCCTTTCTCGCTCGATTTGGTGGCTAAATCACCCTAGGAAACATCCTCTCCAAGCTACCATGAGTGACCAGCCCGAACCTGCATTAACCTAGAGACCCAACCTGATCCGCAGCTCTAGTCCAACCCATCCATGTCCTCTGCACTGACCTGACCTAGCAAAAAGTTCAACCTTATCTCCTAATTTAGTTTTCAATTCACTTTTTTCTTATTTATTTTATTAATATAATTATTTATTTATTTCAATATGTAATTGTAATTAAAAATAAAATGAAAAATCCGAAAAAAAAATGAAGAAGAAAAAGAAAAAAGGAAAAGGAAAAGGAAAAAAAAAAGAAAGAAAAGAAGAGGAAGTATTTAATATACTTTTATTTATTTTTATGTTCTAACCAAAAAAATAAAAAATAAAAATAAATAGTAAAAATAATATAATAAAAAAAAAGAAAGTCATCTTATCACTTAGAAAAATAATTTTTCCAATGAAAATAAAAATAAAAATCAATCAAACATTTTTTTTCAAAACTAAGGCGCTTTAGAGTTTTCAAACATAAAACCCAAATTAGGACCCTTAAAAATTTCCTTAAACAAATCAAAACGGGTAAAGAATTTAAACCCAATCTCCTTTAAAAAATTAAAATCAACTCACCCGTTAAATTTTTTCAAAGGAACGAACTACGAAAGTCAAATCTCGAACAGCAAGTACGTAAGCAACTTAAAATATAAAAAGTTTTATTTTTTCCATCTCTATAAATATTTGTGTAAATTAAGTAAATTAATCACATGTGATATAATTAGTCATTTAGAAATAGAAAAAGGGTATTATTGAAAAGCAAATTTAAAATTGGAAAGTTGAAAAGTAGTACTCGTTTAGGGTTTAATAGGATAGCCATTGAATCCAGAACTCTCGTTTTAGAAAACCATTTTATAAAATTAGTTTTCTCATTAAGACTAGTTATAACCAATCGAGTAAGTTATAACCAATCCACCTAATTGATTATAACTTAACTTTTTTCTCAAGTCCAATTGAGTGGTAACTCCAAGGTATTTTTCAAAATACAAAAAAAAAAAATAGTTTTCTTTAAACCCTAATTAAGGGTTAGTATTAAACAAATAGGATTTAGTACTAATCAGTTTAAAGGAAACCTAATTTAAAACAAACCGAGAGGTGAAAAGACCAAGCTTAACATAGTTTATTAGTGAAATTGAAGTACTCCCTCTTGAGTTTAGCCTAGTGTTCTTCACTTTTGTGCTTGATCTTGAGTGATTGTGTAGATCATAGTTGACATGATAATGCCGTTCAAATTAGGTGCCAATTGTTAGGTTTGAAAGACACAGGATATGATACGATCATGTTACTTACAGTACATTAAACTTAGCATAGATATCTTGATTACATGAGTTAAAGTGTTGAGTTTTCTTGATTCACATGTTTTGTTCTTCATTTAGCACTTATGGGTTTAGTGTTTAATCAATATAAAAGTGCTATTCACTTATGTACTTGAAGAATTAGGTGTTACACATGCTTAAAATCTCTTTGGTGTCATTAGTTGTCAAGATTATATGGAGATCTTTTCAAGAACACAACTATATCATGCATGCACGCCAAATGTTTGATAAAATTCCTCGTTGAACTATAGTGTTTTTTCTTCCACACTTAGTTATGATTTATGCATTATTTCTCTATTTAAAGCATAAGGACGCTCTTGTATACCAAAAATTTGACTTAAATCTTATTTCCTTTTGAATAGGAACATGGCTCAAGAGCTACATTACAAGTTAAGAGGAAAGGTTTAGTGAAGAGATTGAGGAGGAAGAGGAAGTGGAAGAAGAGGAGCAAGATGATGATAATGAAATCATGGATGACGCCTCCAATGAGGAGGATTAAGGAGCTAACATAGCAATTGGAAAAAATTGGAAGAATATGTGTCAAAACCTCAAATGAAGCAATTGGGTCAATAAACTATGGCAATATTTGCAAATTGTCACATGGAAAAAATTATGATAAAGCTTACACCAAACCAAGTAGCTATCAAAGGAGATAAGGACTAAAAGTTTAGCAATTTTGCTAACTAAAAGTCAGATAAACACTTCGAAGAAAATAAATTTTTGCATAAAATCAAAAATCAGAAAATTGTTAGGAAATCAAGAATTAAGATACGTGAAGCATTCGACAGCCTAATATGGTAGGCTTTAGAGGTCGATAGAGCTCTAGTGGCTAGAGATGCAACAATATCTGAATTTTCGCTTATAAGTTCTCTAATTTACTAAAAATATTAAATGATATCTATGATTTATGAAACTTAGTTTCCTTAAGTAATTTTGCATGTAGAATTTAGAAACTAAACTAGTTTTTGAAATTTAAAGTTTTTATATGAATTCCATAAGAAAGTAGTCTGCGTGCGAATTTTGTATTAATTATTAAAAATAGTAAACGACGTTATTTTTAGCCAATTTTTGGTTCATATATTCCTCATATGTTATATTTCATTTACATAAAAATATTTTTATATAAATTATATGTTTAGTATTTATTAAAATTATTTTATTAAATATGCCATGTTTTCTAATATAAGAAAATAAGTAGTTTTTCAAAATATTTCTTAATAACTTCAACTTATGAGAACTCCTAGATCTTAATTATAATTTTAGAAGTATTCAATTCAAATCTTGTGATTTAATTTAATTATTTACCTAATTTAAGCTAATTTTTAGTAAAATTAGATCTAAAATTGATATTTTGAAAAGTATATGTAATATGTAGATTCAAACTTTGTGATTATAGTACCTTTTTTTTTTTCCCAGAAACATAGAACTTCATTTATTTGAAATAGAAACAAAATATGCTTAATTACAAACTACCAAGAGGACATAACAGTTGATCTACTCTAATCAAATTCAATAAAGGACTTGGGAGATTTTCCTCCTGATAACAAATGCAAAAGCCCCTTCTTCCTTTAGTAGCTACCTAATTATCATATCTATTTACTTTCCTATTAATAAGAGAAAAGGAACAAAAAACAAAAGTGGATTTCAACATTAAAATATCCTTAACAATTGCATCTATGAACCATCTACTTTCCTAACCTTGCATACAATTGAAAAGTAAACAAGAGTCCATTTCCACTACTATTTTACTCCAACTTATATTCTTTACCCCATCTTAATGCTTCACATATTACTTCTGCTTCAGTAACTAAACAATCAATAGCTTGCAAACTCTTACTAATTGTACCCTTGAAGACTCTATTATGATCTCGAGCAACTATTCCCAATCCAACAACTTGCTACTTAGCACTTAAGGCACCATTGCAATTTAGCTTTATGGAGGAGTAATCGAGTGGTGTCCAAACTTTTTACACAACATCTTTCTCCTTATGCTAGGGTTATCTACTAGGTGCCTTGGAGATATTGAAATACTCCAACAAGTTACTCATATCACTACTATAACCTTGCTTGGGGTCTAACGTAGAATGGTTGAAGACACACTCATATTGATGCTTCTAAATCGCCTAACAAGAAAATCGAACTTCACCAATGAATTTCTTTAAATGCTCCTTTGATAAGCGTAAACTTTCTACTAATGAATGTAGCCATTTATCAAAAGTAGTTTCCTGTGCCAATTCAATTTTCAGCCTTGTAACTTTTACCTATACCCTACACATCCACTCATATAACAACATAATGTGTTCTGCTATTTCTTCTCTTCCACAAAAGTCACATGCTTGTGAATCTTTAACTCTTCTCTTAAATAAATTTGGATGAGTACTTAAAGCTTTATGAAAAAGCCTCCACATGAAGTGTTTTATTTTGGGCATGCACTTTGCCTTCCATATTAATTTTCATACTATAAGGACCCCATAGAGGGCCTGGTAGTATTGCCTAAAATTTCATATCATGTGTGCACCCATGATAAGGAAACCATCTTGCAAGTCAAAGATTGCAAGACTCTAAATAGTTAATCACTAGGGTTTTAGATTTTAATTCATTAACTCATTGAATAATATACATAACTATGGATATCCGATATTCTACTGTTCCTCAGAACTATAGAGAATCGGTATCCCCTACCAAAATAGTGAAATAAGATAGACATTTCTAAAAAATTCTAAACTTACTAAAGATATTAAACTTAATTGAGATATTAGTTGTTTTCCAGAGCATTCCAAATTAACTATGTAAGCTTTTTATCATACTGATTCAATGGTAACACTCCACACTTGATTCCTATCCCTGTCCCAACTATCGGTTAACCTGTAAGGAAAAGAACTGTTGGTATATAAGCTTATACTTAGTGAGATAATCCCCTCATCAATACCGCATAACAATTTTTATTTAATGTATAACCATATGAATACATGAACAATTAGAATGCCAAACAAATACATGTAGTGGCCTAGCAACTACATGCAACTCAGAATTACACCCCCTGTAGTTAGAGTTGGAGATAATTAACTAACACAAACCAATATCCGAGTCCTAGCACTTAGGTTTTATATCGATCACACTATTGTGCTTAAGTCAAAACAAAACCATATATATATATATAACGTATATAATATACTTTTCATCTAAGAAACAAATTACATTTTCAAAATCTCAAGTCTAGCAGTGTGGTGGTCTCTGCAATTCATAAACACATGCCCTAAGCAAAAGCCACAAGATATGGTCCCTCGGCAACGATTGGCATCTCTTAGCGCCTAGTAAGCCCGTTAGTTTAGGGTAAAGACTCAATAAAATAATGGCGCGTAGCCAATGCCCAATCCTGTAAGAGGCCTTCCTCCTGTGAGTCCCTTCCCATCTTTTGCGTAAAGTGGCAGTCGGTGCTGTACAATGCAATTATGAGAAATGCATGATTCATTGAATTTCTTAATCGTATAAGTGTTTAATCCGGTTTTCATAGTGATCGGACAATTTCATTCCATACAACTGCACATATATATCACCACAAACAATTCCCATTATCATCTAATTAACAAACCATAATATTCGATCATAAATTCACATACATGCATTTCCCATATCTCACAAGCATCTAAATTCCAATTATGAGTTTAAGTGTATCTATTTTACAATCAAAATCGAATAAGGAGTCATCAGGAATTCACTTACTTAGCCATAACGGATCAATCATAGTAATCCGAAGGCAAGTCGTCTCCGCTAGCCAAGTCCCCTAAACATCATAAATATGATACTATAAGGACTTGAAATAGAACTTAGAAAGTTAAGCTAAAGCCCTTTAAGTTACACTTTTAACTAGGTTTCACATTTTTCCCGGTTTTACTTAAAAGTTCAACTGCATATAACTTTCTCATTTTAAATCCGATTTTTATGATCTTATAGTCAATCTTCATCATTTTCAAGTTTAATTTAATGTAGTGAGGTTAGATTTTTGAGAAGAGGCACACAAATCTATCCATAGGTGAGAAAAGTAGTGATCCTTATGATTTGGTGTACTTTTGGGCTTTGTTTGATTATTAGGCTTTTTGATATCTTAGAAATTCTTTTGGGCTTGGGCTTATGATTTCATTTAAAACTTAAAACACTCTTTAAAATCAGATTTCCATCCTTGTCTTATGACCCTGGGTGCCCTTAACTTTTCCTTGGACTCTTATGTGGGCTTATGTGGTCAAATAGGCTTATTTTTAGTTCAAACTAAAGTTAGTGACTTTGTTGGGCTTATAGAGTTTTAGGTGGACTTCTTGTGGTTTTCGAAACAACCTTTCTTAATATTTTAAAGTGCTAGTCAGAAATTTGATAAAGGCCCAACTTAAAGTTTTAGGCTCAATTTTGACTTTTAGGCTTTATACATTTATTGTGCTTGCCTTGGTTGGTCTTTTCGCTTTGCTTACTTAGTTTTATCATATTTTTAAGTGAGTTTTCTTATTATTTCAGATTTGGACAGTTTGGTGTGGAGGCTTCCAATTTCGTTTTTCAACTTATTTCATCATTTCCTTAAGTTTATGTGTTAAATCATGAACCTATGCTACTCGTATTCTGACTCCAACTTAACTTCTCTTCAATAAGTGATTATTTAGCTTATACTCCACATAAAAATAATAGATCTTGTACTTATCATAACTTCTATGCCATAGTTCGCATAAAAGCTTCATGTAATGGATTTTCCTTTACCTAATGTTAGTTTTGAGCATATTCAACTTAATAGAAGTGAAAATAACTCTTGAATAGCTTTCTTATACTTTACATCCAGCATGCTTTCTCTTTGTTCATGTGCATATTTCATGACTTCCTTAGCTTAATATCTTTCATTCTAAGTGTTAAACATGTATCCTTACATAACACCAACTTATCATACTCATATTCTAACTTTCTTATGAAAGACTCATAAGCTTATTTCTTAAAATAGCAAGCTAAGTTACCATATTAAGTTCATGACAACATCTTCATAAAAATATGGTCTTCTAACATGGCATATTAGATCACTTAAACAACGAAACAACCTACTTGTCCTCAAAAGCGTAAACAAGGTGGTTGTGCATTAAGTATCCTCTTATGTTCCTTTGTTTTCCTTCTTCTTTTTGCAAGTTTTTTAGGAAACTAGAGTCTTGATCTTTGAGGTAAGTTTTCGAAGATATCTTAAATTTCCTAAAAGTGGTTTTTTGAAGTTAACAAATAGAGGGCATAAAATAAAGCTTGGTGCCATGAGTATGGAAGCAAAATGGTGGTGGAAATGTTCGGATTTTGTGGGGTTGAATTTCTTCTTTTGGTTTGTGTTTAAAGTAAGAGAAAAGGAACTTAAAATGAAAATGAAGTGAGGGAGTGAGTGGCTGGTTTTGAATGGGAGGGAAGTGTGTTCAAGAAGCTTCAATTTGATTGTCTTTTAGCATGTACAAATGCCAACTTTTGATAAGACTAGATGATGTAAGTGTTAAAAGGTGAATAGTAGATGTGTAAAACAATTGAGTGATTGAAAGTTGACAAGACATGACCTCCCTTAGGCTCTCTTCCTAACCAGCCATAAGGTGTCCTTTTTGGGCATTGAGTTATCTTGTCACTTAATTAAAAATTGAATACATAAAATAATGTGATAACATGTCCGTATGTAGTATAAGTCATGGTGACATAAGAAAAATGTCTTATCACTAGCTTTTCATAAGTTACCAATTGATAAATTATTCTAACTCTCAATTGATAAGTTATGTAAAGTAGTTGGTTGGTTCACTTATTCATGTACACAATCTTATGCATTAAGGATAAGGGAATTATCTTATACAAAATTCTTTTAGAGTTTATTTTTTAAATTGATTTGTAAGTTATGATTTAATTCTTATAAAATTTTGAAATTTTATAGAGTTAAATAAAATTAGTCAAATTAAATTCTCGATTAGTCACTTAGGGTTACAACTTTTTAATTGTTTTAGAGTTTTAGGTTTTAGGTTACTTATGTTTTATTGTTCCCGCATTCAAGTTTTATCGATAATAAACTTTCGAATTAGAAAACTAAATTCGTTTTAGATGTAAACTTAAATTCTTAGTTTAGTTGATCCTTGAGAACGTTCGGAAAGTACTCTTGGTTGATTCACAGGCCCATTCAAAGGTAAGGTTTACAAACATGGTTTATAAGTAAAGATAAGGGAATTATCTTGTACATAATTCTTTTAGGGTTTTGGTTCTCAAATTGATTTGTAGGTTGTGATTTGCTTCTTAAGAAATTTGAGAATTTTCTAGAGTTGAATAAAATTTGTTCAAATTATATTTTTAATTATTTATTTAGGATCATAAGTCCTTCATTATCCCAAGGTTTAGGGTTCAAGTGAGTTTAAGTATGTTTTAGGGTTTTTCACCAATTCGGGAGTAATTAACTTACACTTAAGAGCTTGAGGTTCAATTAGCTTAATTATTTAAGATTATTGCTTTATTATGCAACATATATATATATATATATATCATACGATAGATTAAGAAAAGAGAAGGAAATTGCTTAGTAATATATTTATATATATATACATATTGTGGGGCTACTTATGCACACAAGAAAAATTAATTTTGTAAATTTATTAATTCGTTCTTTTAACTAGCTTAGTTTTATTGTTTATTGTTACTTGAAATCATACTTGATTTGTTCATTATCAAAATTTTGCAAAATTAATAATAATTTTATTGATTTATAGCTTTTTAAGCATTAGGATAATTTTATAGAGTTTTAACAATTTTTACGATTTGATATTTACAGTTTCTATTAAGTTTAAGTTTACATTTTTAAAAGTATGTGTATATAGGGATTGGGGTTTTTAAATCGTATAATAAGGTATTTCATGTTTGTTTTAAGTTTAGAGTTTAAAATTTTAATCAATTTTCATTTTATATGGTTTTATCGACTTAGGGAAATATCTAGAATACTTAAGTTCGATACCATGTCTAGAAGGTTAAATTTGTGGAGTCTACACAAACTACAGAATCTATAGTATGAGACATCAAAGGCTTACTTACCTCTATTGGTAGTCGAGACTTGAAAATAGCATGATAGGCAAATTTAACACTATATCTTCTATCTTGCTCTAATGGCGAGATGATTTTATCAAAATCTTTTCATCCTCCTATTGGAATTTGAAGGATTTTTTCCACAATGCTATGAGAACATAACTGCTAAATCCTATCTATTCACCAACCACCTTCTTGATATAGTAATTCTAAAACAATCTACACTTCATTACACCTATATTCAGAAATTTACAGGGCTTTCTTCTACTTGGATGTTACAATCTATAGGTCATCCCAAACTCCTACGTTATCACCTCTACTTGTTCTCCAACCATAATTGCTTTTACCACCTCTCTAGTCACTATGATGATTCTCCATACCTAAGAGGCTCTACCCCTAATCCGTGCATTCAAAAAGTCATCATGCGGAAAATACACTCCCTTAAGTGCCCTCACCTAGAGTTAGTCAAGATTGTTAAGTAATCTCTCAGCTATCTTTTCTAGCATAATGTCATTGAATGATTCTAAATCCTAGAATCCCAAACCACCCTTTTCTTTAGAAGTAGCCAATAAGTCCTTTTCTTCTAATGGATTTTTCCCCCATTCTCATTATCGCTTTACCAAAATCTACTTATCAAGGATGTAACTTCCCTACACCATCTTTGTGGCAACATGAAGATGGCCATAGTATAGTTGGCACTGCATAAGCCACCTCCTTGATTAATACTTCTTTTCCTGCATGAGAGAGGAGTACCCCCTTCCATCCTTGAATTTTAGTACCAATCTTCTCTTTAATTGATGCCAAGGTTGCACATTTAGATCACCCCCAAGTCATTGGAATGCATAGATAATTTCCTACTGTGTTTTGAGGCGGTATGTCTATAGCTGATTTACTAAAGTTCACTGCTTGACCTGAAGTATTGCAAAAAGAAGAGATACATCTCCGGGATTGGACACACGGAGAAGTACCATAACAAAGTAAACCTAAAAGGAACAAAAGAAAAAATAGTAAAGTCCAAGTAGCTACCAAGTAGATATGACACACCATTCGATCCTACTTGGCCTAAAATCTACCGAATATGACTTACCGATCTAAATTGAAGGGTCACTTGCCGCTACTCTTTACTAAAGGGAATAGATAAGAGTTAAAGGTTAAGGAGAATAAGGGTTGCTCAAGGAAACTTCAATAATAATCCGATTTTGATCAATGATTGTCTGTGCATAAGTAAGGGTTTATATACCCATCCACTAGGATTACTTTACATGTATAAAAAGACAAAAGGTTATTCTTACAATTAGATTACACAATACACACTAAAAAGGGTAAAAGAGACAAAGAATATTCAGTACAAAAAAAAAATAATGAATCCTTAATAGGAATCAGTCCACGATGATCTCTAAGCTGAGGCCAACTTGTCCTAAGCCAATGCTGACTTGCCAAAAACTGAAGCTGACCTGTCTTACCCCAAAGCCAAATTGTTTTAAGCTAAGGACAAATAGCTTTTGCAAAGGTTGAGCTAATACTAAAAGATAGAAGGGAAGAAAAGGAGCTACTTGGCCTCAAGTTTGTTGTCTGCCGAGAAGCTAAGAAACTACACGGTCGAGCATTCGAGGCTAAAGAACAGCTCAGCACAACACAGGAGAGTTTGTGCCAAGCAATCTACAAGTACAACAACTATGGGCCAACTTCACTAAGAGCTCGGCCAAGCACAATAAGACTTCTAAACATCCTAGCCCTACTCGAACACCCAACTGCCAACCAGCCCCTACTCAGGCTTATAGACAGCTCGGATGACTGCATGCTAACCACTTTACTAAGTGCACAGTTTTGTATACTTTGTAAATATTTTCCTTATTTTGATTATAGGCCATTCTTTAGGGTTTACGGCCTTATATATTATTTATAGTTTTGCTACTAGGGCTTTAGGACTTGCTATAAATAGCAACATTTGTAATTATCAAAAAGACACAAATAGTGAAGAATATTCATATAGTGAATTTACACTTGAACGTTCCTTCTGGAAGTAAGGACATTCTTAAGCTCTTTGAACTAGCGTTTTGAATCATTGAGTGTGCCATACTCCTTAATCTCTCATGTTCTTATCAGTCTTGCCTTTAAGATTGTGGTGAACCTTTCATTTGAGCAAGTTAGTGAGTCACCTCTAACCTCTCATTTGAAACCCGAGCGACATTTAGTGTTCATGAGTAATATCAAACCCTATTTTAAGCTTAAACCCTGATTGTGTTTGTACCTTAATGTGTGATATCCATATACATTCGCAGTCAAAACCCCATTCTCACTTCCCATTCCTTATTCCCATTTGAACCCCATTGGCATTTGAGACTGCTTGTGGGTTATGCGTCAATCCTTTTAGAATATTATGATACGTGTCGCTTGTTGGCTGGATGTTAGAAATATAGTATAAGGTAGCGAAAAGAGAAAAGAGGAGCTGCAATTAAGGGCTGACTTGATTTGGATCAAGTCAGAGCCCAATCAATCCTACTGTAGAGTAGTCAACTTGAGTTAGGGTCGGACGCTTATGATCAGCTCGGGAGTTCAGCTTAGATTGTCTTAGAGTTGCCTCTTCAAATGTCTTATCATAGCATAGCTACTAAGCAAGAGCAGGTCTAGTGCATTCAAGGGTCTAATAGTCAAGTTAGCAAGGGATCAAGTCAAAATAGGAATCTCTATCTTAGATATGACTTTGAGCTAATATCCTCCGAGTGAGTCCTTAGAGTCTTTTAGCTTGGCTACAACTAATTAGTTTAGGGAACTGATTCCTATCGTCTGCTTGGGGGTCGAAAAGATTTGTCCTCAAATCTAGAGTGGTCTCTAGTTGTCCTTCTTGATCATTTGTAGGGTCTTCTTCTGGTTGGTGTAGAATCAAGTCGGATACATTAAAGGTGGAGGAAACACCATAGTCATTAGGTAACTTGATCTGGTAGGTATTGCAGTTAACTTTCTTCAGGATTTTGAAAGGACCATCAGCTCGAAGGGATAACTTGTTCTATCTCAAGTGTGGGAATTGGTCTTGGCTAAGTTAAATCCATACTAAGTCTCCTAGCTATAAAGAAATAGTTCAATGGCCTCAACTACCAATCTCTTATTGTCTCTAATTGAACTTGGCGATCTTCCTGGTTACAGAGTAGTGTAGTTCTTAAAATTCTTGAGCTCATTCAACTTCGAATTGACTTTCTTTAGCAATTGCAGGGGTGTCGATCATATCCAAGGGGATATAGGATTGAAGCCATAACATCCTCGAATGAGGTCTTCTCAATGGTACTGTTGACAATTTGGTTGTATACAAATTCCACAACTGGTAGACACAGATATCAGTCCCTCAAGTTCTTTCCTACGATAGCCTTAAGTAAGCTTCTGAGCATCCTATTCATCACTTCAGTCTGTCTGTCAATCTAATGGTAGCTATTGGAGCTTAACACAAGTTTAGTTCTAAGGCTTTTCCAAAGAGTCTTCCAAAAATAGCTCAAAAATTTCGTATCCTAATCTAAAACAATAATATTTAGCACTCCATGTAATCAAACAACTTCTTACAAAAACACATCAGCAATGTATAAAGCATCATTAATTCGATGGCACAAAATGAAGTATGCCATTTTGTTAAAGCGGTCCACTACAACAAATATAGAATCTTTTCCTCTAAATGTTCGAGGCAACCCTAGGACAAAGTCCATGATGAAGTCGACCCAAGGTAAGGTTGGCGTCAACAAGGGCATGTATTCTCCATGAGGCTCTCTCTTCCTCTTAGCTTGCTTACACACTTCACAACTACCAACTACCTTATGGACATCCTTAGTCAAACCAAGCTAGTAAAAGTTTTCCTTTAATAAGTTAGCTATCTTTGTCTCCCCAAAATGACCAGATAACCTTCCATTACGAGCCTCCTTAACCCATAGCTAATGCATGGAACAATTTAGTATACACAGCCTTTAATCCTTAAACAGATACCTATCATTAAGATAATATCCTCTAAAAATTACTCCTTCTTGGCACTATTCAATAATAAGATTGAAGTGAGAGTCATTAGCATATTGCTTGATGATAAGTGAAAATCCCAATAATTTTGTTTATAAAGTGGCCAGCAAGTTTTGTTATCATGATAAAGCATCGGCGACCATATTTGCACTTCCCTTCTTGTGCTAGATTACGTAGGAAAATCCTTCCAAAAACTCCAACCACTTAGCTTGTCTCTTTGAGAGTTTGTTCTGATTCTTAAGATGCTTCAATGATTCATGGTCAATATAAATAACAAACTCTCATGGCAACAGATATTGTTGCTAAACAGTAACAGCTAAAAAAAAAAAGAGTAGAACTCCTTCTTATACATAAAATAGTTTAAGGCAGCACCACTAAGCTTTTCATTGTGGAAGGTAATGAGTCATCGTTCCTGTATTAGGACGGTGCCAATTTCAACTCCTGATGCATCACATTCTAACTCAAAGGGCTTATCAAAGTTTAGCAATGATGGGACAGGGGTGGAGGTAAGCTTTTCCTTGATCTCCCTAAAGCTTTGTTTAGTTCGGTCATTCTAACAAAACCAATTACTCTTCCTTTTCAGCTCAGTTAACGAGGTGACTATTATACTGAAGTTTTTAATGAATCGCCTATAGAAAAAAGCTAGGCCATGAAAACTTCATACCTCAGCGACACTCTTCAGCATCAGTCATTTTAGAACAGCTTAAATCTTTTCTTCATCTACTCAGATTCCTTCCGTTGACACTACAAACCTAAGAAAAATCACTTCATCCTGGTAGAATGAACACTTTTTCAAATTCCCATACAACTTCTCAATTCATAAAATGTCAAATATTGCTTGGAGATGTTGAACATGATTGCTTAAGTCAATACTATATACCAATATATCATCAAAGTACATGACCATGCATATTTCAATCAACGGGCGCATCGCATGGTTGTAAGTCCAAACGGCATCAACCATTCATAGAGACCATGCTTAGTCTTGAAAGCAGTCTTTCACTCATCACCTGGTATGATATGATTTTGGTGATAGCCACTTCGCAAATCAATCTTTGAGAATATTTTTGCACCATGAATCTTATCTAACATGTCATCAAGCCTCAATATTGGATATTTGTACTTAATGGTAATTCGGTTGATTGCTCGACTGTCAATGCACATACACCATAAACCATCTTTCTTCGGAACAAGTAGAACCAGTACTACGTAAGGGCTCATGCTTTCCCTCATGTATCTTTGCTCTATGAGCTCATCCACTTATCTCTTCAACTCGATAGCCTGCTTAGGGTTCATTCTATATGTAAGTCGGTTTGGCAAAGGTGCACTTGGTTGTAAATTAATACGGTGCTCAATGCCTCGGGCTAAAGGAGTCCTTTAGGGAATTCTTTAAGGAATAGATCGAAAAACTCATTTAGCAAGTTTTGGATTGCATCAAGAATATCCTCTAAATCTCTCATCTCTAACAATCTTTTGATCAACAGGAATATAGGCTCTTCGGCTCTTTCACCAGCTCAAAGCTCTCTCTAGCTCATCACTAAGGCTTTCTTCTTACTAGCTCGGGTGAGCTGGTTGTGGGTTTCATTTACTTAGGACAAGGTCATAGGTTGCAACATAATCTTCCTTCCATCTTTAATAAAGGCTTAAGTATTCTTATACCCAATCATAAGTAACAAGGTCGTTAAACAACCAAGGTCATCCAAACAGCAGATGTGAAGCTCCCATAAGGACGACATCGCACACTACTTTGTCTTTATACACACTCCCAACACTGAATGGTACGGTCACTTGTTCAGTCATATACAAGGCACCCTCATCATAAAGCCAATGCAACTTGTAAGGTCGGGGATGCCATGAGGTCAACAAACCCAACCTTTGCATAAAGGACTTTGCAACTACATTAATACAGCTTCCTTCATCTACTATAATGGTGCACAATTGTCCCTTCATGGTACATTTAGCATGGACCAAATTTTCCCTTTGGTCTTCCTAGAAGCTCGATAGGGAACTCGATACTCGTCTCAAAACTAGGGTCATCGCTTCTCCTTGGTCGGCATAGACATATGTTTCCTCTTCTTCCTCAGCTTCTACCTATTGACCCTCCTTCTCCTCCTCAGGCTCGTTTTCGTCGGTGTTATCCACTACATCTCTTCATAGCACCATGATACTTTGGTTTAAACACTCAACGGCTATGTGTCAGAAACCTAACCATTTAAAGCACTTCACCTCACTAATCTTTCATCCAAAAGTCTATCCTTTTTCATATGTTCTTAGGGTCAGCCTAACCTTAGTTAGGATCGACTGTCTTGCTCAGCCTTATTGGCTTGCTTAGCTATCATCAAGTCAATCATTCCTTTCTTCGACTCAGTATGGCTTTTATGGCTTAGCTTAAACAGGTCGGCACCATACAAGGGCTCAGGAGAATGTTGGTCTAGGTCGGCTCGAAGCACTTCTCCTTTATTTTTCAACCCTCTACACTATCTTAATCACCTCTTCCAAGGTATAAAACTTCTACACTCACGATGTTGCAAATCTCATACTTGAGCCTAAAAATGATCCTCAATATTGTGTGGGCCCTGGTTCTTCCACATTAGCTCAAATCATAAGCAACTAGAACTCTCTTACATAATCATCAACAAATCGGCCTCTTTGGCGAAGTTCCTATAACTTTGCAAACGTATCTTGTAAGTAGGTCTCGAGCACAAATTTACCCCTTAACAACCTTTTCATCTCCTCCTAAGTTCTCACACCTCGTCTTCCATCCCTTACCCTAGCCACATTCAGATTTTTCCACCACATTGTAGTATACCTAGTAAACTTCAATACAACAAGTCAGACTTTGACAGCATCTATATACCCATAACAGTCAAACACCTTCTCGACCTCCTCTTCCCACAGTATTCATCTGCATCTCCATTCCCATTAAAGGGTGGGATTTGAACCTTGACATTATCTAGCCCTCAAGGAGCTTGACATCCTCATCCCTATGCTTAGTAAGAGTCGGTTTCTTCTTCTTCCTCCCCAAACTCTTCAACATCCAGCTCCTCATCATCTTCCACAATCTACTCCAATTCTAGTCTTCGTCTAGCAACTCGATATACTACTCCTCCAACTTATTGTAGTCAAATTGGGCGATTGGTTCGGTTACCTTGGCCATAACGTCTCTCAAGGGCATTTTCTCATGGGTTATGGTGCACCTTAGGGTTGTTATCTATTAACTTGCATCGCTGTTACTAAACTCTCAACAAAATTTGTAAGTCTGTCAAGTTTGTCATCAATCGACCCTAGCGTGTTACTACCATTATGACCGCGACCAAGTTGAGCTCCACTACTTTTGTCACCAACAACACCCTGAACATTCGAATCTAACATGGTATAATACTTCTCGAATAACTTAACAACTTCAATACCTAATAATCACTTAAATAAAATAAAAATAAACTTGCTCTATTTTCATAATGAAAAACAGAGTAAGAACAAAGTAATAATGAAACCACACTTACTAACACACAAATACACTGTAGTAGCTACGGAAGAAACACAACAGCCACTAATAGAAAAGTGAACCAAAACCTTATTATAACTTCATATACTCCCTTTCAGAACCGTACTCTAATACCAACAAAGCTAATGTGTCTTCAAGGTCGAACACATGGGGAAGCATCACAATAAAGCGAACCCAAAAGAAACAAAAGAAAAACTAGCAAAGTTCGAGTAGCTACTGAATAGATATGATACACCACTCGATCTTACTTGGCCTAAAATCTACCAGATATGACTTACTGATCCAAATTAAAAGGTCACTTGCCGCTACTCTTTACTAAAGGGAATAGATAAGAGTTAAAGGTTAAGGAGAATAAGGGTTGCTCAAGGAAACTTCAATAATAATCCGATATTGATCAATGATTGTCTACATACAAGTAAGTAAGGGTTTATATACCCATCCACTAGGGTTACTTTACATGTATGAAAAGACAAAAAGGTATTCTTACAATTAGGTTACATAATACATACTAAAAAGGGTAAAAGAGAGAAAGAATATTCAGTACCAAAAAAATAACAAATCCTTTTGGAATGTTGTGCCAGAAGATACATATTACTCGGTAGCTAGATGTTAGAAATATGGTACAAGGTGGCAAAAAGAGAAAAGAGGAGCTGTAATCAGGGGCCAACCTGGATCAAATTGGAGCCTGGTTAATCCTTTGTAGAGTAGTCAACTTGAGTTAGGGTCGGCTACTTGTAATCGGCTTAAGAGTTCAGCTCAGATAGTCTTAGAGCTACCTCCTTGGATGTCTTATCATAACACAATTGTTGGGTAGGAGCAGGTCTGGCACATGTAAGGGTTTGATAGTTAAGTCGGTAGGGGATCGGTTCAAAATAGAAATCTCTATCTTATATATGGCTTTGAGCTAGTATCCTCTGAACGAGTCCTTGGAGTCTTTTAGCTCGACTGCGAGTAATCGATCCAGAGGGTTGATTCCTATCAAAAAGCAAGTATATCTTTGAATCGGATGATGTTAGCATCACTAACATTGAGAAAAAATAATGAGTCATTTGCAAAAAAAAGATGTAGCAGTTCTAGACAAGGAGATTTGATTTTTATCCCTCTAATCTCATTTCTATCAGCAACACTCGATATAAGTCTAAACAATACATTGGCTACAAATAGAAATAAATATGGTGACAATGGGTCTCCTTGTCTGATACCTCTCGAGGGCGTAATGTAACCCATTTTTTTGCCATTGAGCATTAAGTTATAAGAAACCGAGGTGACCATGGACATGACCCATTTCACCCATTTCCCATGGAATCTTAACTTAAGTAGGACCTTCTCTAAAGAATGCCAATTGACTTGCACAACTACACTTTTTCCACCTCTTTTTTAATTTTAAGTCATGGGAGATCTCATGGGCTACAACAGTATCATCCTGAATCAAATGTTCCGAGATAAAAGCATTTTGAACTAGGGTAATCATGCTAGGGAATAAAGGATGGCACTGTTATGTAGGGCATTTTTTCCTTGTGACTTGTTGATTCACATCAATAAAACGAAAAAAAAAAAAAAAGCACTACATAACAATGCCACCTTTATTCTAGGAATAAAGGGTAGCACAGTTATGTAGTACTTTTTAAGCTGAGAAATTACATAAACTGATTGATCGAAAATAACTTAGTTCAAATGGATTCTTAACTTTTAGTATCAATACTAAGTCAGTTTTGTTTAGTTTAGGCAGGAAAGTACGTGATTCCATGAAATGGCGAACAACATCACAAACTAAATCTCTCAATACATTTCAATAATTTTGAAACAAGGTACTTGTGAATCCATCTTGACCCGGTGCTTTATCTGCTCCTAATTAGAATACAGCCTCACCAACCTCTTCCATAGTTACTGCCTTCATCAACTCACCATTCATACTGTCCGATGCCAATTTAGAGATTCTGCTCCATACATCAAGACTATCAACAGTACTCTCCTCCTTGAAAATGCTTAAGACAAAATGAACAAATAGGCTCCCCAGTTCATCCTCGTTTTCATCCAAACACCATTTGCATCTTTTATTCTGAAGACCTTATTAGTTGTCCTTTAGTTCATTGTGACTCGATGAAAGAAATCAGTGTTGCTATCACCATGAGCTAGCTACTGCACCCTTGATTTTTGTTTCTAATACATCTCTTCCCTAGACATAGCCATATCATGTGCATTCTGCAATTCCTCTTCATTAGTGTCATTATAGTCTTCGCACTTCTTTCCCTACTCATAAGTAAATAATTCCATTAACCGATTCACTTCACTCGCATAGTTAGGAACCACTGCTTTTCTCTAATTTATGAGCATTTTCCTACATCAATCTAACTTTCTCATGAGACCATATATGCCCATTGCCTTAATGCTCTCATGCTAAGCATCTTCAATAACCTGTCTACACCCCTCAATAGTATACTAGTCATGGTCAAACCCGAAAAGCTGTCTTCCTTATTTACCTTACTTGCATACATGAACCAGTAAAGAGGAGTGGTCAAATTTACTAAATAGTAAATTTGTGATAACAAGATTTTAAAATTGATCTAGCCAAGCCACATTGCTAAATCCTCTATCCAACCTCTCTTCACTTTAGCTCCTCCCTTTCTTCTATTACACCAAGTGTACACTTAACCTTTACACCCTAAGTCGACTAACTCAGCTTTCAGAGATCATCTTTTGAAAGTCCATGATATGAGATGTTGGCTTCAAATTACCACTACTTTTCTTGTCTTGTGTGAAGATCTCATTCCAATCTCCAATGCAAAGCTAAGCTTCAGTAACTGTCTAAGCCAAATTAATCATTTTCCTCCAAAAGGACAGTCAAGGCTCTAATACAAGGGGAGCATATATCCATGTAATTCTTACATAATCTTCCTGTTCAGATAACTTTACTCTCATGTCTATCATATTGGCATTGGCCCTTAAAATTTCTAGTTCAACATCTTAACACCACCAAATTACAAGGCCTTATCACAGTCCCCTTGATTCTACATAAAAGGAGAGAGCAAACCTCTACCTTCTCTTAAGTCGATCCACATAGAAGCCTTAATTCTTTGTCTTCATCAGAAAGACGATTTTAGGTTGGTGTATGTAACATACCCTAAAGAGGGTTTTTACTGCCAAGGATTGACCTAATCCTCAACAATTCCAACTAATAAAACTCATGGAAAACTAGTGGTTACTTCGAGCCAAATACAATAGCCCTTCAAAGACTGGAACATTTCCTCAATTTTCACCTCTACTAAATCTGTGAATGATAGATTTCGTCTTACTAACCTTTTCCTAAAGATCATTGCTCTAGCTTTCTACCCTCCCTGCTTTTGTACTTTTCCTCTCCTATTGACCCTATGCAACTTATCTTCCTTATTCTTCTTTAGAACGGTAGACTTACTTAAGTATGTCTCAGCATTTTCTCTTTCTCTCTTCAAGTTATGAGAGTAAAGTGCTTTTGCCATAGGTGAGAGCTTAAGGACCCTACATCTACCAAAGAGAGTATCTAGGTAAAAGAGATTTTGTCGAAGTTGATGAAATGTATAGGTTAAGGGCTAAAGCATTCTAAGGAGGGTACCCACAAAGGGGTTCATGGCCAAGTGTATTGGTGGAAGATAAGATGTTAGTATTTAACGAAGGAATTTCTTGAATAGCTTGGTGTTATGGATTTTTGAGAAGTTGGTCATCTTTGTCTTGATTAGATAAATTAGGGTTAGACGAAACTGGAATAACAGGATAAGATCTAGTTTTTTGGGGAAAAGTTAATATGGGTTGGATAGGAGGGACCTAATATTAAGTCAAAGGGGGTTGTAGGATGTCTCAATTTAGGCTAGGGAAAGCGTATAAGGCTAAATCTATATGGGCTGAAACTACATGAGTAGGGTCTAGTATTGAAAATTGGTTTCTTGCCTCATCCATAGCACATGCAACATCTAATGCATCTCCAAGGTCATACACATAAAAAAGTACCACAACGAAAAGGAATGAAAGAAAACAAAAGGGAAATTAGCAAATCCAGGCAGCTACCAATCGGAAATGACACACCGACTGATCCTACTTGGCCTACTATTCGCTAGATATGACTTACCGGTCCAAACTATAGGGTCACTTGCTATTACTTCTTACTGAAAAGAATAGATAAGAGTTGAAGGGAAAAGGAAAACACTAAGGTTGCTCACAAAAGGAAACTTGCAATAATCTAATATAATGAGTTATTATCTACATACAAAGGTAGTAAGTATTTATATAGCCTCACTAAGATTATACTTAATAAGGAAAAAGACAAAATGGATAACATACAAAAGGATTCTTAAAACATTATTAAAAGGGTAAATAATACACTGTATAAAAAAGTAAAGAATCATTATAGACTAATGTGCCAAAAGATACGTGTCGATAAGCGATTGGAGGCTACTTATGCAATTGGTTAAGTTGAAATGAGTATTAAGGCCGCTCGACAATTGTAGGTCCTATTTAGACCAGTCTAAAAGGAAGCTATCACTCAGAGCTAACTTGATCAAGTTTAGGTTAGAGCTCAAGCTCTAAGCAACACTTTAATCCTTTCCTGGTGTCAAGTTTGATTTTTCCCAGTTTTTTATAAATTTTCCTTAACACAATCAATAGTAAATTCTAATCCATTTAATATTGATCCTCGATTAAGAATTAAAAAAAAAAACTATTTTTTTAGATTTTGAAAATTGTTTGGAGTCATCACCTAATCGAAGTCAAGAAAAAAAGAGTTAGGTTAAATCAATTAAGTTGACCGATTTAACCTAGCCATTAGTCCACTTGAAAAAAAGAAAAAACAATTTCTAAAAATTATTTTGAAAACTAAAAGATCAAGTCTAGGAGCTATTTTTTTAAACCCTTATAGGTACCACAAACTTTCTCAATTTAGATTTAATTTATTGAAATCATCTTTTAGAGATTGACATTAAATAAATTAGATGATTTTTTCCTTTCACTAAATTGAGTTATTTGAGCTAAAAGAAGGGAAAATTAATTTTTTTTCATTTTTTATGTTGCTCTAAAGGTGTTTACATACCCATTATTCGGGATCAAACATATATAATTCTTTTCCAAAAATCTTAGCAAGTTAGTTGATTTTAATTTTGAAAAAGAGTTAGGTTAAAATTTCTTAGCTTTTTCTTTTAATTTATTTTGAAAATTTTCTAAAAGGGTCCTAATTTGTTTATTTATTTTTGGAAAATTAAAGATGTCTTAATTTTCGAAAAGGGATTGATTCATGTTTGTTTATTTTAGGAAAAATTGGTTTTTCTAAGTGGTAAAAAAAATTCTAATAATTTTATTTATTCTTTTTATTTTTCCTTATTTTGTTATTTTTTCCATTTTCTTAATAAAACATAAAAATAAATAAAACTAGTCATAGTCCTCTTCCTTTTTCTTTCTTTTCTTTTTCCTCTTTTTTCTTTCCTTTCTTTTCTTTTTTTATTTACAATTACATTGAAGATAAACAAAAAAAATATATAGAAAATAAAAAAATCGAATTGGGCGGGACTAAAGAAGCTTACGCAAATCAAACTTGGAGTCGAGTTTAAACATAAGCTTCAAGTCAGATTTGGTCTTAGGTTAGATCTTGGGCAAATGGAAGGCAGTAACCAAGATAGCTTTGCATAGCTCGAATTAGAGGGAATTTCAAGGGGGTAAAATCGTTTTCATGAATTTCTTATTGGAGAATGTGTGTTTGGGATAGGTTCCACCAAGTTTAGTAGATGTTTGGTGGTGGTAAGTACTTATGCCATCAACAATGGTGGTGGTTGCCATGTTTGGGGGTGACTTAGAGTGATTAAATGCTTGAGCCAAGTGTTTTTAGGGGTGGAGAAGTTGTTAGTGATGGTAGTTTTGCTCAAGTAGTGGTGGAAGTGGGGTTTCGAGTGGGATGATCGTGAGTAGAGGGAGAAAGAGAGAGTGTAAGTGGAGGAGTGAGAATTGATGATTGTAAGTGGTCCAAATAGCTTCCTAGGACCCCTTTTTATATTGTTAGAACAAAGCTCCAGCTTGAAGGGTTTGGGAATTGAATTAAATCAGAGATTGGAATCAATTAACTTTGACCTATAAATTTTTTTTTTTCTTCACTTTTCAAGCCAATTTCAAATGCATAGTCAACTGAACCTGGACTATTTTTGGGCTTAATTCAAAAGTAGGTCATGCATGCTACACGATTTTACCATTAATTAAGTGAAATTGTATAGTAAAAGAGGTTAAAAATGATCTGAAACCGAGCGTATGAGGAAGGAAAGTAAGCTACGAATCAAGGAGAAAGGCAAAAGAAAGGGAAGAAGACAGGGGTTAGGGCAGCTTAACACATGCTGAACATGTGGGATGCGCCTAAGCTAGCATGTGTATTATATGCACTTGGGTGAAAAAAAAAATAAAAATTAGGCATTAGCGCGTGTATTATAAAAACTAAAGATGTTACGTTAATTTTAGGGATAATAAGGGAAGACGAGAATATATATATATATAGTATATGAGTTCAATTAGACATTTAAATATGTTCCTTAATTGTGTTAGGTGAGTTTTTTTTTAAGGTGTTTATTAGATATTAGTTAAGAAAAATACATTCTAATCAAGGTTCTGATTTAGTACAGATTGTTCCCTAATAATTTCTAATCCAAGTTATGACTTCAATAAATTCTTAGAAGTGGTAAACAAGCGACTTTCTAATCTACTCTTCGACTTCCAATAGTCCGATATCCAGCACCAACCGTCTTCAATTCCCAGTTACTCCTATATTTCACATCTTCCATCAAACTACTTTCTGACTAAGTTTCTAACTTGCGTTTTGACCCAACCTTATGGTATGGCTATCGTCCAGGTGGCTTCTTACTCACATTCTGACTCTAATATAGGTATAAAATTCATATACAAATCACTAGCTGATCTACTGTTGAACTCCTAGTGTAGTTAAGAGTATTCAACACTAAACAACATTTTAACCTAATTTCTGATGAAGTTATGACCTTCAATCCAAAGGTAGATTCTTATTTAGGAAATTCTTGACTTACGACTTGTCTTAAAAAATAGGATAGACTCTTAATATAAGCCATTCTTAGGTACCGATTCCATTTTCCTAGTGTATTCAACATATTCACACTAGATACATTCTGACTTACTTTCTGACACATTTTCTAACCCTACTGCTACTAATACATCTAACTACTTCACATATACTCTACTTGCCCTACATAACTAATAAGTATCAACTAAAACTTCAATTATCCACTTCCTTTCTCTATCATACTACCCTTAGTTTACAAGTATACTAAATACTTGAGAAATCTAACCTTAAATCACCAAATACCCACTTTTACTTATAAATAATCCTTCCTAAATTCATATTAAACCACTTTTAGCTACTATTTGTGGGGAAATTTAGGGTATACCATGGTTCTAGAAAATTTCATCAATCTCTTTTAACAAAATACCCTGTCAACATACTATTCACATAAAAATGGAATTTTCTCAAAAATTCAACAACTTAATTTTAGAAATCTGATCACTCAACATCAAAATATGATATTTTAAGAGTATGTCAATAAAATTTTAAGTCAAAACTATATGGATTAGTCTTTCAAAAACCTGATTGAAAATTGTTGCCATATCTACACTCAAAATTTTGAAAATCTAATTGAAGATTTGAATTCCTCATGCAAAAATATGTAAGAAACCAAATTTCAAAATTTTTGAAGTTTATTTGCTATTTTTCCCAAAATTTTGATAAAATCAAAGAAACTGAACACTCATCAGGAATGCAAAGCTTCAACCACCAATGGGTGGAAGGGGGCTTGTTGGCAACAACCTCTACCGACCATACCTTAAGGAAACCACCTAGTTGTACTTCCAGCTGATTGATTTCCTCGGAAACCCCTCAATCATATATTTCGTGCAATATTTTTTCTCAATTTCGTTTCCTCATTTTCTCTCTCTATTTTCTCATTCTAAAAATATTTCTAACCTTATAACAAATTAAGCTTTTTCAAGAATAATAGTCTCATTTTTTTGTATCTTCCTTTGATTTTTTTTTTCTTACTAAGGACATATGGAAAAATAAATATTGAGGTGTCCAAAAGTTAAGGTCCCTCCTCCTCGTGCATATCAAATTATTGCCATACCTAAATTGAAGTCTTTTGGTTGTCTACTAATTTTTTTAACCATTTTTCCCTTTTTTTAGTAATTTATTTAGTGAATTTTACTTAATTTTGGGTATTTTCAATAATTATGGGTATATATATTTATATAATAATTATACATGTTGTATATACATATCTTTTATATATTATTTTATATATAATATTAATTATATTACTCCTATAATTTTATCTCTAAGTGTTCGTTATTTTTCGAGATCCAATTCACGTGTTACCGATAATAATAATATAATAAATTTGTACAATTTTGGCTATATTTTTAATATTTTATTATATTTTTAAATTCCAAGCCTACAATAATTCCTCAACTAATCTCACGAAGCCCTTCATAAACTCCTAACTTAATAAGATTACTCTCTCAAATGCCCTAAATTGGCTACCGAATCTCGTCACACCAATACCGGCTATCGAATCTAGTCAAGCTAATACGAGTCTCACACCCATTGGATGCCTTTAGAGTAATCGGGCTAATGATGTCTATACCTCACATTGAAAATAACCATGGCATAGAGAACTTGTGTAATTAATGAGGCGGGGCGTTTATCTTGTTTGCATAAACCTAGCATGAGTGACAATACCAGACATGTTTAATGCAATCACCTTCCATTATTGACTAGTAAATTCCTAACCTCATAATTTTCTTGGCTAGCATGTAACCATTCATATAGGGGCCACATACTCCTTAATATACTTCTTTCATCAAAACCTTTACTACTTTGTCATCTACACACCTTAAAAACGTACTATCAAATGATCGTCGATACAAGGTAGATTCCCTTAATATGAACTGGGTAGCCAATCTCCTGATTATCTTTCTATCCTTTTTTCTTAACTTCATTTGGGTACATGCCTCGTTGGAGGAATATTTTAATGTCATGGTACCAAGGTTTTTCATCATGTGTACCTTCAATTGCCAGATAGAAGGTAGGCTTTTCTTCAACTTCAATTTTTAGTAACTAAATTTCAACTTTATCGGATATTTAGATCATGAATGCTAAAGTGGCTAATGCATCAACAAATTGATTTTAAGTCTTTAGTATGTGAGTAAAAGTAATTTCTTTGAATTTCTCCATTAATTCGGTCAAGTGTCGATGATAAGGTACTAATTTAGAATCTTTCATTTTATATTCTCTCCAAGCTTAACCAATAATGAGCAAGGAATCCCCGTATACTTTTAATTCTTGAATGTCTTTATCCAAGGCCATTTTGAGTCCCATAATACAAGCCTCATATTCAGCAATGTTGTTAGTATATGGGAAAACAAGCCTTATAGCCATAAGGAACTATGTATCTTCAAGGGATATCGATATCACCCAATTCCACACTTGGATACATTGGTAGCTTTATTAAAAAACATCTTCCATTTTGGGGGCTTATCATCTTTCTTTTCATCAAAACTACCTTCAACTACTAAGATGTCTTTGTTGGGGAATCTAACTTGTATCTCTTGAGGGGTACCTTCAGAAGGGTTCTCTGCTAGCTAAACTGCTAAGGCTTTCTCCTTAACTAAACTCTAATTTACATATGTGATGTCGAACTCTAACAGCAACATTTGCTACTTTGAAATTCTATCAATTAAGGTTAGCTTTTCTACCAAGTACTTCAAGGGATCATGTTGAGTCAATAACTCAATCTGGTAATAGAGCGTATATTGCCTGAACCGATGCATTATGCAGACCAAAGCATAATACATCCTTTCAATGTCTGAATACTTCGTTCCCCTTCTATAAACTTCTTACTCAAGTAATATATGGCCCGCTCTTTTCCTTCCTCATCTTTTTAACAGAGCATAAACCCCAAGGATACCTGTAATATTGTAAGGTATAGAAACAATGGCTTCTCAAGTTTAGGAGCTACTAGAATTGGAGGGTTCATAAGGTACTCTTTGATTGTTGTAAAGGCTTCATCGCATTCTTCATCTCAAATTATCTTGGAGTTCTTTTTCAACAACTTAAACAAGGGACAGCATTTATATGTAAGTTGAGATATGAACTGGGCTATGTAGTTCAAGCAACCCAATAATCCTCTGATTTTTTTGAGTGTATGCGAAGGGGGTAAGTCAATTATTGCTTTGACTTTATCAGGATTTACTTCGATGCCCCTTTGGTTGATTATGAAACCCAATAACTTCCCTAAAGTTACTCCAAAGGCACACTTCTCTAGGTTTAGCTTCAATTGAAATTTTCTTAACTTATCAAACAATCTCCTTAGGTTATCCACATGATTTTCTCCCTCTTTGGATTTCGCAATCATATCAACATATACTTCAACCTCTTTATGCATCATGTTATGAAAGATTGCCAACATTACTCTCTAATAAGTTACCCTAGCGTTTTTAAGTTTGAAAGACATTACCTTATAATATAGTGTGCCCCCAAGTTATAATGAACATTGTCTTAGCCTTATTTTCTTCAAACATACGAATCTGATTATATTCGAAGAATCCATCCATGAAGGAGAAAAGATGGTTCCCAATTGTATTATCTACCAAAACATTAATATGGGGTAAAGGGAAGCTATCTTTAGGTGTTGCTTAATTAAGGTCTCAAAAATCTACGCACACTCTAACTTTTCCTTTTTTCTTCATCACTGGCACAATGTTGGCTACCTACTCAAGATAATTAGATACTTCAATGAAACCGACCTCCAGTATCTTTTTGACATCTTTATTTTCTAAAGATATATGGTCAAAATCTTCTTAACTTTTGCTTCTTAGGTTTAATATCTTCTTGTATGGGTAAACGGTGGACCATAATTGATAGATCTAAACTGAGCATATCTTCATAAGACCATGCAAACACATCTTAATACTTAAATAGTAGTACTGTCACTTCTGCCTTCTGTTTCTCTTTCAAATTCCCTCTAATCTTCAAATTCTTAAGGTTGTCATTAATCCTAACATTAATTGTCTTGGTTGGCTCATCAATGAAATTTTTACCCATTTCATGTCTTTGTCAACTCTCTTACACGTCATTGTGGTCATTGACATCACTCCCTATGACTAACCCAATAGGACCAAAAGTGATATCAATATTTTCATCGCCTATCTGCATGAGGTATCCTTGACTTTTATTCAAAGCATTAAATCTAGGCCAAAAGTATGTGAAGGAAAGAGTGTAAGTAAAAAAGGTGTGAAGAGAATGGAGTCTGGTTTTTATTAGATTAAAAGAAATTCTCTCGATTATAGTATTGTAGAGCAAATTTAATTATTATAAAACTTAACAAAATACTAAACAATAATTCATCATTTACCTTAGAAAAGACTTATTGCTATTCATAGGGATGGAGAGCGGTTATTCAAATGCTGGAGCCTGCAGGACGAGCCTGCTATTTCATTCTTGTTAAAGGTGTCCTCTTTGGTAGATTCTGGGTATTAAACATCGACTCCGATGAATATTTCTATCAATGAAGATCATTGGGGCATGATACAATCTATCACTTCTCTTGCCCCTTACTTGCTTGTTTCGTAACTCTTCCATCGGAGTTGGAATGTAAGTGAGCCCATAGGTACCAACTTGCACTTCTTTGAATTTTAGCCTCTCATCCTTCCTCTAATTAGTAATTATGCACACCTCTTCAAATATTTGGAGCCCAAAGCCCTCTTGCTCTTTAATGTCAATGTAAGGTATTGCTATTTCTTTATATATTTCATAATCCCAGTCACTCAAAATCGTTATGACCTAATCATTTGAGATGAACATAACCTTTTGATGTAAACTTAAAGGTATAGCCCCTATTGAATGGATTAAGGGTCTTCCCAATAAGAGGTTGAAGGTCCTCGAGATATCTAGAACCTAGAATCGAATGTTGAAAGTTTGTGGGCCAATGCCAACTGGTAAGTCGATCTCTCTAATAATTTCTCTTCTAGATCCATCAAAAGCCCTAACTATTGTTAAACTTGGCATAATAGCGATTGCATCAATACCTAGAAGATCCAGGGTAGCAAGAAGGCAAACATTCAATGACGATCCATTGTCAATGAGGACTCTGGCTGTGATAATGTTGTTTACCCTCATTATTGTGAAGAGAGGCTTAATGTGTTGATTACCTTCTTCACCTAATTCTTCAATAGAGAAAGAAATCTGATTCATAGTGAAGATAAAGTTGGCAACCGATCCCATCTTTTCAGCCGATATTTCATAAGGGACTTTAACTTCCCTTAGAGTTCGGAGTAAGGCTTCCCTATGTGGTATAGATGCCATGAACAAACTCATAGGGGATATTTGTGTTAGAGTCTTAGTGAGCTAATCCATTATCTTATACTCACTAAACTTAATCATCTTAGTGAAGGTAAACAATCCTTCATCATATCCAACTGGTATGTTGCTTAATTCTTCTAGCACATTCTTCTTTCTAAGGTCTTCTTTCGGGTCATAAATCCTACTGGAGTAGGTAAACCCTCCTATGAGTGAACCTAATTGCCCCTGGTTAATTGCCTGGTAGTTGAAAGAAGCAGTTTTGTAGCTTTCAGGGGCTAAAGGCATATAGAAAGTGTACCTTTTAATCTTTAAAGCTTATTTCTTTTCCTATTTATAAAATTTGTAGACCTTAGGCTCTCAATTGGAACCAATCATGTTGATGGCAGGGTCTATATCATCAAATATCATATTAATGATAAGGCCATGGTTAGGTAGAGGGTTGTTGTTAACATTTGGAACTGAAGCCTACACGAAGTTTAGATGGATTGTACCTTCATCGATCAAGTCCCGAATCTTGTTTTCTAATCTCCAATACGAGCCAATTGAATGGCCTACCTGCTTTAAAAGATATTGAAATTGTGCATTGGGATAAAAAAACCCTTGGCATGTACCTTTCATTAAGAAGCTCAGAATGGAGAAAATTATCTTTTCTTAATTTATGAAGGAATTGGCTTAGAGGATCTAATATCTTAATGAACTGTCTTAGGGCCCTGTTGACTTACGGTTGGCTTTTGAATTGTTTTTGAACCATTTAAGGATTTGTTATGAAGGAAACTAATAGGAATCATTTTACGACAATCCTCAAGTTGAAGCCGACCTATCAGAAGCCAATGCAAACTTGCCAGATGCTAAAGCTGACCCATCCTAACCCTAAGTCGACCTGCTTTTGTCGAAGCCAAACTAATAACCGAAGGATGAAAGGACGAAAAGGAACCATTTGGCATCAGGTTTGTCATTTGCCAAGATGGAAAATGACTAAACAACTGAGGCCTCAAAGGCAAAGAACAACTTGGCACAGCACGGGAGAGCTAGCGCTAAGCAATCTACAAATGTAACAATTGTGGGCCGACCTCACTAAGAGCTCGGCCAAGCAATTCTAAACCCACAAACAGCTCGGATGACTGCATACCAACCATTCTGTTAAATGCACAGTTACCTTGTAAATATTTTTCTTATTTCAATTATGGGTCATTCTTTAGGGTTTAAGGGCCTTGTATATTATTTACAATTTTACCACTAAGGTTTTAGAATTTACTATAAATAGCAACTTTTGTAATTAGTCAAGATATAATGAGAAGAATACACAAACAGTGATTAAACTTGAACATTCCTTTTGAGTAAGGATATTCTTGAGCTCTTAGAGCTTGCATCTTGGATTATTGAGTGTGCTTTACTCGTTAATCTCTCGTGTTCTTATCAATCTTGCCCTTCAGATTGTAGTGAACCTTTCATTTAAGCAAGTTAGTGAATCACATCTAACTTCTCATTTGAAACCCGAATGACATTTAGTGTTCGTGAGTTGTATCGAACTTTATTTCGAGCTCAACTCCTAATTGTGTTTATGTCTTGGCGCGTAACACCCATACACATTCACTGTCGAAACCCCCTTCTCACATCCTGTTCCTTGTTCCCATTCAAACCTCAAGAGCCTCATCCTTAGTTTTCGAGACCCGCTACGTGGATTCGCATCAAAAACCCAAGTGTAAGAAAATACATATTATATGTATTCCTATTTATACCTATATAAATATACCGTATATTAGATGTATATACATATGTACCCATGCCTACATACATATGTATATACATAAATAAAGAAAATACATAATCATATATATATTTATCTATTCATGTATACATATATGTAATACATAAAATCAAATAAAAGAAAAATAACAAATACTTATTATACACGTACATACTATATGATATATATATGTACAAAAAAAATTAAATAAATACTTGCCTAATTGTTTTAATAATTTAAATAAAAAAAGTCCCTTAATCTTCTCCTTCTTCTTCTTAGTTTTTTTTTTTCCTTTGCTTCTCTTGTTCCAATTTTATGTGTATCTGTTTGCTTTAGTTTTCCTTTCTTTTTCTTACTTGCAGGTGTTCCAAACGTGGAGCATAAATGAAAAGAAAGAAAAAAAAAAGTAAAAGAAAAGGCAATTTATAAAGCAACAAACAAATCTTTAACAATAATTAAGATATGACCATTCTAATCATTACTTTTGGCTTTGTAACGTAAACATAACACTTGGAAATTTTTTTTCGAAACGTGGGCTGCTGTATGTATGTACATGGAATAAGGGGGAAATTAGAAGAAAAGAAAGAAAAAGGAAAATAAAAAAGTAGTTATATGTAATTTTTTAAAAATAAAAATAGTGAAAATAACATTTATAAATTAATTTCGAAATTTTATGAAAATTTATCAATTTAATTGGTACCGGTTACGTTGATAATATTTACAAACTATATTGACGTTTTTATTAAAAGTTTTATGCGATTTAATTGATAATTTTAATTAACTACAATTATATCACTATTAAGTAATATTTATTTATTTTATAAGCTTAAAGTTATAGTTTTAGGGTTTCGATCAAATTTGGGTTTGATTTTGAGTATTTGCGCATACATCGAATTTAAGGTTTTTGTATGCAATTTAGGTTTCAATCGATTTTCTAGGGTTTTTATGATCAATATTATATTTAGTTTCTAAATTTTATAAAAATTTGATCTTATCTAGCTTTATCGACTCATAGTATCGCTTAGGACATTTGTGCATAATTTAAGGTTTAGATTAGTAACTAAATAGGGTTTACAATTCTTGAACAATTCAATCTAGTAAGCGTTGCAGTTAATCTTCTTCAAAACTTTGAATAGACCATCAGCTCATAGAGATAGCTTGCTCTATCTTAGGTGCCAAAATTGTTCTCAACCGAGGTGAATCCAGACAAAGTCACCTAGTTTGAAGGAAACGGTTTGCCAGCCATGACTATTGATCTCTTGTTGTCTTTGGTTTGGCAATCTTCCTTACTACAGACTGATGCAGTTCATGCAATTCTTAGGCTCAGACGACTCCAGATTGACTCTCTTCAATAACAGCGGGGGTACTGATCAAATCTAAGGGAATGGTAGGATTGAGGCCATAGATGACCTCGAATGGAGTCTTCCCAGTGGTACCGTAGACAGTTTAGTTATTTGCAAACTCCACAATTGGTAGATACAGATCCTAATCTTTAAAGTTCTTTCCCACAATAACTCAAAGTAAATTTCTCAACATTATGTTCACCACTTTAGTTTGAACATCAGTTTAAGGGTAGCTACTAGAGCTGAACACAAGTTTAGTTTCAAGTCTTCTCCAAAGAGTCTTTTGGAAATAGCTTAAGAATTTTGTATTTTGATCTAAAACGATGGTCTTCAACACTCTATGTAGCTGGATAACTTCCTACGAAAACAAGTCAACAATATATAAAGCATCGTTAGTTTAATGGCACGGGATGAAGTATGCCATTTTACTGAAGTGGTCTATTACAACAAAGATTGAATCTTTTCCTTTAGATATTTGGGCTAACCTTAGGATAAAGTCCATACTGAGGTCAACCTAAGGTGAGGTCAGTATGGGCAAAAGCATATACTCTCCATGTGGCTTTCTCTTTCCTTTGGCCCTCTTGCATACTTTTCAACTACCGTCTACTTTATGGACATATTTGGCTAAACCAGGCTAATAAAAGTTCTCTTTTAACAAGTTGGCTATTTTGGTCTCTCCAAACCAATAACTCGCATGTGGAACAACTCGGAATGCATAGCTTTCTTTCCTCGAATAGATAGCCATCCTTGATATAATATCCTCTAACAACAACTCTTTCTCCACACTACTCAAGAATATGACTAAAATGAGGGTCACAATTATACTGCTTAATGGCTAGCAAGGTTTACCAACATAATAAGGCATCTACGACCATGTTGGCATTGCCCTTCTTATGTCAAATCACACAGGAAAAAACTTCCATACATTTTAGCCACTTAGCTTACCTTTTTGAAAGTTCGTTCTGACTTCTAAGATGCTTCAATGACTCATGGTCAGTGTAAATTATAAACTCCTATAGTAATAAATAGTATTGCCAGATAGTAAGAGCTCAAAAAAGAGAGTACAACTCTTTTTCATACATGGAATAGTTCAATGCAACACCACTAAGCTTCTTATTGTAGTAGGCAACTAGTCGTATTCTTTCATCAAGACTACACCAATGCCAATGTACAATGCAATGCATTCCAATTCAAATGGTTTGTCAAAATCTGGTAAGGATAAGATAAGGGCAGTAGTAAGCTTCTTTTTGATCTCCATGAAGCTCTGTTTAGCTTAGTCATTCCATTGGAATCCTTCACTCTTCTTTGTTAGCTTGATTAAGGGCACTGCAATTATGTTGAAGTTTTTAATGAATCTTCTATAAAAAGAAACAAGGCTATGAAAACTTCATATTTCAATGACATTCCTCAACATCGGCCACTCCAAGATGGCTCAGACGTTTTCCTTATCTACTCAGATTCCTTCTCCAAATACTACATACTAAGAAAGGCAACTTCACTTTGACAAAACACACACTTTTTTAGGTTTCCATATAACTTTTCGAATTGTAAAATGTCAAAAATAGCTTGAAGATGTTGAACATGGCTATTCGGGTTGGCACTATACACTAATATGTTGTCAAAGTACACAACCACACATCTTCTGATCAACGGACGCATTATACGGTTCATAAGCTTCATAAATGTGCATGGCACATTTGTAAGTCTGAATGGCATAACCAACCATTCGTAAAGGCCATGCCTTATCTTAAAAGCAGTCTTCCATTCATCACCAGGTCTCGTGCGAATTTAGTGGTAGCCACTTCACAAATCAATCTTCATGAATATTTGAGCACCATGTAACTCATCTAACATGTCATTGAGCCTTAGTATTGAATATCTGTAGTTGACAGTAATTTGGTTAATTACTTGGCTATCGATGCACATGTACCATGAACCATCTTTCTTTGCGACGAGCAAAGCTAGTATATCATAAGGACTTGTGCTCTCCCTCACATAACCTTATTCTATTAATTTATCCAATTACCTTTTAAGCTTATCAACTTGCTCAGGATTCATTCTGTAAGTAAGTCAGTTCGATAGGACTACACCTGATTGTAGATCAATAAAATGTTTTACATCTCAAACTAGGGGTAGTCCTTTAAGCAACTCTTTGGGGAATAGGTTGGAAAATTCATCATTTAATCTTCAAATCTCATTAGGAACATCTTCCAGATTTCTCATCTCCAACAATCTTCTTATCAATAAAAACATAAGCTCATCGGCCTTCTCAGCAGCTTAAAGCTCTCTTCAACTCATCACTAAAGCTTTCTTCTTACTAGCTCAAGTTAGCTGGTTATGGGTCTCATTCACTTGGGTGGGTGTCATGGGTTGCAGCACAATCTTCTTCCCATCCTTGATAAAGGCATAGGTGTTCTTATATCCGTCGTGAGTAATACATCAATCAAACAATTAAGGATATCCAAGTAATAGATGTAAAGCTCTTAGGGGAACAACATCACATATCACTTTGTCCCTATACACATTCCCAACACTAAGAGGTACGAATACTTATTCTGTGACGTATAGAGTACCCTTGTCATGAAGCCAGTATAGCTTATAAGGTCAAGGGTACTTAGAGGTCAACAGTCCTAACCTCTGCACAAAGGATTGTGCAACGACATTGGTATAACTTCCTCCATTTATAATGATGGTGCACAACTGTCCCTTAATAGTACACTTCATATGGAATAAATTCTCTCTCTAATCTTCTTTGGAGCTAGACAAAGAGCTCAACACTCATCTTAGTACTAAAGTCATCACTTCTCCCTAGTTGGTGTAGATGTAGGTCTCCTCTTCCTCCTCATCTTCAACTCTTCTAGCATTCTTTTCTTCCTCTAGCTTGCCTTCATCAGTACTATCCACTACATCTCCTCATGGCACCATGGTATGTCAATTCGAACACTCAACTGCCATGTGTCCAAAACCCAAGAATTTAAGGCACTTCACCTTACTTATCTTCCATCTAGTAGTCCATTCTTTCTCATATGCCCTTAGGGTCAGCCTTTCCTTAGCTCAACTCTGTTGGCTTGCTCGGCTATGATCAAGTCGGTCATATTTTTTCTCGACTTGGGAGGGTCTCCTTAGCTTAGCATAAGCAGTTTAGTATAAAATAGGAGCTCGATAAAAGGTCGAACCAAGTCAGCTCGGAGCATTTCTCCTCTACTTTTCAACCCTCTACGCTACTTTAATGGCCTCTTCCAATGTATGGAACCTCTATACTTCCATAATATTGTTAATCTCATATTTGAGTCCATAGATGAAACAAGATATAGTACAAGCTTCGAGCTCTTCTACGTCTACTCAAATCATCAACATCTAGAATTCCTTTACATATTCATCAACAAATCGGTTTCCTTAACGAAGCTTTTGCATTTTGGCAAAGGTATCCTACAGGTAAGTCTTAGGTACAAATCTTCTCCTCAACAATCTCTTCATCTCTTCCTAAGTTCATGCACTTCGTTATTTATCTCTTGATTTAGCTGCATTTAAATTCTTCCACCATATGGTAGCATATCCAAAAAATTCAAGTACAACAAGTCAAACCTTAACTACATCTATATATCCATAACAGTCGAATACTTTCTCTTCCCACTCTAAATATTCATCAGCATCTCCACTTCTACTAAAAGGTGAGATTTAGACCTTGACATTATCCAGCCCTCAGGGAGCTCGGCATCTTCATTCTTATGCCTACTAATATTCAACCTCTTCTTCTTCCTCTCCATCATCCTTTAGATCTACATCCTTAATATCTTCCTCAATTTCATCCAACCCTAATTATCATCTAGCATCTCAATCTGCAACTCCTCTATCTCGATGGGGTCAAACAGGTTAATTAGCTCTACTGCCTTGGCTATATCATCACTCAAGAATATTCTTAGCTTGACCACGATAAGGTACACCTTATGGTTGCTACTTATTAGCTTGCATCACAGTAACCAGACCTTTGGCTAAGTTAATGAGTCTATTAAGCTTGTCATCAATTGACCCTAGGGTATTATTATCATTTAAACTATGGCTACCATGAGCACCACTAACTTAGTCACCAATAACACCTTGATCACTTGAATTCGACATAGTGTAATAATTCTCCAACAAATTGACAACACAAGACACAACAAATACTTTTACTAACTACCCAAAACCTTAACTAACACACTATAACAACTCCAACACTCAATACTCACTCGAATACAATAGAAATAAACTTGCTCTGTTTTGACAATGAAAAACAGAGTAGTAATAGAAACTATGCTTACCAATCCACAAACCTCCACTTCATAATTCACAACTCCAAACTTACTTCACTTGAACATGATGCAGTAACTATGGAAGAAACATAGTAGCCACTAATAACAAACACGAATAAAACTTCACTATAACTTCATGTACTCCCTTTCGGAACCGTGCCTTGATACCAGTGAAGCTAATGCATCTTCGAAGTCATATACATGGAGAAGCACCACAACGAAAAGAAATGAAAGAAAATAAAAGGGAAATTATCAAATTCAAGCAGCTACCAATCGGATATGACACACCGACTGATCCTATTTAGCCTATAATTTGCCAAATGTGACTCATCGGTTCGAACTATAAGATCACTCACCACTGCTTCTTACTAAAGGGAATAGATAAGAGTTAAAGGGAAAAGAAGAACACTAGCATTGCTCATGAAAGGGAACTTATAATAATCTGATGCAATGTGTTCTTGTTTACGTACAAAGGTAGTGAGGTATTTATATGGCCTCACTAGGGTTATACTAAATAAAGAAAAGGCAAAATGGATAATATACAAAAGGGTTCTTAAAACATTATTAAAAGGGTAAATAATACACTGTATAGAAAAGTAAAGAATCATTATAGACTAATGTGTCAGAAGACATGTGTTAAGAAGCGATTGGAGGCTAGTTATGCAGTTTGTTAAGCTAAAATGAGTGTTAAGGCCACTTGACAATTGTAGGGTCTTGTTCGAACGAATCTAGAAGGAGGTCATCAGTCAAAGCTAACCCAGTTAGGTTTAAGTCAGAGCTCGAGCTCTAAAGAACACTCCAACCCTTTCCTACTTTGGTGTCTCCGTAGCTCAACTTAAATAGAGGTCCAATGTTAGTCAGCTTAGAAACTGCCTAGATATTAGTATAAGTTCGGCAATATGTATGGTTGGTCGACATACATACTGGGTAAGTTTGCACAACTACCCAGTAGCTTAAAAACTGTGCTATAACTTATGAGAGCTTAGTGCTCAAGTAGGTAGTAATGTAAAAGATGGAGATCAGAATAAGAATCCTTGTCCTAAATGAAGTTTTAAGCTAGTATTCTCTATGTAAGTCCTTATAGTCCTTTAGCTCAGCTACACATGACTAGTCTGAACAGTTGATTCTTATCATCAAAGAGTAGCTAAGTTGTGGTAATATCACTGTATACTACAAAAAAATCTGAGACCAATACTACTACTGATTACAAACCTTCATCGTATTATACATGCATCAACATAACCCTAGCTTCCACTAGGGAGACTAGTGTAAAGCAATATCAAGGCATATAATTAAAAGTTCAAACACATAATAATAAATAACATAACACGTGGGTAAACAGTATTCCGTAGTTAAATCATACAAAACATAATGAAGCAATCAGTGGTCTATGATACTACAAACTCTTAAGAGATATAAAAGATAATACTACAAAGTCTGAACATAATATAAATGTCCACTCGTGCCCTTATCTTCCCTCTAACCATCCTAAAGCTTTCGATACTAATCTTGAGCATCCTATAGCCTAACTCTAGCCATAAGTCATGCTGCAACAATGTACTATAAATAGGTAAGCAACAACTTCTTAGTGAGTAACCTTCCTATCCTACCAACAAACAATGTACAAGCAAGTTATTTAAACACACATATGCAATGCAGATAAGCATATGAAATGCACACATCGTACACAACCTGCTGGCAAATATATAAAGCACGATTTTATGTCAGCTGTTGCCCGGGTTGGGAAGTATTTAGGTACATCAGGACCCAAGTCTCTAAATCTATTGTCTGATTGAATATCATCTTTTCTTAGTAAGCCCATAGCAATGGATACGGCTCAACCTCAAGTAGATGGTAACAATCCCCAAAGCCAAGTAGATCCTAAGGGTCGAGGTAAGAAAATGCTGTATGATTACATCGTAAGATACAACAATAACATAACATAAATACGAATCCAACAAATATGATCTCCTACTCCTCTACATAGTACTAACGCTCTTTTTATATTAACGCATAAACATTCAACGCATGACTGGTATATATTAATGTCAAATAATTATTAATTCGGTTTACAATTGACCAAGCAAATATGTAATAGACACTCCAAGGCCCTATTCACTAATGCAACAACCAATTCTCAATTTTGATATATTATTATACTTTAGCAAGTAATCACGACCAATCCAAGCAAATACAAATACCTCAATCCCCCAGCATAACCATTTCATATATAAATATATATATAATTAATCGGTGTTCTACATTACAAACACAAACAAGATAAGATAGGGTTTACTCACTCATCCATAACGTTTAACAATCCTAGTAATTTCCAGTCGAGTCGATCATTGGGTCCACGTCACTTAAAGATTATGATTAAGTACATGAATATTGTATCCTAAACAATTTATTTAGCTCTTCTCATCTAAACCTTCCATTTTTACTGTTTTCCTATTATGACCATAACTTCTTCATTTTAAGTTTGTTTTGTATGACCTTATAGTCATTTTTCAATATTTTCGAGTGATCTTTTATTTGTTGAGGTCTTTTTTTAGGTGTTTAAGCTTACAAGAATTCGGTTCAAGTCAATTAAGTCTATTAGTCAATAGGCTAGTTTGACCACCTTAAGGTTTTGGGTCTAGTTTTTGATATTAGGCCTTATACTTAACTTTTTAGGCTTTCATTTAAGTATTTTTAAGTTAGATTTTCTGTTCAAATTTAGTAGCTTTTAATTTAGCCTTTATCATTACTCTAATGGACCTAAATAAGCTCTTTTTACTAATTTAAGGCCTTATCTTGTTAAGAGGCCTATAGAAGATGTCTTGGATAAGCCTTAAGACTTATTGGACCTTTTATATTTCAATTAACGAGCATTTTATTTTTTGTTTTAGATCTAGTCACTACTATAAAAGGCCTAAATTTTAATTCTTTTAGTGTTTTTTAGGCTTGTTTTGCACTTTAAGGCCTTAAGCCCAATTATATTCATCATTTTAGCCTTAAGCTTATTATATACTTTAAGTTTAGTCTAATTTAGCAAATGTTTTAGATCTTGTCCTTATTGTTAACAAGACTTTTAACACCATTTTTAAGCTTCTAATTGATAACTAAGTTAGTTTAAGTCATTAGCTCATCATTATCCTACTTAATTGGATTAATCATACTTAACACTAATTAATCATGTTATTAAGTTAATAAATCAAAATTTGTAGACCTTAAGACATCCTTCAAGTGGCGGTCATGGTGGAATTTTTAGGGCCTTCATCACATTTTCCGTATATCATTCATTTTAGTGTGTTTTTCCTTAATCTAAAACATGTTTTCACTTACTGTAAGTTGATTTTTCCATCAAATGTGATGAAAACAAGTTGGCAACATGCATGAAGAAATGTGGGTCTAGGGCTTTTCTTGGTGATTTGATGTAAAAACCTACTTATTACTTAGCTTCACTACATGTTAGTGTTATTATAAACATAAGTAGAATGTTCCCAAGAAATTTCTCGGATCGATTTTCTTCATATTGAGAAAAATCAAAGAGAGAGAGTAGGTTTACATTAATAATTACCTAGAGTAAGAAACTAGCATAATTTAGATTTATGATTGATTTTTAATGAATGTGATGCTCTAAATGCGTGGAGGAGGTTCTAATTTATAGTGTTGAGTGATGATTCCTCTCGAAGAAACTTCCATTTAGGAGAAAGATTCAATCTTCATTTATTAATGGCACCCGGGTTCATTTTTTGAATTTCTTTCTTTTTTGCTCAAATTGATCGTGATTTTAATGGAAAATTTGGATGAATTAATGTTCATTTATCTTATGGGGGAAGTGGTTTCCAATTTTGCAATGGTTTATTTTGAATTATTGCAAGGAAAAATATCTAGATTTGCTTATTTTGTTCATAGTGTCATAAATGGGTATTTATTTAACATCTGAATTTGTTATTTTTATTTCTCACAATTTCCTTAATAATAATTCAAAGAATGAACCTTCTCAAAAAGAAGACTTCCTGAGCTTTCATTTTTCAGATTTTTTACTTAACAAGTGATATACGAAATTGGATATAGAAATTTGGGTAACTTAAAAAAAAAAAAAAAAAGAGAGAAGAAATGCGTGTTTCTTAATCTATACATGGAAGAAGAAGGAAAGAAGAGGAGGGGGCTGGGTCAACTAGGAGGCGCCATGTGGTGCCCCATGACTGGGCTACGTGGCACATTAATACTAATAGGAATTAACTCCCTAAACAAGTCACGTGCAGCCAAGCTAAAAGACTACAAGAACTCATATGGAGAATACTAGCTCGAAACCCCATTTAGGATGAGGATTCTTATTCTGATCTCCATCTTTTACACTATTGCCAACCCAAGTAACGAGCTCTCATAAGTTTCAATACAATTCCTAAGCTGCTAGGCAGTTATGCCAACCTGCCTAGTATGCATGCCAACCACCCAGTAACTATACATATTGTAAGCCTTAAATATAAGCTCTGTAATTATAGGAACAAACTTAGTACGTAAAATTTAAAATGATCGATTAAAGGATCCAACGAACCTAAATTATAAAACAAAGCTAGAAATATTAGTAAAAGTGACCCCATAAGTTTAAATTTAAGAAAATAAGTAATAAAATGATAAAATATAAAATTTTTAAATTTTAAGTATATTACTTGTTATTTATCTAAAAAGCGTAAAATATATTCTCATAACTAACAAATCACTAAAGATAAATTATATACACATTAAAAATCATAGAATAATATAAATAATATTTAGAAGTATTTACTTATACTTCATATGTATTTACACGTAGTTAAAAATACACAAAATTACCTAAAATGCTTGAAAATTACTAGAAAATTGCTAAATAATTAAAGAAAATTATAAAAAAAAGGAAAAATAAGAAAAAAAATCAAAGAAGTTGAGATCAATCTAAAATTGGGTCGTGGTAGGTCAGGAATGAAGAAACAAATTTTGACCGATAAAATTCATACACTTAAAAAGCTAAATTGAAAGAGATAAAGTAATAGTCTTATCTAACTAATGCACTATAATTACTTTAGAGCCCTATAAATAGCCTAAATTTTATAAGAGCTCATTTGGTCTATTTAGAGTTGTAGAAAATTGAGAGGGTAAAAAATTTGAGAGAAAATTAGGATTTTAAAAAAATTAGCAAAAATCTGTGCAATAAGGGCACTTGGGCTAAACCTACGAATCACCATCACCTAGAACCAAACCATTGCCACCAACCCACTCCAATTCGACCATCTAGGCTAGCCGACACACCTTAAACTGGTGTTGGTAGCCAAAAGCCCAAGAGACTAATGAATCCAATTTTCCGACTGATTTTGCAAAAATTATTAAAATTATTAATTATATAAAAAAAAAATTGAATTTCATTACTATGATGTTTTATTATATGTAGATTTAGGGAAAAATAGCAATTAGGTTTAATTACATCTGTAAATATAAGGTGCTTAAAAAACCAAATAAAACCAAACATGTTTTGAATTAGAAATAAATAGGTTTAAGAGTATAGTTTTGAGCTTAATTTTTTTCTATAGACTAATTAAGTGATATAGAATAGTACCACGAAGCCCTTTTTTAAAAATTAATTTTTGAAATTTTTAAATAAATTTTTAGCCTTAAAATGATGAGAAAAATGAGTAATTTTAGACTAATTAAGTAATTAAATAACTAATTACTAATTTAGAGAGTAATTAGATGTTTAGAGATGTTAATTTCTGATGTGATAACATGATCATAGTACTTGAGTATTAAATGCAATTATCATGGAAATTATGTAATAAATATGGATTATTTGATAATATGTATAATTGAAATTATGATAATTATAAAAATATTGGGTTAAATTGAAGAATATAATGATAATATTAATGTGTATTAAATCTGGTATAAAACTTAATTTTAGATAATTATACAAAAAATGTAAAATTTTCTTACATTGACAGTAAACCCGGTACATCAAGATTAGAGTGTACTGAGTGGGTTTAAATGCTGAATTAAGACTAAGCATGATATTAGGATACTCAAGCTTGATGTAATCAATTTCACATTAGGGTTTGAAAAGTATTTTAGAATTTACTTGTAGTTGGAATTGATTTAGAGCCTAAATCGGAATTAGATTTGGAAACCGAATTCTAAATTAACCTAAGATGAATTAGTATTGAACAATAGGTACATAAGAAAAGATGAGTTAAGTCATAATCTAAAATATATATATATATATACATATATATATTATTCACAAGATATAACTACTAAAAAACAAATTTATATTATAGGATACACGAAGACGAGTCGACCTACGACTAGTTAAATGAGCGACTCAAGATTCCAAGTAAGTTGAGTTTAATACTTTACTGTACTTTAAAGTACTATTTTAGATTACTCAGAGACTTAAGATTGTATATGATTATGATTGTAAGTAGTCTTATGCATGTGCTTATGTATCTTACTCTATGCTAAAATCTATGTTATGTTTAATGACTGTTATGATTGGAGTGGTGTAAAATTGTCTGGTCATCCTAAATCGAACTTAATTCTAATCAACCTAAATACCCTGAATAGACACGCATTACAACACTATAGGGGATCATTAAGATTTTTTAACCAAACACCGACACCTTTGAAAAAGATAATACTAGATAGCAAATTGGTCTTTTCCTCATCCTTAGTCGAACTAAGTGATAGGAGAGAAGGTCGCGGTAAAGATGAGGGCATTAGTTCGAAGGATAAGTCTTAAGGGGAGCGGTGTCTCCATTACACAAACTTAGGTTTGGTTATGAGCTGTTACATTAACAGAAACTCCTCAACCGAGATTAAAGTGGGTGAAATTACTCTAATTTCACAACGAACCGGACCACATTGTATGATGACACTTATTTGTTGCATTGTAAATAATTAATTGTTTGATAATCCTGTTTATATTTGTATACTTTCATAAGTCTCCAATTCAACTTACTGAGCTGCAGTTGCTCATACCCACATAGATTTTTTTGCAGGTTTTGACTTCTGATTACCATGCTACATTACAACTATCCGAAGGTTAGTTCTCTTTTGTAGCTATGGGGAGTGAGGATCAACTAGCCCAATAATCAAGTTTTTATTTAAGGTCTTATTAGCATCTTTAGGATGAAGAACTTATATGTGATATATAATTTAGCAAACTATTGTAATATGTAGATTCTCTTGGGAATTATACGATAATATGAATGTAATTATATATATATAAATGATAGTTCTAACTTTTTATGTAAATTTTAGTTTAAATCTTAATCGACTTATTTACTTCAAATTAAGGAGTCGTAGATGCCTTGTGTAGATCATATCTGTGGTAAGCATTGTAAGGTCAATTCCTATCATAAGTTGGTTTACATAGCAAGACTATTGCAACTCTAGGACTTCGGGGCGTAACTCATATTGCCAAGCTCAAACCAAGATCAAGCTAATTTTCAAGCCGACCAACATCGAACCTCTGTCTAAGCTAAGCTATTAAGATACTTGACCAAGAAAGGATTAGACTATTCCTCAAAGCCCAAGCTCTAGCTTAAACCCGACCAGGTCTGCTCTGACGAATTACTTCCTTTTAGACTTATCGGAACAGGACCCCATAACTGTCAAGTGGCCTTAACACTCATTTCAGCTTAACCAACTGCATAACCAGCCTCCAATAGCTTCTCGACATGTATCTTCCAGCACATTAGTTTAGAATGATTCTTTACTTTTCCGTACAATGTATCATTTACCCTTTTAATAATATTTTTGGAATCCTTTTGTATATTATCCATTTTGTCTTTTCCTTATTTAATATAACCCTAGTGAGGCTATATAAATACCTTACTACCTTTATACGTAAACTAGAACTCATTACGTTAGATTATTACAAGTTCCCTTTTGTGACTAACCCTAGTGTTCTCCTTTTCCCTTCAACTCTTATCTATCCTCTTTAACAAGGAATAGTGGTGAGTAACCTTATAGTTCGGACCGATGAGTCACATTTGGTAAATTGTAGGCCAAGTAGGATAAGTTGGTATGTCATATCAGATTGGTAGTTGCCTAGATTTGCTAATTTCCCTTTTATTTTCTTTCGTTCCTTTTCGTTGTGGTGCTTCTCCATATGTATAACACCGAAGACGCATCAATTTTGCTAGTATCAAAGCATAATTTTGCGAGGAAGTGTGTGAAGTTACAATGAAGTTTTGTGTTTGTTTGCTATTAGTGGCTGTTGTGTTCCTTCCGTAGCTCTTGCAGTGTGTTCGAGTGAAGTAACTTTAAAGTTATGAGGTGTAAAGTGGAGGTTCATAGATTGGTAAGCATAGTTTCTATTACTACTCTATTATACTCTTTTTTTCATTATGAAAATAGATCGAGTTCATTTCTATTGTATTTGAATAAGTAGTAAGTGTTAGAGTTGATAGAGTATGTTAGTTAAGGTTTTGGGTAGTGAGTAAAAGTGTTTGTTGTATATTGTGTTGTTAATCTGTTGGAGAAGTATTACATTATATTAGATTCAAGTGCTCAAGGTGTTATTGGTGACCAAGTTAATGGTGTTCATGGTGGTTGTGGTTTAAATGATAGTAACACCCTTAAGTTGATGACAAGCTTAACAAGCTCACCAACCTAGTTGAAAGTCTGATTACTACAATGCAAGCCAATCAGCAGTAACCACAAGGTGTGCCTTACCGTGGTCAAGCTGAGAATATTCCTAAGCAACGATATGGCCAAGGTAGCTGAGTTAATCACCTTGTTCAACCCCATCAAGATGGAGGAGTTGCAAATTAAGCTGCTAGACGATGATTGGAGTTGGAGGAAATCAAGGAAGATATTAAGGATGTACATGTAGAAGATGATGGAGAGGAGGAAGAAGAGGTTGAATATTAACAAGCACAAGAACTAAGACGTTGAGCTCCTTAAAAGCATGACAATGCCAAGGTCCAAATCCTACCTTTCAATAGAAGTGGAGATGCTTACGAGTATTTAGAGTAGGAAAAGTATTTGACCATTATAGATATACAAATGCAGTTAAGGTTCGGTTTACTGCACTTGAATTTTTTAGGTATGCCACCATGTAGTGGAAGAATCTGAATGTAGCTAGAACAAGAGATGGACGATGAGGTGTCTGAACTTGGGAAGAGATGAAGAGATTATTGAGAGGAAGATTTGTACTCGAGACTTACCTATAAGACACCTTTGCCAAGTTGTAAGAGCTTCATCAAGAAAACTGATCTGTTGATGACCATGCAAATGAATTCTAGATGTTGATGATCAAAGTAGATGTGGAAGAGCTTGAAGCCTGTATTGTATCTCATGTCATCAATGGGCTTAAATATGAGATCCACAATATTATGGAAATATAGAGGTCCATATATTGGAAGAGACCATTAAAGTAGCGTAGTGGGTTGAAAAGCAAAGGAGACATGCTCCAAGCCAACTTGGTTTGACTTTTTCCTAAGCTCTTATTCCGTGCCAATCTACTCACGTCGAGCCGAGAAGACCTTCACAAGCCAAGAAAAATTATGATCAACCTAATGATAGCTGAGCAGGCCAGTAGAGCTGAGTTAAGCTGAGGAAAGGCCAACCCTAAGTGCATACGAGAAAAGACAAACCTTTGGACAAAAGACAAGTAAAGTAAAGTGCTTTAAATGCTTCGATTTTGGACATATGGCAGTTGAGTGTCTGAATCGACATACTATTGTGCATTAAGGAGATGTAATGGATATCGACAAGAGTAAGCAAGAGGAAGAAAAGAATACTGGAAGAGTTGAAGCTAAGGAGGGAGAGGAGACCTATGTCTACAGCAATCGGGGAGAAGTGAAGGCCTTAGTATTGAGATGAGTGCTGAGCTCCTTATTAAGCTCCGAAGAAGACTAAAGAGAGAATTTATTCCATATAAAGTATATCATAAAGGGATAATAGTGCACCATCATTGTAGATAAAGGAAGTTGTACCAACACTGTTGTACAATTCTTTGTGTAAAAGTTAGGACTATCGACCTCTAAGCACCTTTAACCTTATAAGTTACATTGGCTTCATGATAAGGGTACTCTACACATTACATAACAAGTATTTATGCCTTTTAGTATTAGGAATGTGTGTAAACACCTAATTTTTGCCTCCCTTATTTTTCATTTTTTTAAAATAGGTTAAAAGGTCCTAAATTAAAAAAAAATACAAAAGAAAGGAAATTAAAGAAAACAAAAACAAAACAAAGAAATTTAGAAAAAAAAATAAGAATTTTAGAAAACTACAAAAAAAAATACAAAAATAAGAAAAGCACAAAAAAATAAGAAATTTAGAAAAATATCAAAAAAATAGGAAATCTAAAAAGAAACAAAAAAATAAGAAATTTAGAAAATAAAAATAATAATAAATAAAATAGGGAATTTAAAAAATAATAAATTTTTAAGTTACTTAAATAAAATAAAATTTTAATTTAAATAAATTTGAATAAAAGATCATTGAGCTTGGGTTTAAATTTGAATCTAACCTAGACTGACTTGATCCATATGTGCAATTTAAATAAGACATAGGCCAACGGATAAATACATAGACATTGTAATTGGGTTTAGTTGGAGATTAGGGGTTCGAAACTTGCTAAAGGCATAAAAATGCCTTTTGGTCCTTTTCTTTTCCAAAATCCATGCGTTGCCACATGTCAAGGCTTACTTGGGCTACGTGTCTAATTACGATACGTAATACTCTATGATTTGCCTTAACAACAAATTTTTTTTCTCCCCTTTCCTTTTCTTCCCTTTGCTTTCTCTTAAAAAAAAAATACATAGATTGGAAAGAAGAGAGGCTCCATTCGAAATTTGCAAGGGGGAGGGGGGAATTCTTTTAAAAAAAAAAACGAATACACATACAGCCAAAAAAAAAAACACTCACACATAAGGGAACCATAGCTCTCTCTCGGCGTCTTTCTCTCTCCTTGGTCAAACTTTCTCTCTTGGACCCTCTTCTCTCTTTACTATTTCTCTCTCCCTTAAGCCAAACAAAACACACCTAATACAACCACCCCAGACAACCCACTCTTACACACATCACCAATTACCCTAAAAGCCTACAACTATTGCTATTCGAGCACCTTCGGCCGAACCCACACACACACAACCATCCTCAACCTCTATCCCAACCGATCAACCCCCCCATATTCATAACCGCCCTCTCTTGCCAAACCCCACACACCCACTCTCGGTTAACAAGACGCTTATAAACCCTCGTTCACTTTTAAACCAGTGGCCACCACAACACAATGTCCTCCATTAAGATCGAACCACCAAACACACCTGGATAACCCCTCATACAAGCCTCTCTTTCACTCAAACCAAACACCACTGTAGTACACAGTAGACCCCCTTTGCACATTGTCCCAACCACCTCCAATCTCCATACTACACACCTATCCAACGACCCTATAGATGCACATCCAGGTTACCCACACCAGTCACCGACTTACTATCGCACAACCACCCCCTGACCATTCTCTCTTGACCTTCACACCAAACCCAACTGCTCACTCATACACCAACAGCAGTGCAAACAAAACCCAACTTGCTCATCGTACAGTCGAAACCACCACCGTAAGGAACACCACCACTAACGGCTGAATTAAGCCATAGCATCACTCTTACACCTCCTAATCCCAATAAAAAAGGCATAAAACCAAAGTTGCCTACTTGCTTAGGCGTCTGGAGCCAGCTGAAACAACCCTTGTTATGCCACTGACCTGCAACTCGAATCAAACCTGGTCGGATCTCCAAAGTACGACCCAAACCTATAGAGCTCCGACCCAACCTACGTATTACTCAATCCGAACCCTACTTGCTGTTTTGATTTTCATTGGTTTATTTATTTATTTATTTTCTTTTCTTTCTCTCTTTTTTATTATTCATTTATTTATCTATTTATTGTATTAGTGAATTAAAGTAAATAAAAAAAAGAAGAAGAAAACCAAAAAAGAAAAAAAAAGAGAGGGGGTTATTTATTTATTTAGAGCATAATATAAATAGATGAAATAACAAATGAACAATAATCATCAAATAAAAAATTAATGAAAATCATTTTTATCACTTAGAAAGTCAAATTTTCAAAAATAAATAAAAATAATTGGACTATCTCCAAATTAAGACCACTTTAGAGTTTTCAAAATTAAAACCCAATTTAGGACCCTTAGGGAAATTTCTTCAAATAAATCAAAAGGGGTAAAAACGTAAACTCGGCTGTTTTTTCAAAATTAAAATCAATCAACTCGCTATTTTTTTTCTTTTGGAAAACGAATTACAAAAATCTAATCCTGAATAATGGGTATGTAAGCACCCGTACGTAAGTACGAAGCGACTCAAAATATGGAAGTTTTATATTTTTTTTCCATTTTTAGATATTTGAGTAAATTAATTAATTTAGTCACATGTATCATAATTAATTGTTTTAAAAATTAAAAAGAGTATATTTGAAAAGTGAAACTGAATTCGAGAAGTTAAAAAGTGGTACTCATTTAGGGTTTAATAAATTAGCCCCTCGGATTTAGATTTTTGGTTTTCAAAAAACCATTTTATAAATTGGTTTTTTAATCGATAGATTAATAGCCAGGTTATAACCAATCCACCTAATTGATTATAACCTAACTCTTTTTCCTGACTCCTATCGGGTAGCAACTCCAATACCTTTTCAAATTGAAAAAACGGTTTTTCTTTAAACCCTAGTCAATGATCAATATTAAATGGATAAAGTTTAGTATTGATCGGTTTAAAGAAGACTTAGTTTTATAAAAAAATCGGGAGGGTGAAAACCAGGCTCAACAATGTGTATAAGGACAAAGTGGTATATGATGTTGTCCTTATGGGAGCTTTACATCTATTACTTAAACGACCTTGGCTGTTTAACCGATATGTTACTCACGATAGATATAAGAACACTTATGCCTTTGTTAGGGATCAGAAGAAAATTGTGCTACAACCAATGATAGCTACCTAGGTGAATGAGACCTATAACCAACTAACCCAAGCAAGTAAGAAGAAAGCTTTAGTGATGAGCTAAAGAGAGTTTCAAGTTGTTAAGAAGACTAATGAGCTTATGTTCTTATTGATTAGAAGATTATTAGAGATGAGAAGTCTGGAGGATGTTCTTGATGAGAACTGAAAATTAATTGATGAATTTTTCAACTTATTACTTGAAGAGTTGCCTCAGGGACTACCCTTAATTCGAGGCATTAAACATTATATTGATATATAGCCAGGTGAAACCCTATCGAACCAACTTTCTTATAGAATGAATCCTGAACAAGCTACCGACCTTAAAAGGCAAGTAGATGAATTAATAGAATGAGGTTACGTAAGGTAGAGCATGAGTCCTTATGCTATACCAGCTCTGCTCATCCTAAAGAAGAATGGTTCATGGCATACGTACATCAATAGTTAAGCAATCAACCGAATTATTTTCAAGTACAGATATCCAATACCGAGGGTCGATGACATGTTAGATGAGTTACGTGTTACTCAAATATTCATAAAGATTGATCTATAAAGTGGCGACCACTAAATTCACATGAGACTTGGTGAAGAATGGAAGACTGCTTTTAAGATGAGGCATGATCTCTATGAACCATATGATGTGTTTGCTGATCAGAAGATGTGTGGTTGTGTACTTTAATGATATATTGGTGTATAATACCGACCTAAACAGTCATATTCAATATCTCCAAGTTTTTTTTTTTACATTTTACGAGTCCAAAATTTATATAGATACCTGAAGAAGTGTATGTTTTGTTAAAGTGAAGTTGTCTTTCTTAAGTATGTAATATTTGGAGAAGGAATCTAAGTAGATGAAGAAAAGGTCTGAGTTATCTTAGAGTAGCTAATGCCGAAGAATATTACTAAAGTATGAAGCTTTCATGGTCTTGCTTCCTTCTACAGGCGATTCATTAAAAATTTTAGTACTATTGCAGCCTTATTGACCGAACTAACAAGGAAGAATGATAGATTTCGGTAGAACAATTGAGCTAAACAAAGCTTTAGGGAGATTAAAGAGAAGCTCACTATTACCCTTGTCTTATCCCTACCAGATTTTGGCAAGCCATTTGAATTGAAATGCAATGCTTCAAGCATTGGAATTGGAGCCGCCTTGATGCAAGAACGACAACCAATTATTTACCATAATGAAAAGCCTAGTGGCGCCGTACTGAACTATTCTATGTATGAAAAAAAGTTGTACTCACTTTTCCGAGCTCTTACTGTTTAGCAACGTTATTTATTACCACGAGAGTTTGTAATTTACACTAACCATGAATCATTGAAGCATCTTGGAAATCAAAATAATCTTTCAAAAAGGTAAGCTAAGTGGCAAGAATTTATGAAAGGTTTTTCCTATGTGATCCGATACAAGAAAGGTAATGTCAATGTAGTCCTAGATGCCCTGTCACATTAGCAAACCTTGCTGACCATCATGCAAAAAAAATATTACTAGGATTTTCACTTATCACCGAGCAGTATGTTCGTGAACCTCATTTTGGTCCTATTCTTGAGATGTGGAGAAGTAGTTACTGTTGGAGAATATTATATCAAGGATGGCTATCTAGTCAAGGAAAGAAGGCTATGCATACCGAGTTGTTCCACACGTGAGCTATTGGTGAGAGAAGCTTAGAGTAGTAAATTATCTAGTCATTTTGGAGAGACCAAAATAGTTAACTTGTTGAAAAAGAGCTTTTACTGACTAAAGATGTTCATAAAGTAGTTGATAGTTACAAAGTATGCAAGAAGGCCAAAGGAAAGAGAGAGCTACATGGAGAGTATATGCCTTTACCTAAATCGACCTCACCTTAGGTTGACTTCAGCATGGACTTTGTCCTAAGGGTACCTCAGACATCCAAAGGAAAATATTCAATCTTTGTTGTAGTAGATTGCTTTAACAAAATGACACACTTCATCTCATATCATTGAACTAATGCTGTTTTATCTATTGTTGACTTGTTTTTGCAGGAAGTTATCCAATTATATGGAATGTTGAAGACCATTGTTTCAAATTGTCATACAAAATTCTTAAGCTATTTCTTGAAGACTCTTTAGAAAAGACTTAGAACTAAACTTATATTTAGCTCTAGTAACCACCCTTAAACTGTTGGCCAAATTGAAGTGGTGAACAAAATGTTAGGAAATCTACTCCAAGCTGTTGTGGGAAAGAACTTAAAAGATTAGGATCTGTGTTTACCGATCGTGAAGTTCGCATACAACAAAACTATCCATAGCACCATTGGGAAGACTTCATTCGAGGCCGTCTAGGGCCTCGACCCCATTATTCCCTCAAATCTTATTGGTACCCCTACAACTACTGAAGTGAGCCAATCTCGAGTCACTCAAGTTTAAGAATTGCAAGAACTGCATCAGTTCGTAGCAAGGAAGATCGCTGAGTTCAACCAAAGACAACAAGAGATTTGTAGTCGTAGCTGCTAAACTATTTCCTTCAAACCAGGTGACTTAGTATGGATTCACCTCAGTTAAGAACAATTTTCGTACCTAAGATAAAGCAAGCTATCTCTATAAGCCAATGGTCCATTCAAAATCATGAAGAAGATCAACAGCAACTCCTATTAGATTGAATTGCCCGAGAATTATGGTGTTTCCTCCACCTTCAATGTATTCAACCTAATTCCCTACCAACTAGATGAAGGCCTAACAGATGCCAAGATAAAACAAGAGCATGAAGTCACCTTAGATTTGAGAACAAATCTTTTCGACCCCCAAGCAAATGATAGGAATCAACTCTTCAGACCAATTGCGTATAGTTGAGCTAGAGGATTACAAGGATTCATACAAAAGATACTAGCTTAAATCCCCATTTTGGATAAGGATTCCTACTTTGATCTCCATCTTTTATACTATTATCGACCTTAGCATCGAGTTCTCATAAGTTCCGACATAGTTCTCAAGTTGCTAAGCAGTCATGCCAACCTACCCAGCACGTATGTTGATTGGCTAAACAGCTATACATATCTCCAAGATCACACCAAGATCCAGGCAATTTTCAAGCTTAGCTGTCAAGACACTCAACTAAGAAAGTATTAGAGCATTCCTCGGAGCCTAAGCTTTAACCTAAACCTGACCAGGTTAACTCTAACTGATGACCTCCTTCTAAATTTGTCCAAACAGGACCCTACAACTATTAAGCAGCCTCAACACTCATTTCATCTTAACCAACCACATAACCAGCCTCCAATCGCTACTTGACACGTGTCTTCCAGTACATTAGTCTCGAATGATTCTTTACTTTTTCATAGAGTATATTATTTACCCTTTTAATAATGTTTTAGGAATCCTTTTATATATTATCCATTTTGTCTTTTTCTTATTTAGTATAATCCTAGTGAGGCTTATAAATACCGCACTACCTTTGTATGTAAACAAAAACTCGTTACATCATATTATTATAAGTTTCCTTTCGTGAGCAACCCTAGTGTTCTCCTTTTCCTTTCAACTCTTATCTATTCTCTTTAGTAAGGAGTAGTGGTGAGTAATCCTATAGTTCGGATCGGTATGTCACATCCGGTGAATTATTGGCCAAGTAGGATCAATCGGTGCATTGTATTTGATTGGTAATCGCTTAGATTTGCTAATTTCCCTTTTGTTTTCTTTCGTTCCTTTTCGTTGTGGTGTTTCTTCATGTATACAACCCTAGAGACATATCAAATATAGTGCCACGTAGCGCACCAAGAGTGCAACATATGGTGATGTATATGGCCACCATGTGTCTAACTTCTTTCATTTCTTTTTCTTTTTTTTTTTTTTCTCTTGCCCCTCCTTCTCCTTCACCTAATTCTATTTTAACTTCTTTCATTTTCCATTTTTTTTTTAAGACTTGAAATAAAATCCGATTAATTTTCTAACTTCTAAAAAATAATATGATGCTCTTCAAGAAAATTTAGAGTCTAATAGAAATATATTCAAATTTTTTCCAATTTAACTAAATTAAGATCCTAATTTCTATCCGTGTTTAGCTTTTATTCAAAATTTTCAAATGGCTATAAAATATTCATTTTAACTTTGATTAAGGTGTAGTTCGAAGCCATGATCTCCTAAAATATATGAATTTTAAAATATTTCAAAATGAATGAGTTGAACTCGAGCTAAAAAAATTGATTTTTAATAAAAGCTCATTTTTTTCTAAGATTTTTAATTCAATCAAATTGCATATATTTATTTTCACTCTAACAACCATTTTTGACCTAAAAAAATTATTTCTACCCTAAAATGACCTAAATGGAACACTGCACGATATTGATACTTATTATGATTTTTTTAAAAAAAATTTGTCTTTACTCATTTTTTTATTTTTCTTTTTTTTTTTTAATTCTTTGGCATTTTTCACATTTTTATTTTTTTTATATTTTCTCTATTTTTTACCTTTTTGAGAAAATAGGGTTCCTAAATTAGATACATACCTAAGCAAAGCAAAAATAAGGTGTCTATAGCTAATTATACAAAATTTTTGAAAAATAGTATTTTTCTCTTAATTTAGAGGTTCAAAAATACATAAAACTCATAGAAAATGTTTTTTTTCCAAAAACTCTTCATAGAATTCTTACATGCAATGTAGGGATGTTCTAGAAAAAATTTAGTTTCAAAATTACAACGATAGGGTCATTTAAAATAATTTCAAAAATAGTTCAATTTTGGGCGATTTCTTAAGAGGTCATATATCTACTTAAAAATTTTATAAACTAGTATTTTTCACAAAAAAGTGTATTTAAAAATACTTCAAAATAATTTTTCTCATAATTTTTAAAGTTAAATTAATATTTTTAAAAAATTAAGGAAAATCAAGTAGGAAATTAATCTTACTGGAAAAGTAACCTTCTAACCATAAGGATGTAATAGGGCAAGTGATTATAGGGTAATCAACTTGTCCAATCTAATAAAAATCCTATAAGGTAATATCCTATAAGATTTAGGGATTGCAAAAAAACTTAATGAAAAACCCGACTCGCTAAGAAATAATAAATTATTTAATTAACTTTATCTTATATTTTTTAATTAAGAAGATTAACAAATATATCAATCATTTATTTATAAAAGTCCTTCAAGAATATACTAATAACAACTTAAAAAATTAAAAAAAAAAGATATTTTATGTAATTAGTATCAGGTAATTTGGATATAGGGTCCATAATAACTTTAGGGACAAATTTTAGTAATGGGTGAAAAAACCCTATATAGTTTTGGGAAAAGAGATGGGTTTTGGTAATAAGAGTAAAAACTCTATAAGGTTTTGGAAAATGTTTAAACTTTTAGGGGCGGGTTTAGGATAACTATTTGGCCCCAACTTCAACCATCTTAGTGTTGGCCCAACTAGTAGCCCTTCAATTTATTGGGTGGTGGTGGTAGTTTGCACCTTAGTGCTCTTCGAACCCACATTCTCCAAATTAGCTTAATTTGCCCAAGTTTCTTTATAATTTCTTCATAAAGTTTTCCTCCTTAATTTTGCTCTTTCCTAAATTTTTTACAAATTTCTCAAAGCTTAAATGAGACTTAGAGAGTATTTGGGTGAAATCCTAAAATTGGCAAGTAAAAAATGGATTTTTCTCTCTCTAATTGGGTTAAATACCCTCTTAATTTGCATGTTTAAGTGTCTTAAGCTAACAAGATTTTAGCAAGAACTGTTGTAAATGTTGTCCATGCCTAATCTACAATAAATCTAGTTGTTTAGCAATTTTTTAATAAATTTTTATTATTTTTCTTATTAATTTTTAACTAATTATATGTATTTTTAGGTATTTTAAGTATTTATAAATATATATTTGCACATAATAGTCATACCTAAGGTATGTGTACTATTTTTACATATTGTTTTATATTATTCTATAATTTTATAATGTAATTAATTTATCTCTAAAGTTTAGTTATTTTCTATTACTTAAATCATGTGTTTGCAGTATGTAAATTACATAATAATATAATTTAGTAAAATTAATCATTTTTAGCTATATCATTATCATTTTATTATATTTCTGCATTCTGGACTCATGGGCTATCCTTCTTTAACTCTTAGGACTCACCCATGAAATATCGACTCAATCAAGCTACTTCCGCATATACTCTAAATTACTCACTCGAAATTCGACACATAAGACTACGGGGCTCACAAGGGGGGTGATGATGGTGGCAAAGGAATCCTATGATGCTCTAAGAGTACCTTAACAACTAATCTAGTGTGCTTCACCTCATGCACAAGCGTCTTCTGCCTTTTAATCAACTTTCACATCATCTTTCTAAGCTTTCTTAACATTAAGGATCTAAGCTTTTGGGATAATGTAGAAGGCTCAACTTTAGCTGGCTCTAAAATGAGGCATAAACTGCTTCCTCTTAGAGTTCCCCTTCTTAAGGTACCTAAGGTGGTGGTGGGAGTTTCATTACTCAAATGGACTTGAGGCTCATGGTGGTGGGGTGATTAATTAACTAACTCCATTGATAGGAGAAGATTAAACAAGCTAATAATATTCACTATCTAGGTGATAAAAGGCCTTGCAAAAATGTATCCAACTCACTCTTCCATAGCTTGGCTTCTTAGGAAGAAAGTCATGGGAATTCTAAAGTTAATTTGGTGTTTCTTAGCCAAGCTATGAAGAAAAACAATGTCAACTAAGTTGACAACCTTCATGCTATTCTTTTTCTAGTCATACTCTTAGCCAAAATTTAATGAATGATCCTCAAGGTCTCTCAAATTAGAGGCCTCGAATTCCCTTAGGTTATACATTGATCCTCCTATATTTGCTCTTGCCCAAACCTATGCATCACTTACTCCTATCAACAATTTGATTTACAAATTACGGAACTCAGCTATGCAAATAAATGCTTTTGAATATATACCTATGACTACTGACAATCTTTCAAATGGCATGATTACCAGTTGTCCATTAACTCAAAGTCTCATCATGTTTTGAATCCATTTTCAATCCAATCATAATCCAAAGTGAGATTGCTAAGGAACTCTAATATGAGTACCTTATAAGATCAATCATCGAAAGCCTATCCCATCCTCCTATCTCCATGTATCTCCTTACTGCTACATCGTACCCGGCTCTTCCCATGTTTGCCCAACTTACTATTACATTTCCCCCAAAGCCCTTCTTACTCAGTTTGCTTTATCACCTCATTTGCTAAGCTTCAACGAATCTAAGCATGGGGTAGCGTAAAGAGCGGCTAGTGCTATCCTTCCTAGCAACTTAATTAACACATAACATGATTTGAAAATAAGGAAATTAATTAAATCATACAACTGTGTTTCTAAAAAGAAATTCAATAATCACTCTTAAACAAAATTGTTGAGGAGAAATTTGTCTTTGTAACAATTTAGATGATTATAGAATTTCAACATTGTAGCACTATTTCTTTTTTTTTTTTACCCAATATGAAATTGTAAACTAGATTTTAATTAAGAAGAGCACAAAAAATTTTATCTTAGTTCATGATCTCATAAAATCCAAACTAGAGCATGTTATGGGAACTCATGTTCTTATAATGGTAGTTTCAAGGACAAATCTAACAATCCAAGAATGTTTCCTTAAATTCAACACATAAATAATATGGGTTCATCATAAATAGGCAAGAATGATTCAACAATAACCTCTCATCATCATTGCCTCTAATAAGAACTCCACATGTTCTTCCTCATCCCAACTTCAAAATATCACTTTCAAGAGAGATTTTGGACTAATAATGTGGAAAAAACAATTTCCATCACACAAACATTCAAGAATTACTCCTATAACTAAAGATCATCATATATGTAAGTCTCACATTCTTTAATCAAACCCTAACTAAACAATGTAATTTTTTCCAAAATAATAAGAGAAATAACGAATCTAAGTATAGATTAAGCTCTATGTACCTTTGATTTGTTGGCTTCTAGAGAAAAAATCCACCAAGATTACAAGGATAGGGTATTGTTTAGTGAGAGAAAGCAAGAAAGTGTGTTTATAAATAGGTAGAAAGAGAGTTTAGAATGAAAGAAGAAGGAAAGAGTCGTGATTTTTGAATTACTGCATACTCACTAGTAGGTACATGGCCATGATTCGTAGTCACTTTTCCTATCTTAATACATATACTTACCTTGAGGCAAGATCATGAGCAAGGATCATAGGCATGATCCTGTCTGTAATTCTCTCATCTCTTTTTTTGTTTTTTTTTTTTTGTTTTTGGTCCTTTTCATTTCCGAGGGGATCACAGGCATGTTAGTAAGTGTTAACCTTTATTGTAATCCTTTCTAATTCTTGAGCTTAAATTTTGTCAAGTTTCTATGTTCCATTATAAGAAATCATTCTTTGAATGATAAAAACACAATAAATTAAGTTACCAAAAATCAAATTCAATTCAAATACGACTTATTGGAAAGACTAATTGCTTTTAAAGAGAAAAATCACTTATAAATTCAACAATTGACTGCTCTAATGAGATAGAAAATTGTTCATGTAGGGGAAAAACAAACTAATGATAACTAACATGAAAAGACTCTAACTCAGCTTGATCAATTAAACTCAAAACAAATGATTATTCAAACAAAACTCAAACAAAGATAACTTAGGTTACCTCTTAAAAGCATTGTTTAGTGTTAATGGCTTGATGAACTCATCCTTCTTTCAATTTTGCTCGAATCTCACGAGTCCAAGATTCCGTTAAGTATCTCTAAATAAACTCCTTGTTACCTTCCTATAACAGTTTTAATTAACAATATGGAACATCCAAAAGTTAGAGACAACAAATAAGGGAAAAACACCACAAAACAAGAAGGATGTAACATGACAAAAGGATGTTAAAATAATTGGTAAAGGGGGTTTTCCTAGTATCCTAATCGTTTTCACTTCGTTGGTTCCCCGGCAATGATGCCAAAAACTTAGTAAGCATTTAGCAGTGAAGAGGTTAATACTAGTCTTAAGCAAATGCACTTAGCCAAGTTATGACCCTAAATTACTAGTAATTTTCCCTAAACTACCAATTATCTAATTTACCAAATTAAAATAATTAAATAATTACATTAAAATAAACTAAAGTAAACAACAACAAATAAAACAAGACAATAACATAAACAAACAAGATTAACTAAATTAAGATAATTACATGTTTCTTAATAAATATGTTATTTACTACTTAATTTTATGCAACTCCAAATCTTAATTACTCTTTTTAGATTGTAGGAATTCCTAATACTAATTAACCAGACTCGCATCTCTTAATTAATTCATAACCCTAAGTATATTTTACCCGAATTGTTTCTACAATAGAATATCTTAAGGTTGCATTAAGACCTTGAATTCCTTTATTAGGTTACCTCAATCCGAAAAAACTAATAAGTCAAATTACTTACTTCTAGTTGCATCAATCTATCTAATTATAGGATCTTGTGAACTCTATAGTAGACTCACACAATAATCCAATAGCTAGCAATATCGAATTAAAGACAATGCAACTAGATCACAAAAAGTAATATCATAAATTGAATGCAAAAGTAAGTGTTACATTAGAATCTAGGTTTTAATAAAAGATCTACTAAGAATGATAAAGTTATGGCATTAAATGAAAAGAATATGAGAAACCCCTATTATAACTATACCTTACATAATGTCTCTTAAAGAGGCTTTCCCTAAATACTATGCCTAAGCATCTATTTATAGAGTTTTGGCCTAAGTTTACGAGGAAACTTTCCAAAATAAGAGATTTTCTAATCCATTACATGTTTAAGCCCTAAGATTATGGCCATGATCTTTAGGCATGATCTTCTTCTTTATGTGTAACTCTTGAAATTCAATGAAATTCTTGGGTGAAAGGTACATGGCTAGGGAACACGACCATGGAATACGATCATGTTCTTATACGTGATCTTCTCTAAACTTTAATGCTTGACTGTTCTTCACTTGCTGGAGTAGCTCGGTTAATGCACTTATTCATTAAAGCTCCAAAACTTCATCAAATTCTTCAAAAAATCTTGTTAAAAACTTCTACAACACCTACAAATGAAATAGCAAATAATTAAGCTCCAAATTATCCATAATTAACACAAATAATACATAAAAACTATTGTCACAACTCGAAGGGAGGTCAAGTCGTAACAATACTGCCATGTAATACATGAAAATTTGAGATCAAGCGCCATCCTTGATCAGGGGCCTTTGGCATATTACACAAGGCATTCACAACTACGACCTTCTCCTAGTAACTAGCATTAAGTAATAACAAAACATATAAATTAAAGTTGAGTTATCTAAATGATCACTAACAAAACATAGATAAGTGGGAATATTAGATTTCCCTTAAATTAGACATATAGTACCGAGATAAATTACCATAAGTAGTCTATGCTTAACAAACTAACGATACTTGATAATTGGAAGTTAAAGAGATATATAAAAGAATGGTTCGCTTGAGCTTTCAACTTCTTTACATTCCAATTCCAACTGGCGCTATGACCTTGTGCATCCCACGGCTCGGCTTCAGCCAAAAGTCCTGCTATAACAATAAACTATAGGGGGATAAGCTCAATTGCTTAGTAAGTAACTTACCTACTCTACAACAAGCAGTATTAAGTAAGTTATTTAACAAGCATATGAATGCGTGGTTAAACATATGCAATACAACTGTATATACAGTCTACCGGTAACTGTATACAGTATGGTTTTAACACCCACCGTTGCCCAGGTTAAGAAGTATTTTTGCATGTCAGGATCAAGGTATCCATGTCTAATTCGAAGTCTCTTGTCATCAATATCACCCTTAGTAGTAGGCACAATATGGCCTTAAGTAGAAGGCGACACTCTCTAGAGCCAAGTAGTTCCCAAAGGCTGAGGTAGGAACATGTTGCATGAAGTACGTCGTACGATAATAACTTTCAATACACAAAATACAATATAAATCCTCTAAGTATGATCCTACATTCTATTGCGTGATGCTGACGCCTATATTATCATGTTATAAGATGTGATACATGTTTGGCTTAATTAGGAGTCAAATATTCATTAATCCAGTTCATAGGTGACCAATCATAATATACAGATACTCTAAGACCTTAAGCTCTAATGCAACAAGCATATAATATTCATATCAACTTAAGATATTTTTACAAACAAGGTTAATCATATCAAACACACACAATTTCCCATTTGGCCCAACATGCAACAATTTCAGTTATTGGATATAATTAAGTATTTCCTTAACAACAAGCACAAACAAGTAAAGTAAGGGGCGATGTATTCACTCAGCCATGATGCTCAGCAGTCTTAATAATCCTCTACGGTGTCCAAGTCAAACTCCTTGTCTGCTAAAGAAGAAAACTAAGTTTTATGAGTATTCTATTCGTACCAATTAACTAGGCTTACCGTTCACTATCCCAGAGTTAGTTGTTTCCATAATTTGGGCATATCTTCTTCGTTTTAACTCTGTTTTCAGTGATCTTATAGTTGTTTTCATCGTTTTTGAATGTTCTTTCATTTAGTGAAGTTATTTTTAAGTTTTTGAATTAGTAAGTTTTCGATTTAGGCCCTACAAGGTCATGGGCTTAAGTAGTGAGTTAAGTTATTTTAGGATTTGGGCTTAGTTTTTGACATTGGGTTTTATGTTTAATAATTTTAGGCTTCTTTTAAGTATTTTAAATGGGTTTTTTTTACCCAATGATTTAAAATTTTAAAATGAGCCTTGGTAATGCTCTTATAGGTGAGCCTATGGGGGGGTATCTTAGATGGGCCTTTGGGTTTTATGGGCCTTCTAAATAACTCTAAGCCTTTTATCCTAAGATTCAAATCTGGTCATTTAGCTACATGGGCTCCTAAATTGGTTCTTTGGGGTTTTTTGCGTCTAGTTCACCATTTTAGGCCTTAAACTCAAGCCTACTTATCTTTTTGGACCTAAGCCCAACATTAGACTTAATTTTAACCCATTTTTAATATGGTTATAGATCTGTTTGTTATGGTTCTTTGGATTATTAACGTCATTCTTAAGCCTATAATCACTAACTAAGCTAGTTTAAGGCCTTAACCAAACTTTAGCCTATTTAACCTGATTAATTAAGTCCTAAACCATACTTAACACTAAATAAACATGTCATTAAGCTATTAAACAAAAAGTTCCAGATCTAGTGGGTTAAAGAAAGTGGCAGCCAAGAGTGGTTTTTAAGGTTAAAACCTCTATTTTCATGCTATACTTGATTTTTTTGGTGTTTTGGCTTATGTAACCTATGTTTCTACTAATCTAAAACCGTAATCACTTCATAAAAGTGTGTGGAAGTGTTGTGGGAGAACATATATGGGGTGGCATGCATGGAAAACAAGAGTCTCATCAACCTACTTGAAGATTCTCTATTAATAATTACACTACTCTACATAACTTAGCCTATTTGTGTTATAACTTCTACTAAAGGTGGTTTTTCTTGTACTTACCTTTGTAGACCTTCTTGAAGTACCTTAAAACTTCTACGGATTTACTGTAAAATAAGTTTTAAGAAAGAAAATATTAGTATCTATCATTATTTTTTGAGAAATCTAAGGAAAAACCTAACCTAAGTTCTTACCAGAGCAAAATGCAGAAGGCCTCCCTTTATGGTTGTGTACCATGAGCCTTAGTGTGTGTAAGGGGGTATGAGTGTGTCGAAAAAAAAAGGGAATGTGTGTATGAGGCGTGAGACTTAGTTTAGAGTGATTTATAGTAGTGGTGGTGAAGTTATGGGGGTTGGTGCTAGGGTGGTTAGTGGTAGTCGATAAGAGGAAGAAGAAGGAGTTTAGGCTTGATCTTTGAGAGGAAATTTGAGGGAGTTTTGAGATGTGTTTTAAGGTTTGAGAAAATGAAAAATGAGGGAGGGGGAAGGGGATATCAAGTCGTGGAAGCGAGGAGAGATAGGGAGACAAGTGGTGAGCAATTTGGGAAAACAAGGACAAGTACCAAATGGGGACCATGTATTTCATGTACCTTTTGCCAATTTGGGTATGATCTAGTCTCCTAAGAGTATAAGACATTTTAAAAAGGGATAAGAGTTTGTCTTTTGGTCATTAATCATGTTTGACTTGTAGCTAATCAAGATGTAATGGGGTTAGTTAAGGATTAGGGTTTGATTAGGGCAATTGGTGGTGATTAGGCATGATTAGGCATGATTAGGCTAATTAAGTGCAATTAGGTTATGTTTAGGGTTTAGTTACTATTTAACACTATAATTTAGCTATTCTAAATGCTCTATACGTATACTCTGGGTTTCCTTAGGGTTTGGTGCTCGTTTATGGTAATTTGACCTGCGTACAAGCTCAAAAGTTAGGATTTGAATCGCATAGTACTATCAATCGCTTGTATTGATCAATTCAACCTTACTATTAGTATTTAATTGTGACATTAAGGTATTTGATCACTTAATTAGGGTTAGATGATCATTTTAGGGTTTCAATAACGTTCTAGGGTTTTTTTTAAGTATTAGGGTTCTTGCACGTTTAGTTAAGTTTTTAAGACTTACTTCAATTAGGGTTTTGGTTGAACACTTAGGATTTGATTCCTTTACTTAGGTATTAATATCATGTTTAGGGTGGTTCTAGGGACTATCCAGAGACTCCTTCATCCAATTCCACTTTTAGGTTATCGAAATTTCATGGGGTTTACAACTATCATACCTTAAAGAGGTAGAGCTGCAACAACCTCGTCGTGTAAACCACCTTAGAATAGAAGCTAACCTCACAATTGTTATTATAGACTTAGATCACATAAGGTGAACCCAATTCAACTACTTTGAAGTGTTCAATTATATATTACTTGTAATAAAAATGTGGTGTAATCTTTAAAGATGATTGTAAAAACTGAATTTCTGTAACCAAAACTCTCCTAAAGAATCGAGCTAAGTTAGAAGTACTTAACAAAATATTCTAAAATTTACAAGTATTTAAAGATTATATTTGTATGAGATACATAACAAGTCCAAGAAGAGGATTATAAAAACTCACAAGTTTACAAGACTTAATATACATGTTAGTAGTGAAAAACTAGAGGGTCACCTAAGAAGACCTTAGTAGTTTTCCTAAAAGTTAACAAAGTGGTCATTTACAACAAGTTTAGCCAATTCTTCAAATCCTTACTTCCTGACCTTGCTTTCTAATCTTTTGGAACTAGGTGGTGTGTTAGTATGTTGACCTTGAACCTACAAATCAACTATAAGTCAAAAAGCGATAACTTACTTAGTTATTGGGATGGAGACAGAAGTATGTGTTTCACACTAAACAACTAAGGTTTTCAAGTAAATTTTAGTTAGATGCAATATGTGTTCAAACAAATGCCATCGTATAACTTTGTCTAATCCATTGTGAGATTAGAGAAATTATGCTCACTTAATCCAGGTAAAAGAGTTTAACGCCACGTATTCACGAATCGAAACCAAACCGAGACTTGTGTAATGGAAAACACCCTTCACCCAAGAACACCTTTGAACCACAGCCCCTAACCTTACCGTAACCTCCTCTCTTATTACTTAGTTTGACTAAAAGTAGAAAAATGACCATTTTAGCTATCTTCATTGAAAGGATTTGTGTTTGGCCCAAGAATCTTAACTATTACCCTTAATGGGTTATAATGCATGTCAAGTTAGATGTTATGCCATGTTTGAGTTAATTCCTTTATGGGGTGTGATGAACTGCTAACCAGTGATCCCATTACTTGTGTACGGCTCTAAGGACTACAATCCCTCACTCAAAGAATTCTCTCTTGGCAACCTGTTAATGATGAGAAAGTTTACATCGAAGGAAGGTAGCTAAACTCCTTAAGCTCCCGGCATTGTCATACTATGATCTATGCTCTTGGTAGTAATGATGCCGACCATTCCTTATCTAAGGACCTTATGCCGAGTAATCCGACTAGCTTCTACTAAAAAGTTCTTACCGAGAAGTTCTTGCTGAGAGGTTACCGAGTGACAAGAGACTCACTTATCGACCAAGTAGTTATCTCTTGGCATGCTACCATCTCTCTCATCCTGGCCCCTTTATTACCGCAACATCTTGATCCCTCTCGCCTATTGTGCTTAGAGAATATTCATATGGGACCAATGTTGCATTGTCACCTATCCACCTCGTCTAACATTATACCACGTTTCCATTTTTGCCTTTTATCCTTTTTCATATGTACTAAGAAATCCCTTTTTGTATAGACTTTCTTATAATTTCATTATTTGTAATGTTGCCCTAGATACTTACTATAAATAGTCCCTTTCTCTTGTAAGCCGGAGATAACTTATAATTTTAATATTGAATATTCTATTCTTGTGAGATAACTCTCTTTAAGTCTATCTTTCATACACCCTTATCTAATCTTACCAAATAGCTTAAGATTAGTGGTAGATGGACCTTGACATTAACTTATGCGTCATATCAAGTTAGGTGTCAAGTTGTGTTGTGTTCTTTGGTGAGTCACATCTTCTTAACAGCTTTATGTCGGCTACTCTTGTTTGTTTATGGACTATTTCCCTCTAATTTTCTTCGATATTTTGAAGCACCCATTTTAGTCAAATTTACTACAGTAAGTCCTAGTGATAACTAAGCTCTTAGGTACATCAAGGTGATCAATCAATTCAAACAAAATAGGATATACAAAACAATCTACAATATGGAGCTCAACTTCCACAGTAGTAGCAAGGCAAACATTCAAACACATGTGCGGTGCATACACAACTACTAAATTACAACTACAAGCCAAGACATACCTAAGCCTTCAAGTATTATAAAAAGATACTCCAAAATGCTGTGAAATATTGATCCCACTTACCTCGATATAGTGTCACTTTATCCTTAGTCGTCATACGCGCCCTTGTTAATAATTCCCTAAAATTAATACATAACTTTAATTCTTATTCACCATATGAGGTAAGAAGTTATTTCCAACATTAGGTATGTTTTTAATCTGAATTAAGTGAGTTTTCCAAGGTATTTGTTAGGTATCGGTTAAGTAGTGTAAGTTCTAACCAAGGTTTTGACTTGATATTTTAGCATAGGTTGATGCCTAGTAAGTTTCTAACATAAGTTCTAACTCCAGTAAATTCTTAGAGGTTATAAGCAAGCGATTTTTTAACCTACTCTCTAGCTTTGGGTGATCTAATATTAAATTCCAATCTATCTTCTAATTAACTTCCAGCTACTTCTATGGTAGTACACATTAAGCTTCTTCTATCAATCCACTTTCTAACCGAGTTTCCAACTTATGTTCTGACTCAGCATTCTGTTATAGGTTATTGTCCAAGAAAGTTTTGACCTATGTTCTAACTCTAATAAGGGTATAAAGTTTAAATATAAACTACTTTCTAACTTAAATCCAATTTTAGTGTATTCAAAATATTCAACATCAGGTTACATTTTGACCTAGTTTTTAACAAAATTTTTGACCTAACGACTTCTTCGACTTTTTACTACTTAACATATAACCCAACTTACCCTAAGTTCCAAAACTTTAGTAAACTTGCAAATGTAGCATGTAACAATCTCAGTATTGTAGATTACCCATTTCATGTCATCATCACATCTTTTACTTAGTTTTTAATTCATTAGAACTCTTAGAATTGAGCCATAAACAATCAAATACCCACTTAATCTTGAAAATCATGATCTTAAAACTCAAAATAACCTCCTTTAGGTTGCTGCATGCAGATGGATATGGGTTGTAAACAAGAATTTGTAAAAGCTCATGAAGTTCCTTTTAGAAAAACCACCATCAGTGCACCATTTTGACAAAAGTGGAATTTTTTGAAAAATCTAATAATTAAATTTCAAAAATCCGACCACATGGCATCAAAATATAACATTTTAGGAGTATACTAATAAAATTTCAAGTTGAAACAACATAGGATGGTTTTTCAAAAATGTGATCTAAAATCATTGTACAAGATTTTTTCTTACGGAACCTATATTATCACTCAAAATTTCAAAAATTTGATTTGAGATTTGAATTTCTCATGTAAAAATACTTAGAAAAACCAAGTTTGAAAAATTTTGGAGATCTTTTGCTTATTTTTGCTAAATTTTAGTTTAAATCAAGGACAATCAAACACTTACTGGAACTTAGGCTTCAGCTACCATTGGGAAGAGAGAGTGTATTGGCCAAGTTGGGCATAACCTACTCCTTTGAGCAGTAGTGGTGACTTTGTCATGACCCTAAAAGGGGTCTAGTAGGATGACCTTAAAAGGAGTATAGTAGGATGACCTTAAAAGGAGTATAGTAGGATGAACTAAAATTTTCATATCTTGTGTACACCCATGATACGAAAACTATCTTACAAGTCAGAGATTGCAAGACTCTAGACAATTAGTCACTAAAGTTTTCAATTTTTAATTTAATTAACTTATTATAATATATGAGTGACTATGGATGTTCGATATTCCACAGTTCATTAAAGCCATAGAGAATCGTTATCTCCTACCAAATGATAAGATCAAGTAGTAAGATCTAAAATTCATACTTACCGAAGTTACAAAATCTAAATACAAGGGTAGTATTTATATTTAATGTTTCAAATAAGTTATACAATCTATCTCTAGCTCTAACCTCTAAACATCTTAATACTTGCACTCAATGCTCGAACTTATCTATTAATCTGCAAAAGAAAACTATTGAAGAGTAAGCTACAAGAGCTTAGTAAGTTATCCCTCATATTATATCCAGTAAGCGTGTTATCAAACAATTTATTACTAATCACATGAATGCATGAACGAGCAGTATGCTAAATAACATATATGTAGTTGATCGATGTTGTATACAATATCAAATTTAACGTCTTCCGAAGTAAGGGTTGAAAATACATCAGCATCAATCACAATTAGGCTCTAGCACTTGGGATTTTTAACCATAAATTTAAGTTCTGTATTTCACACAATACATTTTCATTTTAAAGAAATCCAGTAATATACAAAATCCCAAGTTTAGCAATGAGGTAGCCCTTGCAGTCTATACTCACGTCTTACAGTAGTGGTCTCTAGACATAACCCCCAATCATCTACGGTTAGTGTCTCTAGCACTAGGTAAACCTGTAAACTAAGGGTAAGGTTTTGTTGTACTAATAATCCTACACTGTACTAATCAAATCATGTAAGAATATATCCCTCCAAGGCCCTTTATTACCAACTATGTAGGGTAACGGTCGAAATATTATATGTAATATTCATGCTTATGCACGATCCATTTTATTTTAGTTAAGTCAAATATGATTAAGTCAATTTATGAGGTAATAAACCATTATTAGTAAACCATTCAAATTATGCAACAATCAATTATATAATCAAATCTTCAATTGTCGCATTTAATAGTATTTTGCATAGTAATTAATCAATATCAAGTATATACATAAGCCGAACCCCCATGTATCAAGTTATTAATATTTAATTTATGGGCATTAACTATAAGCATAAAACAAGTATAGAGTCATCGAGAGTACTCACTTGGTCATTGAGTTTATCAATGGTCGTAATAGTTCACTTAGTAAGTCGGTATCCATATCGGAATCATCTAACATTTAAGGAATATGAAAAGTAATGAATATCTAAATGGAATAATTAAGCTATTCATATATTTAGTATTAACTACTTAAATTAGTTATCTATTATAATGAAATACTTGGTTCGAGCTTTTTTATTAATCGCGTATAATTTTTTCAATTTAACTCTGATTTTTATTAACTTATAGTCTATTTTTATCTTTTCGGATGTACTTTCTCATAACGGGGTCCGTTTTAGACGTTATAACCTGCAATTTCGATTATGATATAAAAATATTACAGAATTCATTATTTTGACTTAAATAATTATAAAATATTATTTTAAGTTTTTCTTTATATGTTTATGATTTAATAATTATCTAAACTTTATAATTACCTATTTTTGCTAATTTTTAGGTTTATGACTTATTTAATTCATTTTTTTACCTTATTAATTTCCTAATTAATTAATTATTTTATTATTATTAATTACGAACTTGATTAATTAAGTTAAGTGATGATGTGGCAGCATAAGGGAGTGCTACGTATCATTTTTTAATACTTTTTTCACATTTTCTTATTTTTATATTTTATGTTGTATATATATATATATATTAATATTTATCATTATATTTTACTAAATTTTATAAATTAGTTATTTATTATATTTTTTTCCAAAGTTATGGTATATATATATATACTCATATTTACTAATTTACTTTATTTATTAAATTAATATTATAGTATATTATGTATGTACTATTCAAATATACCTATATTTCTATATATACCACACTATTCATATACGTATTTTTATAGGTATAATATACTTAATGCTATAGTAACATAACCTTAAATATATTATATATACTATATGTATGGGTATATATATATACATGTAATTGTATTTTATATATATACATATATATATATACGGTTATATTACATATATATATACTAAAATACTTAATATAAATAATATTATACACAAATACATATACATATGCATCACATCCATAGATATATATATATATATATACATAATCTATATAATAAAAATACAACACAATACACTATAGTATGCACTTACACATATCAAATACATATACCCTCTATTATACACATATTATATTATACTAGTATTTTGTATTTTGTAATTATATATACATATAATTTCGGTAACATAACATACATATAACATGTAATGAAAATTACACATACCTAAATATACATATAACATACACATGAATACATACATATATATGTATATATACACATCTAGACTTTTATACTACATACTAAATATAACATGCATGTATATAAGACCATACTTTAGTATTTATACATAAGGAAATATAAATCTTATATATTTTTCTAATACATATCCTTATGTTATATATTTACATGAACACATAAAAATATGTAATACAAAATAAACATAATATACATACTAAATACTTTTTTTTGGAAGTATCTTGATTTAATAATCCTAAGCTTTCCTTCTCCTTCTTGGTTGTTGTTTGGAAATAAAGGAAAGTTGAAGATGAAAAGAAAAAGAAAAATTGCTTCTCGATTGGCATAAGGAACATAATTTGTGGAGCTTTGTTTATGTGTTAGAAAAAGTGTGTGTGCATTTCCAACTGCTTGAGGATTACAGAAGAAAAAGGAAAAAAAAATGTAATGAATAAAAGAAACAAGAAAGGAAAAGCAAGTGTTATAAATGTGATGTGATCATAATCTGATCTAATGATCTTATCTCTTACACATAAGTAACATATGCAAATTGAAATCAATTACATGTGTCTAATGAAATCTTTTAGAGGTTGGAACATGGCAATGTAGAGAAATTAGGGAAAGAATAAGGAAAAAGAAAAAGAAAAGGAAAATAAGGAAAAAAGGAAAATAAAAATAAAATATTTAATTTTTCCAAATATAAAATAATATATTTAGTATTTATAAAATAAGATTGAAATTTTATAAAAATTTATTAATTTTATTGTTGCTCGTTATGTTTATAATATTTACAAGTTATTTCAACGTGTTCATTAAAAGTTCTATGCAATTATACATATTAATCAATAATTATAATAAACTAAGGTTTTATTACTATTAAGTTATATTTATTTATTTTATAAGTTTAAAATTATAGTTTTAAGGTTTTCGTCGAATTCAAGTTCGATTTCGGGTACTTACGCATATATAGGATCTAAAGTTTTCGTATGCAATTTAGGTTTCGATCAAATTTCTACGATTTTTATTACCGATAATATATTCAATTTGATAATTTCATAAAATTTTCATCTTATTCGGCCTTATTTACTTATAAAGTTATCTACTGTATTATAGTTTAATTCTATTCTCAAATAACTAAATTCATGAGGTTTACAAACTTCCTCCCACGTTCAGTCGAAAGCGAAGATCTCGTGTGACCTTAGCTTGTACCTATCACATTCTATGGAGTTTTTCCTCACCCTTTCTCATCTAATCTTTCCTTCTTAAATTTTCCCCAGGTCCCTAATTGTCTAAACATTACAAGATGATTAGTTGGTACTTTACTAACTAATTTAAGGTGATTTGCTTTTGGTTTTTCCCTACAAACACTTGGTAGTTGCATAAGTAGGTGTCAAAGTGGTAAAGTTCATCAATCGTGGCTTGTTTAACCTATAGTTCTAAACTTACCATGTCATAAGATATGTTTCCCCCAATTGTCTCACTATTTTTTATATTTTTCCTTATTTATTAAGTTTATTTAGTGAATTTCTCATATTTTCGAGATTTTTTAGCAATTTTGAGCACACATATTTATATAATAATTATGCTCGATGTCTATACATGTCTCTTACATATTATTTTATACCCTTTAATAGTGTTACTATTCATGTGATTTATCTTTAAATGTTGGTTAACTTATTATTTGTTTTTCGCGTGTTTTTGATATTTATATAATAATATAGTAAATTTCACTATTTTTTACTATATTTTTAAATTTCAAGCTTACGGAGTTTCCTCAACTAACATCACTATACTCCTCGTAAGTTTCTGGCCTAATCAGATTACCTTCTCGAATACACTAAATTGACCTCTCGTAATTTAGTTGCGTAAATATGAGGCTCACAAAAACTATACAAAACTAACCTAAAATATATATATGCTACATGAGTGTTATCAAATCTCTCACACTTAAATTTTTACTTGTTCTCAAGTAAATTAATTAAAACAAAATATTCCTAGGACAAAATTATCAATTTCTCTTATAATTTAGGAAAATACACCCTCAACTCAAAGAGTTTCACAATTTTCTTCAAAATCACTCTTTCTTTTTTTAATTTACAACGCCTTTAAAGTACTTAGATGGTATCACTGGAGAAAGTTTAGATGGGATATCACCTAATTAGGAAAGAAGACTTTAGAGCACTAAGTAGAGTTAGATTCTCTTAAGATGGAATGAATAGTGCAAGATTTGATTTAACTCATGGAAGTAATATGCTAAGAGAAATAAATGGATTATATACAGGTTTCAATATAAAGTTTATGAATGTAGTATGTATATTTCGTGATGTTAACATGTATTATATAGGAGTTGTACGATTGTAATACTTTGAGTATGGCTCGCTTTTATAAAAACTTTTGCTGTTGTTTATTATGTTGACAAAGAAGAGATGTGCAAATATAATGTTTTATGAAGATTGACAGCAAGTTGAATATAGATTTTGCCTTATTCTTAATTTAGGGATGGCATAACGAATTATCTTTAGGCACTAAAACTTTGAGAAAAAGTTTTAAGTAGATGCTTATGAAGGCGATTGTAAGGTGGTATCACAGTAGTACACTAGTCGAAAGGGTGGAGTCCTTACTTGATGGTGATTCTAGACTGTAACAAAACTCATGATGACATCAGTTTTGTAAGGGGGAAGGGGGTAGATTGTAATACCTTTCAAACACTAGGTGATAGATCTCTAATTATTAAGGTACCTTTGATATAGCAGAGTTCGTCAAAACTCTAAAGTTCAGCGTATTTAAATTAGGATAATCTCAAGATGAGTAACCTTTTAAGAAGCTATTGCACTAAGGAATGAAATCGTATGACGTACTGTGCCAAATGGACTATACTTAGGTAGGAGAAGTTCTAGTTGGGTCGTTACAGGAGGTTAGAGTTACTTATTGGTTATGTGTATAGGATTAACAAATTAACCAAATAAATATTCAACCTTAAAACCTATTTACTTTTTGTGCTTGTATTGATGCTAATAACTAATTTAAATCGACAACTTATGGATTGATGTTTGTCTCCTATTGAGTGTCAAACATTCAAGATGAATTGGTTGATAATCTAAGCATTGAGGGTCTTCAATATGGTAGGAATATAGTTAATATGGGTCAAGACATTTGGAGAAAGGTTATCTAGAGGTTCCATTGATGATATGACTAATGGACTCTAATTATTTGACATACCATAATTGCTTCGGCTTAGTACTTCAAACCTAAAGCGAGATAATTAACTAAGTGTGTAGTTGTTCTTACTATTATTTGTGCATTAGTATATTTGTTTAGATATATATGTAGTGTAACATACACATGAGTTTTATATAATTTTGCTACTATGCTCTACAACTTACCTAAATTCAGAATATGTAATTTTAAGTTTAGATAATTTATAGAATATCGACAGTTGTAATTATCTTTAATAAGAACTTTATGTAGGACTAAGAACGGGTTAGTGCTTCAGTTGACCACAAATCATTGATGGACTTGGTTTAGACCGATTGGGATTAATTAATCTCTAGTTCTTTTATACTTTGAAGACTACTATAGTGGTTATAAAATTTTAGGTTTCTCTTCTAAATTTGCAGTTTGATATTTCAAGATAATTAGAAATTTGAGGAGAAAGCATGTAATATATTCATTTTTACTAGCCACATCATTTATGTTCATCATATGGTGTTTTAAGTGTTATCATAACGTAGTCTATGGTATTAGAAAACCTAAGAAATTGTTCCTTACAATGGTGAGAACTTGAGAAAGTGTAATTTATTTAATTGCTAATCTTATATAACCTTTTATAAGTGTATATATGTGAACGGGACACAGTGTATATGATTATATGTATAAAGTGTATCGATTAATTTAGATATTTATGTTATATTATTTATAGATATAATTGATTATTCTAAAAATTTTATATATTCCCAAGATTCTAGGTACTTATAATATATTTTCCTCCCTTATTATCTATATGTAGAGATGATCAAGGGAGAGAGAAACTAACAGTATGATGGGTTTCTCCATAATTGGGGATCCCCATGCACATTAAGTTACTACTCTCTTAGAAGTTGTCATTTAACTCTTAGGAGTATGCACATTTATCTTGAATGAGGAGATACATCCCTAGAATATAGAGATTTATTTTTGGAAAGATAAGAAGCAATTTAATATCCACTTACTCACTCTTAAATAATGCTACGTCCATCTATTATAGAAATTAGTGTATCCCATTCCTTTCAAGCAAAATTATCTCTAGGAGTGATAGAAGTAAGAAATTTCTTTGTGATCCTCTTTGAGAAAAAGAGAGAGTTCCTTTGTAATTCAAGAGAGAGCACTGGATGATTGGTTTTACATCATCTGAACATACTATTGTATTGTTATCTCATTTCTATAGTGGAGATTACTTACTAGCTTGGTCCTATGGTTTTTCCTTATCACATTGAGGAGGTTTTCCATGTTAAAATTCGTTGTGTTACTCTTCTTTCCTTTCTTTGCTAATTTATATGGTACCCATTTTTTGTTACATAGAAGAGGGAAATTAACTTAGTATTTCTAAAGACAATACTGCTAACGAGATGATTAAGGGTACATCATCTAGGAGAAGGTTAATTAGATGTATGATAATAACTTTAACAATAAGACAAAGGAAAATTTATTTATGAACATGCATGATAAAACAATAATAATTTTGTCATGTCCCAAACTTGAAGGGTATGCATTATTGCTACATGCTTCTAACAAAGTACAACCATATAAGGCTCTAACCAACCCTCTCCAATGTCTATGTCTAGTATTAGTTTTCTTTAAAAAAAATAAAAGGACAATATCCCTAAAGAGGATGGTAAAAAATCCTATAAGTATTATACTGTGCATACATAAAACATGTCAAATTCCTGCACATAACCATGAGCTTCTAAATGTAACAAGCAAAGCTGCGATATAATTTATATATATCAAAGCATCATAACCTTGGAACCTAAGATTTGAAATAACTTAGATCCTACATTAAATGTAATTAAGCTCATAGACCAATCATTTTTCATAAACAAAATGTGACAGAGTCCATAAAGTATCATTTACAACAAAATAGAAATACTCAAGCTGGCAAGCCCATTATTGTGACAAAATAAGAAGTAAATAAGGCCTAATAAACCTTGAAGATTCTAAATGATTTAAACTCCCTTATCTCTAGCTTAAAGCTCAAGGAAATAGCTTAAGATTGTCCTTTTCCTTATTCCTTATATTTGTATTTAAAATTACAAATTCATGTGTATACTTTAGCTCAATTATGATTAAATAGTCTTTATAGATTATCCTTGAATGTATCTTTATCTTTACCTAGATATGTCAAGGAAAACTTCAAATATCTCTTAACTTTTGGCTTTGAGTTTACATATGATATAATGTAAAATGGGATGGACTAAGTTTGAGTCATTCATCCCTTAAGTTGTAACGTAGTTGGCCAAAAAAGGAGATCTTCATAGATTATAGCTTTGATTGAAGTATATTTTTGTGAAATTCTTTTCATAAAATCTAATGCATTATGATTTCCAATTAATCCTAATATAACTTAAAAAGTCTAATGAATATTTCCAAAGAATATGTCCTCTAAATTCAACTCCTAAATGATTTAATTTAACTTATATAGTGGAATAAAGTCAAATATGTTATCCATATATATTTGACCGGTCAAATTACATTTTCAAAAAAATTATTAAACCAACTATGTCTTCAAACAGATATATTTTAATACTTTACTATTTTATTCAAAATACCTTATATGTTTACTATTCTATCCTTCTAAGTAAACAATCCTACTACCATAATACTCATAAGATTTTATTGTTAATAGCTATATTTCTAGAATACCTTTTATGTAACATCAATGTTAAATTGTTTGTGAAATCATTCTTCTAGTATTCTTTTGTATAGGGGTTTGCTGTGGTTGATTGGTGATGTGCCACGCGCATGAAGGTCAATCTTAGAAAAGTTTTAATCTAATGGCACATGAAGAGATGATCTTAGAAAGATGTGTAGAAGGAGGAATAGACAAGTTTAGACTCTCGAAGTGTACGTAACTATAGATTAAATGTAATTTTTTTTTTCTGTGTATTCTTGATAAGTTTAGTGTTTGGTCTTTTATAGAGTGATTTGGTAAAATAACGATGTTTTCTTGAAACTTACTAATGTTTTTGATGTTGCAAATGAAAAGGAGAAGACTCTTATTTGTACACTTCAAAGGCTAATATCAATCGACGGATCCTTTTGAGATGAATGGTTGTGATATGTTATTGTTTGAAGTCGCTTAGATCATTCTTGATGATCTATTGGCTTATATATGGGCTATGAGTTTAGGCTTAGGCTTAGTATGAACTTTGGATATACCTGATGTCCTTTTAGAAAAAGGAGGAAACCCAACTTAAAAAAAAAAATGCTCAAGACTTAATTTTAATTTACATAAGCCCTTTTAAAGATGAAAAAAACTTAAATGAGCTCAATTTCATGTACGTAACAATCGAGTAAGTTCTGAAAGTAGGAAACCGGTCCAGTGATCTTTGTTTAAAGTCTACCAAGTTAAATCTCCCTACGATATGCTTAACTGGACCTAGTTTCTTGGACCTTGTTAGCTTAGGAAATCGATCATGATATTAAATTGAGCTAAAAATGTAATTACTAAAATAACCCTCTACATGTTTCTATATCTTTTCTATATTATGTTGTCTTAAAATGTTATATGTCCAAAATATGATCTACATGCCTTCGCCAATCAACTATTAGAAAATATTCATCGATGGAGCTACTACATACCTTCAAAATTGTATTAATTAACTTAGATCACCTTTTCCATATTTGTTCCAATTCCTTCGTTAACTCACTGAATACCTTTTCTATGCATTCTACTTTTTTTTTTTTTGAACGCCCAATGAACACATGTTTTCATTATTTAAGTTTGTTATCAATACTCGTTTAGGGAACTTAAGATAGGGGGTCTACAAAGTTATCGCCAAGAATAAGTACTCCTTGCAAAGATCGATAATGTGCTCCAACTTAGTAAGGAGCTTCGGCGTTTTAGAAGATAAACCTTAGATGAGGGCATCTTGAATTGAAGATTCGAATAGAGGTTAACCCATGTTAGCATTCTTAACTTGTTGTAGACACAAGTTTCTGATCACATTTTTTTGACTAATAAATGTCTCTACAACCTTTATGCATTTAATGAACCAAGTATTCTAGCCCTATCTTGACAAATTTAACTTAATGTTTATTGATGATGTTTTGGGATACTTTATGAGAAAAGAAAAGCATGTTGAACACTTGAAAGTTATACTGAAAATGTCGAGAGATAAACTATTGTACACCAAGTTAAAAAATTACGAGTTCTAATAGAGTAGTAAACCTTTTAAGACATATGATTACAAAGAATGATATGTCGGTGGATCTAAGAAAGATTAGAACAGTAGTGGATTGATCAAGACCAAAACTGATTTTTAATTCATAAGCTTTTCACGATTTGCAGGTTACTTTAGATGTTTGTTGAAGCCTTTTCCTATAATGACAACCCCCTTGAGTAGATCGACTCGTAAAGGGATAAGTTTTATGTGAAATGATAAGGGGGGAACCAATTTCAAAGAGCAAAGGAGACTAATGAGCACTACATCGCTCACATGATGATTTTTTTTTTCCTTAAACAAGCACACTCAGATTGATGCAACAAATTTTAAAACGGTTTTTCAATTTTCAAACCAAGTATTGGATCCAAGGAAATGGGAAGCAACTACCAACTCATGAGTCTATTCAATCAAAACAAATAAATAAAGTTATGAAGCGGAGCTAAATTTATTCTCTTTAATGCTCAACTGAACGTCGAAGGACCGTGAATAGGTAGGAGCATGGAGTTTTAAACATGAATATTTTTTTCTTTTTGTTTTTCCCTATAAATTTATAAATTTGAAGTATTTGTAATGCTGTAGTCTAAATTTACACTCCATTTACCACTTGTAGTATTTAAACAAGAAATCGAGATTATTGTAATTACAACCAATATTTTATTGTTAATCAGTAAATGGATGTATTTTTTAGTAATCCCAAGGTATTAATTGTTTGTTTTTTTAATTGGATTTTTTTTTTTAAGTTAAAAAAAAAAAAGCAACCAAGACTCCAACCCACTTGAAAACCGATTGGACTACATCGATCGGGACCCACCGCATGACCCTTGACGGTTGTTGACGAGTCCACTAGAAAAGGAACTGGGACCGATTGGTAACTAGCACGGCAAGTGAGACCCATAGACGTAGATAAAAAATAGCAGGCTCGGACCCAAAACCCAATGGCCGAAGCATGTGCTGGGCCTGTTAGAACCTAAAAGGGCCCAAAGCTTTTGCATTATTTTCAATTTCCCTCAATGTCACTCTGTCTCCTCTTTTTGCCGCTGCTTCATTTTCCTTTTACCGAATCGCGGAGCAGCAACCATTCCGCTCTTCAATCTTCAACACTCACCTACAAGCGCAATTAACTAACCAACCCTCGTAAACCCTAATCCTCTGTCTTTCCCTCCCTCTTTTCTCACTCTCCCATTCTCTCTGTCTCTATCGTCCTCTCTCTATCTCTTCTACTATGCACTGCTCAAGTAAGTCTCTCTCTCTCTCTCTTTCTCTCTCTCTCTCAGAGTCATACTCCGTTATAATGTCGTTGTCATGTTTGCGAGAATTTGTTATTTGTGCTGTTTTGTTCGTTACAGTTTCCGGCGAAGTGCCGGAAGAGCCGGTGGTTTCGAAGAAATCCGGATTGCTTTACGAGAAGCGCTTAATCGAGAGACACATATCGGTAATTCTTATTGATTTAGGGTTTATCGTTTTTTTTCCTGTTACTCTGCAAATTTATGCTTTCTTTTCGCTTTAAAAAAAAATTATCTAGGAGTTGCAAAGGAACAGCTTTGTTATATATCTCTGAAGCACGAAAGGCTGGACTTCTCTGTGTCTTTTTAAAATTCTTTTAGGCCAGTGATCTTTTCTTTTTATTAAGTGCAAATGATGAGCTTTTATAAATTTAGTGGAAAGTGTTGTCTTGATTAATGGGAAACGGGAAGTCGAAAGCTAGTGAATGAGGTTCATGGAAGTAAATATTCTTCTCTTGTATGGCGAGCTTTTGGCCCATTGTAGTTCGAATAACTGTGGAATTTGGACCAAGTTGGTTCTTGAATGTTTATGAACTTACGGTGGTAACAACCATCTGAGTCGGAAAGTGGTTTTGAGACAGGATAGCTAGAAATTTAACTACGCAATTTCATTAGTCCTTAGTTTGTGGGGTGTATAGAACTTATTTAAGTGATTTTGTGTTGTAGATCTTTTTATTTTGAATTGCACTGGCATTGTAGTGTCAAACTAATTGGTTGTGTATTCACCCATATTTTGGTTGAAAGAAAGTTATATGGAGTATGGTTTATATCGGCAGAATTCAATGTAAATGAATGCCACTGATTTTACTAACTGTTTATGTTGCCTAGCTGTTTGTTTTATTATTGAAAGCACATAGTAAATGAGGAAGCCCCACTGCTCCATTGTTTCTTTTATGTGGATGTTACGTTATGTTTTAAAAGAAAAATAAGAAACATAATTTTGATGATTAAAAGATGCCTAGAGGCATAACCACTGCATTGAGTAAATACAGAGACTATTTATTTGTCTGTAGCACCACTTGAAGCCTGGTGCCAATATGCGAGTTCATTGATTGATATTTTCCTTATAATAGCAATGCTCTCTTGTTTGTTTGAAGCTGTAACTTGTGGATTTCACTGAAATTCTGAGGGCATGATTATTTTTTTAAGACGACATATTGCCTCCACTAGTCACGTCAATTTTTCCCCACTAGTCTCTTTTAATTAATAATCATCTCATATTTTCTTTGCGCATAAGTGTATTTCATGGGCATATGCTACATATGACTTAAAGAAGCTGAAGTCTTAGTGTTATTCTCTGAATAGGACTATGGAAAATGTCCAATTACTGGGGAACCACTTACCATGGATGACATTGTACCTGTAAAAGCAGGAAAGGTATGTTGGTATGATGCTCAGATTTGGCTTTTGCAGGATATGAAGATGTTTATTACTTATAATGTGGCTACTGACTACTTACATGTTGCTTGCTTTGCAGATAGTCAAGCCTAGGTCAACACAGGCTGCAAGCATACCTGGGATGCTTAACATTTTTCAGAATGTAAGTGTGTCTTGTCTACATTATTATTCAGTTATTGGAGAAATTCTTTTTGTGTAATTGTACAGTTGCTGCTTCATTACATAAGTGGCTGTATGTCTCTGTATTTGATAGGAATGGGATAGCTTGATGTTATCTAACTTTTCACTGGAGCAACAGCTGCATACAGCCAGACAAGAACTCAGTCATGCTCTTTACCAGGTATTGGCTGTCTGAACACATCTTTATCATGCTTCTCTCCACGTTTTCTAGGCCTTTGCTCCATAGCGAACAGTACTGGTGTAAAATGTATGATAAAACATGAAAAGAATGTGTTGTGCAGAGGGACTGCAACCAAAATGATCGCTTATAATAAGGAATTAGTGCAAGTGCCTGTACAGAAATAAAAGATGTAGCGGTTTAATTTTATTTTTAGGTAAGTTAAGTAGTGTATTAACTATCCAAAGGAAAAGATATCCAGTGTTTTATATAAAAGATATATCAATAAGAAAAAGCTTTGGTGCTTCATGTAAATGAGTTATATGAAGGTCAAGATCATTGATGAGTATAGCCAAATTAGATCATACATCTGATTACTTTAGTGGGGGTAAGCAACTACTTTACAATATATGGGCTGTGATGTTGATTGGAATCTATCAAGTGAACGGCTTAATTGAATGGGGGTGAATGTCTGCGTAGGGATTCAAACATAGGTCCTCTTTTTCTGATATCAAAGGGGTCACCATATTTAAAAACTTAAGTTTGTACATATGGTGTGAGCTATTATATTTATTACTTGATGCACATTGAGTGAGTCTATTCTAAGTTGTTACGTAATAAACAAAAGGTAGAGCCAAGTTGTGGATAGCAGGGGAAAATTAACAATTGAAGTTTCTTTATTGCTTCCTTCCCCAATCTTTCCATTTTATCTGTGAAAAGGATGGTGAAGTGCATGGTATTGTGGTGGTTATTACTATTATTATTATTTATTTGTGTGCGTGTGTGTGGTGTGAGGTTGAAATTAAGGTAAGGAGTTTCTTATGAGACAGTAGATCATATTGATGAAATTAATGCATTCAAAAGGAGGAAAACTATCACATGCTGAATGTAGTTACAAAATATTGTTATATTTGTTCTATTTAAAGGCTTCCTAGACATAATCCGGATTTGGACCTCTCAATCAAGTTGAATTATTAGCAAGTCAGATATTTGAGCATGTAGGCAACTCTACATAGATTTGCCTTTGATGAATCTCCAAGGAGACAATAGATTGTTACTCAAAGAGGATGCAATGGAGAAAAGAACGATACCTTAGAAAAATTCAGTTGTATTTCATAAAAAATGTGGGCATGCTTGAAGGAAATTTCTTGGAAAAAATCATATAACTGCCATGAATATGACTAAACCTTTTGGCTGAAAAATAGATCAGTCAAATTTTTGAACTGTTTGCAACAAATCAAATATCAGAGTGTGCAAACAATTTTACGTAGATTTGCCTTTGATGAATTCTTGATGTGCAGATAAGATTATTATGCAAGCAATATTTTACATGGATTTGCCTTTAACGAATCTTTGATGACATGGATAAAATATTGTGCGAAGAGGATGCGAGGGGAAAAAAGATGATGCGTGGTCAAAATTAAGTTGGAATATAGAGGAACCTTAAGGTGTTTGAAAGAAATTACCCAAACGATATCATATAACCCCCATAAATACGATAGCCTTTTTTGCCAAAAATATTATAATTTTCTTGAGAAAAAAATCTTCAACCTTTTAGTTGTAGAGAAGTGGAGAAGGGTGGCAAACATAATAAACTGAATGAATGGCATGATTGGAGTAGATGCTAAATGATCCTAAAGATTGAATATTTGAAAGCATTGCTGTTTAAAGCTGGTGATGAGAGTGCTGAAGGCTGCACAAGTATTGTTTGGAAGGTCTTACGATTATTTGCCAAGTGTGAGTAGTTATTCCTTGCATGGTCATTTCAAGTAGCTGTTAACTATCCATATGCAATGAGATTTCACATTGTAGTGGAGCAACTTCATTTTCCCCTTAATTTTTGTTTTATTGGATCTTTAGTGACATCATTTTGAAATTCGTTTTATCCATAACTTGTCAAATATTGGATTACTATAGTGGGCAATGTGTGCTGCTTTAATTTTTTTTCCCTTCTCAGCTGTCGTGTAATTTTAGATGAAGATAGCACAATGAAGCAGTTTGTGCTTTGGATTCATGGTATTCTGGAGCTGGAAATCCAAACAGACCAATCAATGCATAATCAAAAACATCAATAGTTTGTATTCTGTTCTACTGATTTTGTTCATAGCAATGCCAAGTGTTTCCTAATCTCAAATATATCCTCTTTAATTGGTAGATACTGGAAAGGGGAAAAAAGCTTGCTATTTTAATTGAACTAATGAAGTTTGATCCGGTTGTGTATTTTGTTGCATCTGGTAGCATGATGCAGCATGCTGTGTGATCCTGTATCCTATGCAAATGAATTCGTTCATGACAACATTATTGTTGCTGTAGTGCTTTCTATTTTTGAACATACCTCTATACCTGGTAGAAACTAGAGCGCCAGAGAAACTTATTTGACAGCTAATGGTTTGGCAAAAAATAACTCAGCTGTTGAAGTTTGATCTGGGTGCATGTTTTGTTGGATTTTGGTAGCATGATGCTGCATGCCGTGTGATTGCAAGACTCAAGAAGGAAAGGGATGATGCTCGAGCATTACTTGCACAGGCTGAAAGACAGATGCCCATGTTAGCACCAGCTACAATCACTGCTGATGCTTCTACCTTGAGCAATGGGCAAAGAGGTTCTGCCCTAAACTCATTTATCTTGGTGTCAATACATGCCATATCTATGTAACTAGTTGTTGCTCCTAATTCTTGTTTACTATTTTTAGCTGCTGAGGATGGCCAGCTAGGTCCTCCCTCACGACCTGGTATTTCCCCGAACATCATTGCCGAGCTAACCGATTGCAATGCTGCACTTTCCCAGCAGCGTAAGCGACGCCAGGTACTTATCTGGGAAATATGCGATATTCATTGTCTTTTATCCATCAGCCTCATGTTTTAACTGCTTTTTATTGCATTTGCAAATTGTTTTGGTTTTCATTTTGTTAGATCTAATGCTTTATCTTCTGTAAAAATCAAGCATATGAGGTGTTTTTGGCCAAGGATATGTAGAAGTCAACACTAAGAGGTTGACCTAGTGTTGTTATTTGAATACGCTCAAGAGAAATTAAATGGTCTTGGGACACTAATGCAAGTCCATACCTATTCTATGCAAGGTGAACTTAATTAGTATATGGGCGTTGTGCCTAAAGAATGCCAGTCCAGTTACAATCATGATCCTTTTAATTGAAAAAACTATACGCATAGGAGCTTTTATTTGAGTTTTGACCACATATCTTCTTGGATTTCCCCTGAGGCCTCATTTGCTTTAATAATCAAAAGGAAGTCCATTGGTCTTTTTACAAGAGTTCCTACAGCATCTTGTTTCTTATTGTAGCATTAGTTGGCATTCTGAGTTTTGATTTTTATCGGTATATCCATCAAGACATTCCTACTTCTACACATGACGATTTTCCATATGTGCATACTCAATTGCTCAGTCTGCTTCCTCATAGTCTTTTGGCCTATAGAATTACCTTTCAGTTCTAGTGGTTTTCCTATTATTGCACTGCTGAATTCATTATACTCGGGTGCTACAGGAAAACATCTTTTTTAGGGGAAAAAAGTTCGTTATTTTTCAAGAAATGGATTCAATATCATTGCAATTTCTGTTATGTTTTAGCTAGCTTCTCTTCTCTTTATATTCTGTTAATTCCTAATTATATTCTTGTTTCATATTGTTTTTATTGTCAGATTCCTCCTTCTCTGGCACCTGTTGATGATGTGGAGAGGTACACCCAACTTGCTAGTCATCCCTTGCATAAAACTAGCAAGCCAGGCATTATATCTCTTGATGTCCATTATTCCAAGGTATTGCTCTCTGTGGTATAGCCTTTTTCAGTACTCCCTGAAAAAGTTTATCTGGCTGACATGTTTTAATGGTGAGTTTGGCTGCTAGGAAGTAAGATTTACTTACCAAGTAGGATTCCCTTTTTAGTTAAGCTGATATTATGCTTGTAGGAAATGCAAAACCCATACATGTCTGCAGTGTAATCATTTTTTGTCAGTGCCTGTTATGTCAGACTCACTGTATTTTATTGTTTAGTTTTGCACTTGATGCTAGCTTTGTTTCCATCTTTAAACAATAAACCCCATCATGACTCATGTATTCTTTTAATGCTGTGTATGACAGTTGCTGTTCTAAATTAGCCTTTTCTCTTTCAGTTTTTGCTCAGGCTCTTTTAATACATTGGATTTTTTTTTAATAAAATAATTTCTAATGCATTAGATGTTGCCTCACTCTCTTCTTTAATTTCTGATTAAAACATGCTTTTCATGATTGAGTAGGATATCATTGCGACTGGAGGGGTTGATGCTTCTGCTGTACTTTTTGATAGATCATCTGGACAAATATTATCTACCCTTTCTGGACATTCAAAAAAGGTCTTTGCCTCCTCTCTTCTTGTTATTCCTTGTAACTCATTTGTTGTGGCAATTCCATTTCTTCCCCATTTACCTTCTTTGTTTCTGTTTTTCAGGTCACCAGTGTAAAATTTGTGGCTGAAGGTGATCTGGTTTTAACTGGTTCTGCAGACAAGGTAAGTGGGTTAAAATATATTGGTTTATATCTTCATCATAAAGGTTTTTCAATGTAAATTCGACACTGCATTTCTCAGTAAATTAAAAGGACTCGTGCGAGTAACTGGACTAGATGGAGATCTTGGTAGTTACTCAAAGAATGATGACTAGCTGCCGTTCTTGCTCAAGCTAATGGCAGATGCTTTGTACTCTGATCTATTTCAGTCAGAAAATTTAGGTCTTCTTCATTTTGTGGTAAAGGTTTGGGCTTGGCCTTAAAATCTGATCCCATAGAAGTTCATGTTTAGCCAACCTTGGAAAGCATAGACCTTATCACAAAGAGCACCGTGCTATAAAGTGTTACCACATATTCCTTTTCATAATTGAATACAGGTGGTATGAGATAAGTCTAAAGGTCATGTCAAACTAGATCATGGGAGTTGGTAGTGTTGCAATCCAAAGGGGTCTCTATGGAAGATATGATTGGGAGTCTAGAAGCAATTTTCTCTTCATCAAATAGCTGATATCTTCTTTTACATTGCTTCTTGCAGTCCTGCTTTGAAAGGAACTTACATTTGATCTTAAATGGTATAAATTTTTCTTACAAGACATTGTCTATGAGTTTCTGTTTAGTTGCTAAGATCAACTCATAGAAAAGGTTGATTGGCCTAAAATCTGATTAAAGTGGTTATCTTTGTTGATCTGTATTCTTTTCTTTTAGTCAAGTGTCTTTCACTTTGATTGGCATAAAGAAGGGGTTTTTTCTTGTCTAGCCATTTTATGGCAAAATCGAGCTTAAAATAAAATTACTTACCAATTAATTTTAAGTAATTTAACGAAAAGAGGAGGAGGGTTGGTTTTTTTTTTGTGGGGGGGTGGGGGATGGTGGGGTTGGTTTGGAGAGGGAACATGCACACAACAACCAAAAAACAACACACCTACACCCCAATATGTTTATTTTGATAGAGTTGCTCTTACTATCAGTCTTAATGTTTGATTTTTCGCAATGATGAATTTATGTCATATTTTATTTCTTTGCCAAATATGGTTGTGACCTTAAGAGTCAATTTTTTAACTCTGTGCAGACAGAATTTGAGCAATGTGCATTAGTTGCTACCTTCATGATAAGCCCATGGAACATTGATTCTTCTTTTAAATTTGAATTGTACAAAATTTTGATTGAACTGTTTTTTGATGCTATCTTCAAACTCGGGTAGCTTTTGATTAAACAGCTTCTCCTTGTTTATAAATTTGCTTCTGAATGTCAAACATTCTCTGCTTTACTTTCCCAAATCAGTTTTAGTAGCAGAAATTCCTGTTGCCATTATGTGATCTGTGCTTTTTTGTTTTGCAGACGGTTCGTGTTTGGCAAGCATCTGAAGATGGAAACTTCAACTGTAGGCAAACATTAAATGATCATGGTGCTGAGGTAATACTCTTTCTGATTGAATGATTCACAACCTTAAATGTCATGGAAATGTGAAGGTGGTCCGTTTGTAATGAGGGTGCTTTCAGGACCACACTAGTTTGAATTTTAACAAAGTGCAGTATGAAAGTTTTAAGTATCTAAAAAAGAATTGTCATCTTTGTTATGAATCAAAATGTTGCAGCTTAGTTGGTTTTGGTAAATTTTGTTATTTTAGGAGTAAATATTTTGGTTGCTAAAGTTAGCATTTTTCTTAACTATGAATTCATTGTTTTTAAGGTAATATTTCCTTGTTTGTCTAGTCTCTGTTTTACTACAATGTTAGTTGCAAGGTACCATAGGGGATCTTGAGTTCTCATTTATTCTATATTATTGATATTCCCAGCAAAATATTATCTCTTGTGTCCTTACCTATATTTTCTGTTATTGATATTCTTAGTAAAATAGCATTAACTTTTAGAAGTTTTAATAATTATATTTATTCTTATATGAATATAAGAAGCTATTGAGCCTTGTGCTTGTATAAATTTCCCATGGGTTGAGAGGAATAAATCAAGCCTCAGTTATGAATACTAAGGTGTAATTGTCCCTTAGACATTGGAGGGTTCTCCCTACGATCCTCAAAACTAGATTGGCCATTGTGAGCCATCAACCCCTTTTTGTACATATTTTGCCCGTGGACATTGGATCACAACAGTTTTTACATTGTATATGAAATCAGAGGTAGTACGGAAAGCTCCCATGAGTTCGAGGCATTTTCCACTAATGTTATAGCTAGTTGTTGTCAAGAGGATTGCTTTTCCATGATGAGGTTACAGACCTTGCTATTGATAGACAAAAGCAATTTATGGCAAATGTGTATTGTAAGAATTGGTGTTTAAGAAATAAGATCTGCCATGCCCTTGCCTGAAATTTCTCTTCAAGATGTTTCTCAAATCTGGCCATGCTTTTGCTGGGAGTCATTGTTTGAGCCTTTAAGGTCAAGTTGTATTGGATGTACAATTTGTATCTAATCAGGCCTATAAATTCTCTGCAGGTTCAAGCGGTTACCATACATGCTACGAATAACTACTTTGTGACAGCATCTTTAGATAATACGTGGTGCTTTTATGAGCTTTCTTCTGGTACATGTCTGACACAGGTTCAGGTTTGGTCTCTCTCTCTCTCTCTCTCTCTCTCTCTCACACACACACACACACACACAAATATTTGTGCATGTGCTTGTGGGAACAAGAACATGGGTACAATGCTTATTGTCTTGTTAAAGGATGATGCAGCTTCAACTTTTTCTTTGCTTGGATCCCCAACCCCTTTATCGGAAGAAATTATGTATTCTGCATGCCAAGAACTGTATTCAGTGTATACGCATTGTCTTCTGTACGTATTTGCATTAAAGTAACATTTTTTTTTTTTCATGAACTTGTAAACATAATATTTCAAGTGATTACTTATCCAATAATAAACAAGTGATTTTTGTAAAAAACACGTTAAATTGGATGAAAGGTATGTTGCACCTATTAAGAGCTGTATATCATTGCATACTCTTTGATGGTAAGGACATTGCTTTCTGTATGTATTTGCATTGAATAGCATTCTCATGAACTTTTGAACAAAATCTTTCATGTGATTACTTATCACAAGAAAAACAATTGATTTTGTAAGAAGTTTTGTGGGAACTACTTGAAGGGTCCCTTTTTCTTTTGTGTCCTTTTTCCATTGGGTCTCTATTTTATATATACTTTTTCTTGCATCTGTGTGAATTTGACATTTGGAAACTATTTGAATGTGTGTCTAATTTGTTTCAGTTTCAAACCTAATGCTTGGATAAATTCTCTTTTGTATCTTATCATAATTATGGCGAGGGAAGTGAAAGTTCACATATTTATTAGGGAAAAGTTAAAAAAAATATACTTTATCATTGAAAAATGAAAAGATTCTTTGGTTTACTTCTTTATTAAGTTTTTTGGTAAAACTAAATATAGTCAAAGTTAAGTAAGTTTAATGGATTTATTGAATATTTAACTTTGTAATAGTGCTATATTTTTACTTCTATCTTTTTGGTATCATATTATTTCGGGAAATGCATGGTTTGAAGGTGGTACCACTTAAACCCTAATTATATCTTGTGCATTGATTGTGGGAACATTAGATGGTAATAATTGACCATTGATCTCTACTAATGCCTTGTGATATTGCTAAGAAGAAAGAAGAGGGACTTTATTTCTAAGTAATTTCAATTATACATTTGTGTGTCAATGTGCGTGTGTATAAGTAGTAGTATAAAGAAGGGGGAGAACCCTGAGAAAAAGTTTAGGCACCCTCTTAAGTGATATACTTACGAGGCAAGATAACTCTACAAACTACAAAAGATCACCACAAGCTAACACAGTATATCCTAAACAGTTGATTTCCCTTCTTCTTCTTCTTCTTTCACCTCCTGAGGAATGTTTTTAGGAAACCCAGCCAGATGAAGGAGGGACAAAATTATCAAGAAGGTAATCAGCTGAAGTCTTATCCTAAGAGGAATCTGGCTCAAGAGATTCATCGGAACTCAAAGAATCATTTACAAGTTGGACACAATCACTGCCACAATGGTGGCATTTACAGTGGCTCACCCTTCTCCTAGGGTCTCAGAGGCCGAGTTCAGAATTCTATTTGAAGAATGAGAGGCCTTAGCAACCTTAGCTAAAGAATTATTCAAAACTGTTGGGTTTACCTCTACTTCAGAGGGAGTGTGGTCAACTTGCAAGGTTCCTACAGAAGCTCTCTTGGGGGGTGAAGAATCCTCTCCCTTCTAAGTAGAATCAACCACATCATGTCAAAAGGTTCTGCAGTGGGAGCGAAAAGGGGGCTTCCATTGGTAATTAACTCTTACCAGGACCCTTCTACCATCTAAGCATTGAACCGCAATTGAGTTGGCCAAATCACTATCAGCTCACATTTCAAGACATGCCATGGCAATCTTAGTTTTTCCTGTTGAGCTGTAATGGAATCATGAAAAAAGGGACGACGAGTCTACTCTTGATTTACCCAACACCTTGCTTATGAAAGAACTCCATGTGATGTTTTGAAGCTTAACCTAGATTGGGATGGAGCTAGGAACTTCACTAGCAAACATTCCTTTTTCGCAAAATCTCAAAATAAAGTAACTGCTAGCAAACTACCAAGGGGTTTCAACAACCTTCTTAACTTAGCCATTGTTTCCAAATTTAAAGAGGAAAGTACTTCTTTCATTTCGAAAAATTTTGAGCAAGTCCAAGTTGATCCCATATTGCATGAGCAATCTTTCCACTATCAGGAAAGGTAGAGACTTCCCTAAGAAACACCTTACTTAGTACTTCTCCACATTTGAGCTCTAAAATTAGCTACCTCTTTTGGGGGTGCCACAGTGATCTCCTCCCTGTCCAGATAGGTATAGAAATTTAGGGAACCGTCAATCTACGGTACAAGATTTGAGTTAGATCAGGCTTCAAAAAAAGACTTCTGCTCACCAGTCTGTAAAGACATAGAGGGCTTAAGAGAAGAACATGGCAGAAGGAGAGAATGGGAGGGAGATTTGAAGGCAAAAGCTGAAAATGAAGGTCCAGATTTGACTGAGAAGGGAGAGCAGGAGGGGTGAGAGGGAGGGGCCACCAAAAGGGCTAGGAGGGAAAGAAAAGACTTTTAGACTTAGTCCTTGCTATCTCCACCTATCGCAAATATTTGTGCCTGATGTAATTGTTTATTTCGCCTCCTCTCTCCATTTCACCCTGTGATATGATTGTGAGAAGAGAACCTTTTTGACCTAGCCCTTGCTAGTTCCACCTGTTAGAGATATTTGTACCTACTAAGATTACCTATTTTGCCTCTCTCATCCCCCTCTAAGTCATCCTTTACTTGATTAAGCATTTTCTAATGCACATTAACCCTTATGTAATTGTATCATGTGAAGTTTCTTCTGTATGGTGCACTCACGTAATAACCTGTTCATCTATAAATTCCACTCAAACTCATTACAGCCCAAAGAGGAGCTTGTCAAAGCCAAAATTTTGATGCTTAGTCTTGACTCAAGAAGCTAATCAAGCAGTGTATCCAAAATGGGAATTCAAGTAAATTAATTCTACCCTAACTTGAATATAATTGAACCGAACTTAAGTAAACAACAGGTTTTTGTAGAGTATATATACCTCTACTTGTAACTTGTGAGAGGATTCCTACTTAAAAGTAAACATATATTTGTTATGTACATGTTTTCATGAATAAAGTGAAATATCCCCTTTCCATGTTTTGGTAGTGGATGCATTTGCAAATATTCTTTTCATTGCTTCATGTATAGGCAAACTTTGTGAGTGTTATGTCCTGCAGGGTGAAGATAATTCGGGATCTGAAGGCTATACATCTGCCGCTTTCCATCCTGATGGTCTTATCCTTGGTACAGGCACCTCAAATTCTGTTGTAAAAATTTGGGATGTAAAAAGTCAGGTCAGTATACCCTAGCCAATGATTGCTTCTATCTTTTCTGATAGTCCCTAGATGCTGAGATGATCTGAGAAATGTTGATAATGTATTTTACCCAAAAAAATGATAATAATGATTTTTTTGCTTTCCAAATATAAGTTTCCAAGTTTGTAGATGCTGTTAGGCCGAAGTGCATTCATCTGTAGAGCATATGTGCAGTGTATAAAGTTTATGTTCACAGCTGTTTACTTCCTCTTGCTCCCAGTTGTCTATCTTTTGTTATCTTTCAGGAACGTGCCTATGACCATTTTTATGATATATAGGCAAATGTTGCAAAATTTGGTGGGCATGATGGACCAGTGACTGCAATATCTTTCTCAGAAAATGGATATTTCCTTGCGGTATATGTTCCTATTATTGTCTAGCATAGTGAGGAAAAAATCAAATTCATCAGTCTGATTTTTGGATCTTTCTTTGTAGACTGCTGCACATGATGGTGTTAAATTGTGGGATTTGCGAAAACTGAAAAACTTCCGGACCTTCTCGCCATATGACCAAGATACGCCAACGAACTCTGGTATGTGGTTTTGGCATTTTAGCATTGCTCTGTGTTATCCTGCAAAGAGAGACTTCAATTTTTCAAAGTATTTTGGAAGACAAATGTTTCTTTGGTGAGAGCATGGTTCATAAGCTGTGCCCTGGCATACTCTTTTCTATGGATAAAAATCCGTACCATTATTTTTAATAATGACATGTTGATTCATGGGTGCCAAAAATGTTGCTAACTTCTAAAAAGAAAACAATTGAAGTTTTTGTCTTTATGTTTGGCAGTTGAATTTGATCACAGTGGAAATTACCTGGCAATCGCTGGCTCTGATATTAGGTGAGTTTCTAATCCCACTGGATTGCTGTATGTATGCTCCAAAAGATCGATTGAAGATCTATGTGGATTGGGTCAATTTGAATGACATAGTATAGTATCTCAGCTTTAGCAACATCAATATGTGAAAAGTGAGACATACTAAATGTATGATTTAGATTTCAAGGGAGGGAAAAATTACCTTCCACAAGCAGACAAATATTTAAAGATCCTTGTTCTCCTTATTTACATCAAGATATTATTGAAAGAATGTTAATCAATTATTTTATTAGCCATCCCATTCAAGACTTTGAGCTACTTGACTGATCTAAAATTTTCTGCCATTACTTTTGAACCACTACTTCGATATAAATGGACCACCAAACTTCATGTGCATTATAAATACTGATGCTTTGAGAAGGTAATACCCCAGTATGTGAATGTAATGGAAAATTTATGTTAACTTTGGTTTGATGGTCAAAATAAAATTATTCAATTCCGTTGTGTATACTCATGGATCTGAATCTCATGAAGTTTCTTGGTAATCTATATCGATGTGAAGTAGTCATGATCTTTATCTTGCTTTTAAGTTTAATGCTCTATTCTTTTAGCTTCTATTAGCATGGAAAAGAAGATCGGTATATCCATCATCGATCTTGGTGACACTAAATCGCGGGATGTTTTGCAGAGTCTATCAAGTAGCCAGTGTTAAATCGGAATGGAACTGTATCAAAACTTTCCCTGATCTGTCTGGCACAGGTGCTGCTTCTTATGTCCCTTTTTCAGGTAATAATTGTACATTACCTTTGGATTCGATGCTAACATTTTATTTCTGATTTCAGGAAAAGAAACTTGTGTGAAGTTCGGTTCGGATGCAAAATATTTAGCTGTGGGATCGATGGATCGGAACCTTCGGGTATTTGGTCTTCCTGGGGACAACGGTTCTATGGAATCATGAGCGTGCAATTAAGTCGTGTAAGCCAATGGGAAGATGGACAAAATGTTGTGGAGCGTGCTTGGACCTGACTACCCTGTACCATTTTTTGTGTTCTGTTTTCATCGTTACTTACTCGATAGCCATTTCGTTGAGCCTCCATTTTGTTCTTCAAAATTTTCGTAGGAACCCCGGCCATGTAAACTCCAAATTTTAGATACATGATTCATCCCATTTTACTTTCTCTATTTCTGCTTCTGTATGTTAATGTACCGTAATGTTATTGAGTTAGTCTATGACAGAAATGTTTGAGCACTTTCTGAATTCGTACTTGATAACGACCCTAGTTATTCTCTTCCTAAAATGTCTCTTCCTTCCCTTTCCCCATCCAGGCAAAAGGTCCCTCTGTTGAAAGGGATATATTATATGTCTTTTTTCTTTCTTTTTAATAATAAGGAAGATAAACTAAACAAAGAAAGCGAAAGCGGGCATAAGATAATAAGAGAACAGCTTAGTTTCTTTTTGCTAAGATCCTAAAAATAATAAAAGTAAAGAAAGGAGGTAAAGAACTTACAAAGAAAAATATTTTATTAATGCTTCTGAAAGATGGGAGTGTTTACAAGAGTGTGTGAAGATTTTTTAGAAAGGGAGTTTGAGGGATCTTTAAGATGTGTTTTTTTTTTTTTTTTTCTGTAAATGGTACAATACTTTTTTTAGAAGAATTTACTTTTTGTATAGTAAATAGTACAATAATTTTGCTAAAAAGGTCTACTTTAATGAATGGCATTAGAATTATTTCTAGCAAAATTATCTCTTCATTATTTCTAGTAAAATTGTCACTTTGCAAAGTTGGAGGAATCTTTTCAAACTTTATCGTTTAATTATTTCGTAAAGTCTCTTCTGTCCTCTTCTCTTTTTGTTTTTAAGTTTCCATTATAGAGCTTGAATTTTTATATCTTTTTATGGTATCCATGGTTTTAGTTTGCTCTTATAGGATTTGATGGTTTTAAGAAAAGATATTGTAAATCTTATTTTGGAAAATAAGAAATAATCCTTAAGTTGATCTAGAATTTTAACTAATTGATAATCTATTTAATTTCTAATTTGTTCAACTGAAGCTTTTTATAAAAATATTCATTATTTACTTGATTTTTATTTTTCTAAAGATTTGGTCCATATTTAACTCTATATAGATGGTATGATGTATTGGTTTTACATCATATCCAAACCGTTCTAGAGGAATGTAATAAAAAGTCATTTTTACATAAAGTGTATTTCCTCTTTCTAGATGATCATAACATGATGCAATTATTTTTGCTACCTTTTTTTTTTATTATGGAACCAAATTCTGAATTTTGAAATTGTTATGGTGTTTCTCTAACTATGTTTATCAAGCCATAGTCTAATAATGTTTATTTTGTGAAATAGTGTTTGTCTATAAAAATACTCATAAAATTTTTTAATTTGGCATTAAATTTATAGATGCAAATGTCTATATTATATTTATTTTTAAATATATAAGGAGAAATGTTTTTATCATAAAATTTCAATATATTAAATTGTAAAACATGAAATGGTTTTAAAAAATTCTTTTCTACTAGTTTACTAATGTATTGTCTACATTTTGATATTAATTTATCATTATAAGGATGCCTTCTAAAGAAAATATTTGCATAAGTTTGTTTGTATAAAATATCTTTATTTTTTTTTGTCTAATATATTGTTTACGGAATACTTGTTTAAAAGTTTTTCATTTGTCTAAAGTTTCTTTCACTTTTACTAAATGTACTTTTTCTACTTAGTGTCTATATTTATTAATTAAATGTAGATCTATAAAAAAGTCTTTACTCTCTAGACATTCAATTAATTTTTGTTTAGCTTTAGCAACGTAATTACAACTATTTCAAATTAGGTTATGATGATCTCAAATCTAAAGAATTTCTTTATACTGTTCTTGATATATACTTGGATTAAACCTATTCATTACTGCATAATAAGGAAACTTTCTATTTTGTGAAAAATGTATACTTTTTTGTCTAAAACCAATTTCATTATGTCTATGCTTGTAAAGTAATCTAATAAGGCTACACAAACTTTTAATTTATTTTTATTTGTGCTTTGAAGTCTCCATATTGCATCAGTAAATACCTTTTGGGCTTCGTTTACTTTTACTTTATTTGATTGTTTAAATTTTAAAAATGAGTCTTTTGGATAAATGAGAAGTTCTATTTCATTATAATTCATCATGAAGAATATGTTACTACTATTACTACTACCACTATCAGGTCTTCGAGTAGGTTTAAAAGTTGTCAGTCTTTGTGTATTTATAATGTCCATTTATCTACTGTTGAATGAGAATCCTATTGGGCTTCAACCCATTGGCCTTTGTTAGGCTGATATGTTATTGTAATTCTCTATTAAAGGTGTACCTACTCAAAACATTAGTTAAATTATTATCTTTTCCTTTGATGTGTTCTATTTTACTTTCTTTGTGACATGCTTTTATTATTTTTGTTTTTGTAAAACTTAACAATAAGCTCACAATCAATTCTTCTTAAGATTTTGGCTTTATTAATTAGAAATATTCTAAAACTATTTTATCCATAAATTACTGCAAGAATCTCCATATCTATACTATTGATTAATCCTTTTTTCTCAAATGTACAATTGCTATATCACAAACTTCTTCTTCACTTTTTAGGGCATATTTATGAGTTTTTTTTTCTTTAAGATTGCTCCCCAACCGTTTTCACATCCATTTATTTCTACAATTAAATAGTCATTGTCTAATAGTAATATTAAATTTGGCATTTTTTGTATCAATTCTTTTATTTGTTTTAATTTTTCTATGTTTAAAGGTTTAAAATTATTGGTTTTCTGATATAATAGTTTGATATATTTTCCTAAATTTTTTATAAATAGTTTAGCATAATTAACTAATCCAAAAAATTGTTGTAAAGTTTTTTTGTCAAATTTTTCACTAAATTCTAAGACCTTTTTAGAAATATAATGTTGTAGTTTAATTTTCCTATTTCATATTTCTACTCTTATAAATTCTATATTTTTTTATGTAAAATTGAGCCTTTTTACTACTTATAACTATTTTATCTTTAAAAAATTTAGATAAAATTATTTTTAAATGGGATGTATGCTCCTTTTCGGTTTTGAATGTACTAAAATATCTTCTATATATACATAAATAAAATAAATATTTTGAAAGAATGTCATCCATCTTCCTTTGGAAGACTGAAAGAGCATTTTTTTTAAAGTCCAAATAACATAACTAACCACTCAAAGTGTCCTAATGGACATGTAAAAGTTGTCCAAGGAATTGCTATATATACATTTGTACATTCTATTTATTAAATCTATTTTGTCGAGAGTATCATATGAATTTGTTCTTGTATTATCATTTAGCCATCTATAATCTATTATTATTCTACTTTTTCTTCTAACTATTTCATTATGTTTTCTAACAATAAACGCTAGACTTCTATAATCTATTATTATTCTACTTGTTAATCCTGAATTTGAATTTTTGAATGAATATCACAAAAATATGCTTTGAATCCTATTTCCCCCTAGTTAAATAATTATCTTTTGGCCAAAAATAAGATCCTATGTTATTTTATTCCTAAAGTGAAACAACTAAGTAAAATCAAAACAAAAAAGGGAGAACTATTTTAGTTTTTTTTTTAATAATTATCTCATACTTAGTATTTTATTTATTTGTTATTTTTATCAAAGGAAATTGATCGTATAAAGTTCTCTCTATATATTTTAAAATCTAGGGTCCTAGTAATCAATTTACAAATAAAGGGATTAAGTTAACAAGCATGGGGATGTAATCGGACGAGTTGTTAAAAGAGTACCTAATCTACCCAACCCGTAGGAAATCCTATATGGTATTATTTGATAAGTTTTGGGATATAGCTTTAGGATTTAAAAAAAAAAACCCAATAGGAAACCCATTACCTAATATAAAATAATAAATTAATAATATAATATTAACTAAAGTTTCTAATACTTAAAGTAATGAAGAGATAAAAACATATAATATGACAACTTTAATTATGTTTACTATTTTCTATTAGTATTTATATGTATGTTTCTATGATTAATTTTTTACTTTTTCTGACTAAAAGAAGATGGATATATGTTTATTATATAGTACTGAGAAATAGTTAAGCAAATAACAAATTTGATGCAAATATTGATCATATCCATAAAATCAAAATAAATAAAAAAATCAAGATGAAAGTTTAGATAGATCATTAAACCCACTATATAACAATATTACTAGGTGGTCTATCGATGCTATCATATGATACATAGTATGAAGAGGCTACTATGAATTGATTCCCCAATCCTCATTGTGTTACCCGTTTTCTGTAAATAATGCAAATTAATTTCTTATTTAATAACTAATGAAATAAAAAAAAAAAAGTCATTTAGTTAAAAGAAATTACAAACGGGTCTAACAGATTGAGAGGCGAGTATCCTATTAGGGTAGTAATGTAGGTTTTAAGTATATAATAAAAAACCTTATAGAATTTTGGGATGAATTTGAAAACCTTCTTAGTGTAGCAAGACATGTTATATAAACTTATGGCTCATTCCAAACTCATCCGATTTACATCCCTAAACAAGCAACTTATATTTAACTTACTAAACAACTCATTTCTCTCCGCTTTCCTCTTTACCACATGAAGGAAATGTTGAACACTTAGGAAGGTTTCCCAAGTTGTTTGAACATCTTTAAGGCCAAAAAAAAGAAAAAAAATGCTAACATTAGGAAAAAAAAGGACACACTAAAATACAGCACAAGATCCAAGTTTGACCAGATAGATTTACTTTTTAAAGATAAACTTATAGTACATTAACAACTAATATTAATAGACGAAAGATTAGATATTAATAAAAACGAAGACTATAACTCTTTTTTTAGAAAAGAAGTAAGATGTCTTCAGAGGATGAGCATTTTTTATGGTTAGATTCTACTTGTTAAGCTAATAAAGCCACTTGATTATTTTTTCTTTACTTCGGCCGAAATCGACTAAAATTAAAATTAGACTATACTTTATGTTGCATGACCTTCTTAGTTCTTACATGTTAATAGACTCAAATATACACATGCGTACTTTACTATTTAAACTTCTTATACAAGAATATCTGATTACACCTGCAATATGGGGCACTAAACTCTGTAGAGGCCTTGTATTACACTAGATAGACATGTACTCCCGCCTAAGTGTATTTAAAATAAAAAAAGACCAAACGTAAAGTATATTAAAATAAATTCTATCATAAGAGTCGAAACCTTTTCCATTTCGATCCTTGATTTGTTGAAATTTATTATCCTTGCTAAAATAGAGAACAAGATACATGGAAAGATAAAAATTGCCAAAATGAAGAAAACTTACTTTGAACAGTTTCAGAAATAAGAGATATATTTTTAGTTTAAAAAGTGATTGAAGAAATTTATGTATAAAATGTTAATTTAGATGCGAAAACTAATATCTCGAGCAGGTACACTTTTAGATTTGTGCTTCCAGACAATATTAGACTAGCTTCCTAGTGAAATGAACAATTCAATTGATAAAGGCAAATAGAAATATTTTGAAAAACATTCTTTGAGCTGTTTTCAGCATTTTGTCAAGTTATATGCAAGATAAAAATCCTGTGTTATCTCCTCATTTTTTTTTTCCCCTCGTATAAAATAGAACCCATAGATAGACCAGCTTGAATCATTATTTTCTAGTAAACAAAAAACTTAATTAACTGAACCCAGAAATAATGTCTCAGAAAAGCTAGGGTAGGTATTAAATATGTTTCTATATGTTTACTCCATATGGATTGAGCACCCTTATTTTTAAATTGAGCGTTTAATCTTTAAACATAGTTTTAAAAAACCTGTGCAACCATTTTACAATTATTAATAAAAATAACAAATATTTCATATATTTAAAAAGAAAAATACAGAAAATCATAAAACCAAAAGAGTTTTCTTTTGTAACTTTGATCAATGACGAAATCATCATATAGTGATCCCAAAAAGCAATTCTTTTAGGAGTCGAGAATCTAAACACCATGATATTTTAACAATATAGAGGTTAAGCACATATATAGCAACTGTAACGGGTGTCTTTGAAATTTACCCAAAAGCAAACTTTATATGTCCTCTTGGATTAGTGCATCTCACTGACCTCTGAGTAGAGTACAAAGCTATTGCTTTCATTTCACTCACCAACATCAGAAGTGAAAGCAGAACATTTCTGATAAGCTTACACAGAATAAATAAGGCTACCTAGCAAATGAAAAAAGACTGTATCTAGGAATACATATTAAGAGATGATCTGCCTAAGCTGTGGCGTCTGCAGCCTTTTCTCTAGATGAGACTGTATGAAGGACTAGCCAAAGAATAAAGAACTAAGGATATCCAGATATAAGATATTCACATCAGCCTCAGATCAGGTAAGGTAATGTGATGAATGCGTGAAGCCCCAGAGCTGCAAGGATAATACACATGCGTCAAGAAATATTAACAAAGTATCACTTGCCAAGTAAACAGTGTACTCTAAACAGCAACAATAATAACACTGGTTAAATCTTATTCCTAGTACAAAGGGTTCGCTATCATGTTCTATTTAAAACATAGTATTTTCCAAATGTCCAAAAGATATGTTCGGTTGCCCCTAATTCATCAGCTGTATATTTCTTGCGTCTTTTACACATTCAGGCATGTTCAACACAAGCATGTTCACTGTATAAGTATTTGAAAGAAACTATCACAATCGTTTCATTGTTTCATTTCCAAGGAAGCCAATTTTTCTTCTAGTATTGGTAGCGCATAGTTTATGCTCTTGGTTGTTCCCTTCAGTCATTTGTGTGTTCTGCAGGTCTCTCTCTAGCAAAGCAAGATAAGCTCTCATGCACATCTTTCTTCTTCTTCTTTGTTTTTTTTTCCCTTCACTCCCAAATTCATTCCTAAGGGTTCTATTTTAGCTCCCTAAAAAAGAATTTCAGTTTATTTTTGGAGTAGAAAAGCAGAGATTTGTTGCAGAAAGTAACAGCAGCTATTTGAATAATGGGAATCATTTATCACGAGAATTTACTACTGGTTGCATCAAGATGTGTGGGTGTCAAGTAAACAAGAGCTAGAAGAATGGAAAGTGAGATTTTGGCAAGAAATCATTCAGTTGTAATTTGTCGACTCATGTCACAAGGCCAGTTTCAAGGAAAGGAACAGCTCACACATTACCCTATCTCCATTTGGACCACAACCAACACCCTATGCTATCCAGAGGATCTAGCTATCGAAGGGTTATAGTATTGTCACTTGGAACAGAAGCTAAAATGAAAGCTTGTGAAAGTTCAGAATTGGTACTCTCATCACTTTTTGTAATGGATGAAGATTACTGGCATCAATTTATGCTCCCTTTACATAAAATGCATTGAAAGAATGATGGTAGTATCAACTAATAGTAAGCTTCCTGACCTCCATTTGGCTGAAGAGTTAATAATTGCAATTTGAGTTGGTCCATTGAGAGGGAACAACTCCCAGGTTAGAACCTCATCCAGATCCCTACATCAAGACATATGCTCCCCCCACCCAGGCTACCTCCCCTCCTCCTTCCCAGGTTAGGGTGGTAATTAACTTTGATAGGAAATAGGTAAAAGAAGACTGTGGCCTTTCAAAGAGTGGTCATCTTTGCTTATCTGGTTTAGCACTTAATGAGGATCTCATCCATCCATTATACACCATAAACCTAATAATTGTCCGTAACATGACTTTTGTGTATTAGCCACCTGAAATTTTTATTATTATTTTTTTTTAATAATTAGAACTCCTCTTTCTACAGTTTCTTGAAGGCTGAAACAGCTCCACTATTGCCTATTACTACTCATCAACTGTTCGGTATGCTCTTTCGATCAATAAATACAGCTGCCTAGAAGTCAATCATTGGAGTTATCAGATAATTTTGGCCTATGAAATTATTTGTACCATCAGCAAACAAATTCAACTCCTGTTCAATTCAAAATTATCTATACTCTTTAAGCAGCCATATGATGTTTCCATTCATAGGTTCTTTCATTTTGTACTGAAGTTTAGATGTGGATGCTCAATCACGAGATTAACTTAAGACAAGCCTTGCCTTTGGTATTGGTATTTAGAAGTTGAATTTCCGATGGAGAAAAATGTTCTGCTTATGCATTAGCACTACTGCTCAGATTTCACGGTAATCAACTACCTCAGTTAATACTGATGTCTAAGAAATCCAAAGTCAGGTGGTGCAACATGAAGATACAGATTAAATGATGTATCATGAGACACTCTATTCTACTTGAATAAGTCTGTGCTGCAGTGTAAAGCTGGGAGACGATGAAAACTATAAAGCTCCAAAGTTGAGAAGTCTGGATTTCTGCAATTACCTCAACATTTTTCAGCTCAAACTCTGGGGAATGAGCCAAGCATGAGTTTCCAAATGTTTCACAAGGTCCACTTGTTCCATTTAACCTTTCAAAATAAATTCATAAAAAATTCAGCAAACCAAAGATGCAGGTTGAAAAGATATGATACAGAGTTACAACACCCTTAAAGAAGTGACTTACAGATCTCCATCTAAGCATAGAGCAAAGTTGCCACCACCACCCATTGCAAGCAGGTCACTCAAGCATATGTAATAATATCTATTGGCACCTAAAGAGATAGCAAACAGAAATCAACATTTTTACTGAAAAGTTTGCAAATTGGGCAGTAATTTCATATATGAATTAACAGTTCCAAATTAAGTAGCATTTCACTGCAAGATATGCTTTCCTTTCTGCATGATGATTTTGAAAATTCTTTCTTGAAAAACAATATGGTTTTTACTTCACCCTTCAAGCAAATTATTCAGAAATAAGGAAAAGGAGAGAAGTCAATACCGAACATATAACAAAAATAAAGTTTTGGATGTTGTGCTGAGGATATATGGAAACTGTGCAAGGGAACTTTTACAAATGTAAACTCTATTGTTTAAAGTACAAAATCTTACATCGATCCCATGCGTTCATCAAATATCTGTTATCTAGTGAAAACATGTATAAGTGTTGTTAAAGGTTCTAAGGGGTGAACTACTTTATGAATTTAGAGGATGTTCCACAATTTTCTGATAATAAAAGAATATATGATGTTTCAAAAGGAGTTTGTCTTTGTATTCTACCAAATAGGTCACTACATGATAATGTTAAGTTCTCCTCCATTTCCTTTACTTTGATAAGTGATGCCAATGGATCAATTTTATCAAAATAACATCAAGAAGACCAGAGGTTGAAAAGTATAGCAGAGAGGTGCTTACCAGTTGGTCTAAATAATCTTGGCTGACCATACAAGGTTGTAAATACAAATGTTTGATTTGTCCCCTATTTTTGGAAAAAAAAAAAACGTCATTAACCATTGAATGCTTTAGTCAGTAACCCTAAAGAAACAATGATAATCACATTTCTAAAGAACAAATTGGAAGACTGAATCCATGATGATGGTCAGAGCAACTAAGCTCACCTGATATTTTCTTTTTGGTGTTGGTTTCAAGGGGCAATCTAGCAATCCGCCAAATACAGCTCCTTGCATGTCGCCTACAATCTAGAAAATGTAAAGACATGGAATGTCATTTTTTCTCATCCATGATCGAAAACAGAGATTCAAGTTGGTGATAAGAATAAGGATAAACAGCAACATACCAGTAAACAATGACCAGGGACGTCTGCACTCTTCCGGATGAGTGTGCGAAGGGATATACCGTGTTTTAACGTACTGCCCTTCAGTTAAAGGTCAAGATCAAATATGATATCAATAAAATAGGAAGGCCTGCCACCTAAACCAGTAACCAATCTTCACAAGCTCACCTGTATAACAAGGTCCATTGGCATCCCTTCACAAGATTTGGCAGGGATGAATGTAAAAATTCATACAACTCTGGGGTAATGAAAAAAGAGTCATCCAGCAGATTATTTAAAGGCTTATCAGGACAACTTGCTTCTTCAAAGATGTCAGAATCACATCCACTCCTTCTTGAGCCACTGTCATCATCTTCCCTGTTACCAGTTGAGAGTTTCCTACTCAAATAGACTGGAGAACATTCATTAAATGCTTCAAGGCTGGACGGGCTCTCCTTGCTTTTACTTTTAGGAGATTGTTCTTCATGAACATTCACTGTTAGGTTTTTCCATTCAGGATTTCCATTATCATAATCAAGAGTAACTCGTTGGTATGATCTAGTATCCTGTCCATTCTTGTCTGACTTAAATCCATCTAAACTTACTGGGGGAATGATATGTGAGAAGAACGAAGTTAGAGATTTTCCTTCTTTCAAATGCCCCTTAGCCTGTACATTGAAAAAACCTTGCATTAAAAAAAGGAAATTTCTACTTAAGCCTCTTGTCTTGTTTGAGCAGAAAAATAAAATAAATACGAGATGAGAAAATTACAGGAGCATATGCATTACTTTCTTGTCCTTCATCTCCACTTCACATGGAAAATGTTCCACTAAATAAAGTGCCTAGTAGCAAACCAAATTATAACTCAGAGGAAGTAGCTCATGCACTCAAAACTCGCAGATGATTCTCATCACATTCAGTGCTACTAATACCCAATTCAAACTTAGATAACTCAATACAACTAACTCAATTTCCGCATAACCATGCAATCACATAAACAAGGTCACATTCTTCATAAAATTCCAAGGTCACCCAAAACTTGACCAATCCAAAAAACCTCTACTTTACTTTTATCAATCCCTTCTTCTTCTAATATACAGATATTATAACTGGAAAAAGAATAATAACACACAAATCAAGCATTCTGTTAAGCTAAATTAAACATTTATTTATGTATTCCATTAACAAACTACAAAGAAACTAGTCCTTAAATTCAAAGAATCAATCAGGATCAGCTCTGAAACAATAAAACTCAGATCCAATTCCCACAACTAAATAAGAAAACACACCAAAAGACACAAAATTAAAAAAAATAACAAAGACCCAGAACTGGATTCATCTAAAAGATCAAATCTTTAATAGGTTTGCATAGAAAGAGGAAGAAAAAAGCTGACCTGGCGCTGTTGGTCTTCATCACTGAATTGTTGGGATGAAGAAGGAGGAGGAGGCTTAGAAGAATCGGGGAAAAAACGCGAAAGCGTTCCTGTGACTCCTTTGATCATATGCATTACTCTCACTAAAAATCAGATTGGATAGATGGTATCTTTTTTCACGTAATTTAATGTACATAAAGTAGAATTTCCATCATTTACATAATAATAATTATACAATTGTAGAAAATTATTCAATTTAGTGTGTTATTGGGTTTTTTATTTTATTTTATTTTGTTTTTAAGTGTTCGTTTGGAATGAACTAAAATATGGGGATTTATTTATCGATTTTAAAATAAAAAAAGGAAATAAAGAGAGAAGAAAGAAAGAAAAGGTGGAGATGGAGCGGAGCAATCATCGCAAAAAGTAAGGTGAGCGCAATTATAATAAGAATTGTCCTGGGAGACAAGAGGACACACTAGTCACCTTCCTCGTTTCGCTGCTATCCGTTTTTTGTTTGAATGATTGTTGTCTTTCTGTTTACCACGTTTCAACTCGCTTTCTGACTCAAAAGTATTGTACGTTACATGCACCTCACCCTTAGCTAGGAAGAAGTGTCCTGAGACATTAGGCGGTAATATTAATAATATTTTAGTACGTTTAATAATATCCTAATCTATAAAAATATGAAATTATTATAATTAATATATATATCTATATATAAATATAGTTAGTATTTATAACCTATTAATCAAAGCATATGACACATTAGTTCCTAATTTGTCATTAGTTATCTTAATAATATATATATATATATATAAATTATTAAAGATTTGGTAAAAAAAAATTATGAAAGTAAGAAAAAAAAAATATTACAATCTCCTAAATTTGTCGATCCATATCAGGATGATCTCCTAAATCTACAAACCCATAACAGGTTGATCTCAAAAATCATCCAACGTCAAATAATTCTTCAACTTCCCCTTCAAGTTTAATGTGGCTGTCTAGGCTCGGTCTTGCAAAGTGCTGATAACTTCTTAACTTAATGATTTTGTAAGAACAGCAGCAAGTTGTAAATTGTATAAATATAACATGATTTCAGAAGACCTTGTTGAATATATAACTACAAACAAGACGACAATCGGTTTTGATGTGCTTTCTACGCTCACGAAAAACAAGAATTAATGAAAATATATTTGGAATCACATATTAAAGTAAGTAGTGTTCCTAAAGAAAGTGACAAATCTTTTAAGAGTGAGTTAACTAAACTATTTCCTCCGTGAATGAAGATATTGATGAACGAGAAACAACATATTGCTTTTTGAATTTCCAATTGACAGTTGATTGACTAAGAAGACGACATACTCGATCTGTGTTTCTATTTTATTAATTTTTTTTTTTTTAATTATTGGGGTTATGGGCAATAGACCATCACTTAAGATGATTCATATAGTCCTCCTACTAAATTAGATGACGACCCACCATCAATTAGTAAATCCTAAGCTTACTTAGACATGTAATACAACATATATATTAACTATCATAGGTTGGTCATATTAATCATACGGTTAGGGCTAACAGTAGTAGGTAAAGGCCAACGTCTAGATTGGTAAAAATCTGTTGATGGTAAGTTAGATCCAATCTTTACGTACTCTTTGAAATATATTCTACAGTTCCTCAAAGCTATGATGGAAAGAGTTTTTTTTTTTCCTCCCCTTTTCCTCTTCTTCAATCGGTTTATTCTTATAGTAATTTTATAAATTGAGTGTATTGTTTACTGAGCTATTATTTACAATTCTTGCAAAGAACACTACACTCATATCTATTAAGTGTGGTGTCAAATCCTCAATTAAAAGCAATTGCATGAAAGTAGAGAGTAGGAGGTTCTTTGAACTTTACTTAAATCCACAATTGATCTTTTATTCCTTTCTTGCTTTACTTTACAACAATTTATTTATCTTTACATCCATTCATTTATTCATTCTTTAATTAGTTTTCCATTAAAGTTCATAATTTGTGAAAAATTTGCAATTAAATCCCCTTCTTAAGTTCCTAATCTAATTCTTCATTCATGACTTTGCATAATATACAAAGACCCATAGCATACACATATTCGGTGTAAGGTACTCCTTAACACCCATAAGCCCAGACACATAATTGTCACCTAATGTAACCATTGGATTAGCATTTACAATACTAGTCTACCCAATCTTCCATGTAGGCATTTATATACCACAATCAAACTACAGTATCCTTCCAGCACACTAGCTTGTATCTCGATATCCCCTTTAGTCAACAACCTATTGAAAAATCGGCACTTAACTTCTATATTCTCTTGATTACTATAACACTTGAGGTATTAGAATAGTTAGTTATTTAGGTTCATCTAATTTTTATCCAATCACATCATCCAAGATGCATGGTGTAAGCCCCAAAGTTCAGCCAAGTAACCGTAAGATTGAACTTAGAACCCAAGGTTTAGGGCGATCGGCTAAAGGATCCGATCACACCCAAATTATAAACTATTTAACAAGATACCAGTAAAAATGACCCTGTAAACTTAAAATTAAGAAAATAAGTAGTAAAATAAGAGACTATAAAATTTTCAAATTTTAAGCATAATAACTGCTAATTACCAAAAAGGCAAAAAGTGTAATATAATAACTAATAAATTATTAGAGATAAATTATATGTATACTAAAAATTTTAGAATGACCAAAATAATATTTAGGAATATTCACGTGCACCATACATGTATTTATGTGTAGATAAAAATACGCGTAATTAGTGAAATAGGCTGAAAATTTAAGTAAATAATTAAAGAAAAATACAAAATAATTATAGAAAAATCAGAAAAAAAAATCAGAAGTGGATAACTGAAGCAAGATAAGGTCGTGGCAGGTCTAAAGCTGCAAAATAAAAATTGGCCAATAAGAATTTGACAAACTAAAAGCCTAAAATCAAGGAAATGGGGCAAAATCCCATCAAATTAATGCATAATAATTACAAAATTCGTCTATAAATAGCAAGAAAAATTCAGAAGCTCATTTGGACAGATACAAATCAGAAAAAATTAGAGAGAGTCGAAAATTCGAGAGAAAATCCAGAAAAATAAAAAAAATAAGAAAAACTGTGCAGTTAGGGGTTTTAAAGGGAACCCATACCAAACGAGGAGCTGGGAGTGGACGGCCGCCACCACCACACGGTGGTGGCAGCGCCCAGGCCGGCCGACAAAGCCACGACGGCCCGCAGTGGCCGGAGCCACCTGAACCGGTGAGTCCAAATTCCAGCCCGATTCTTGTATAATTTTGTAAAATTAGTTATTTTGCCCAGAAAATTATGAAACTTGTTATTCTGAGGTTTTATTGTATGTAGATTTAGGGAAAAATGTTGATTTAGTTTAATTATGTCTGGAAATATAGGGTCCTTAACAAATTGTTCAAAACCGAGCATGATTAAACCGGAAATTAAATAGGCTTAGGGATGTAGTTTGGGGCTCAAAATTTTTCTGTAGGATGCTCATGTGACATAGAACAGTGCTATGAAGCCATTTTTTTAAAATTAATTTTCGAAATTTTTAAGTTAATTTTTAGCCCTAAAATGATGGAAAAATTGGGTAATTTGGAGTTAATTAGGTGATTAGGATGTTAATTACTGATTTGGATCTTAATTAGATGTTTAAGGAAGTTAATCTCTGCAGTGGAACCCTAATCCTAGCATTTAGGTACTAAGTATAGTTAATTAAGGAAATTAGGTAAGTAATATAAGAAATTAGTAATATGTGAAATTGTAAATTAATAAATATGGAAAAATTAGGGTTATTTAGATAATATTAGAGTAAAAATCAGAATAATATTAAATCTGAATTAAGATTGAATTTTAGGTAATTATATAAAAAAGTAAGATTTTCTCACATCGGGGATAAATCCGATACCCTAATTAGGACTAGCGTGTACCAAATAGCTAGAATACTAAATTAAGACCCAATAGGATATTTGGAAACTCGAGCTTAATGTAATTAATTTCACATTAGGATTCGAGCATGTTTAGGATTTAAAAATCGAACCAAAACCTAATTTGGAAATTGATGCGGAAACCGAGACCGAACCTAAACTTAAACCTAAACCTAAACCTAGAATAATTATAAAAGACTTAATACCTAGATAATTAGGCATATTAAACCGTAAACAAAACCTAACAATAAGCATTATAGGATAAAACGAACCTATAACAGTTATATGAAAAGCTGAAACCACGTTCGTGTTATAGGGATAACCGGCGATGGCCTGAGCAGATCGGACCTCGAGTGAGCGAGCGAGGAGTCGAGGTAAGTTGGGATTAATATGATGCTGTATTTTGGAAGCTTAAGATTATGCTTGGTTGTGCTTGTTAGATAGTTGAATGCGTGCATGTGCTTGATTATGGGTGATGCTATGATTCTGTTTGCTGCTTTAGCACATATTGTATGAATTGTATGTAATGATTGATCGCCCTAAATTGGACTTAATCAAATATACGACCAGTAATCTTAATCGAACATGCATGGCAACCCGTTAGGGGATTTAGGACTCTCCGGCCAAATACCGACCCCTTCGGAAGGGATAGCGCAGGATTGCAAAATGGTTCCTTCTTCATCCTCAGTCGAACTAAGTGACAGGAGAGGAGGTCGCGGCGGGGATGAAGACAGTGGTTCGAAGGTAGTCGCGGGAGGAGCAAGGTCTCCATTACACAAGCCTGGGTTTGGTCGTGAGCTGTTGCATTAACGGTAACTCCTCAACCCGGATTAGAGCGGGCGCAATTTCTCTAATCTCACGACGGGCCGGACAACGTCGTGCGATGGCATTTGCTTGCACATGCATTGCATTTAATAAGTGATTGAAAACCTTGTTGTGTGTATGGTATAGTTTTAAGTCCTCCATCCTAACTTACTGAGCTGTGGTTGCTCACATCCCTATAGACATCGTGCAGGTGCTGGCTAAGAAGCGGCAACCAATTACTCCGAAGCTAGCAACTGCTGGATCCTGGGGAGTGAGGAAAAACATTGAAGAATAAACACATATTTTAAGGTCTAAGTTTTTATTTTAGAATTACTTTTCATTTCTGAGTGATGTAATAACTAGGAAATGTATTACGGAGAAATATTGTAAACCTTAATTACAATAGCTGAATTATAGCATATATATATTTCCTCACTTTCTTCGGTAGACGATTTATTTAAATTACAAATTGTCTACTTCAAAGCGGGTTAGTTGTGGACGCCTTGTGTAGATCAGGTCTAGGATAGCGGTTGTGAGGCCAACTTCTATCTTAGGGTGGTTTACACGGCGGGGCTGTTACGACTCTGCCGCTTCGGGGCGTGACACATGGTAATTGCATACTTGAGTTACACTATCAACCTTAAACTAAACAATAAATTGTCCATCCTTGATAACAAATATACAAGAAGTACTTAAACTCCTATTCATATTTGATTCTAAGGGTTATTTTTAGCTTAACTAGGTTCTTAAAGCTTAAAAGAAAATAATTAGGATCCCCTCAAGGCCAAGTCAATTAATTTATAGGTTAATTAGGCACTCTAGAGAGATGAACAAGCTACATGGGAGGAAGCATAGGAAGTGGTCAACCAGTTTAGGAAATGGGTGTTGGTAGTCGACTGTATCACTTAGGCTAATTGACTAATCCCTCTAAAAAGCCATCCTTCCTTGTAAAATAAATCTAGTTCACTAATGTTAAGTACGGTTGATGGCATGTATGCTTCAGTTGACCCTAACCTTGAAAATTAGTCTAAATGAGCTTCAAAAAGAAGTTTCTCCCAAATTTAATTCTTAAAATTATCTTCTATAATTAAATCTTCAACTATTCAATCATTACTTCAACTGATTCCCCATACAACAAATTGCAAAATAGTGTATATTATCAACATCTATTCATGTAATATATTCTCAACTTCAATTGATTAAAACCCTAAATTACATCTATCTCCAATACATATTGAAGAATAAGTGAGGAATGTATTTACATATTAGGTACCATTCTCACACATTCCTTTAAGAATACAAAGTTCTAGCTTAGGAATCTCAGAAAAGTTTTATGCTTAAAACTAGAAAACACATACCTATAATTGTAGAAATTGTCTTTTGCATAATTGTTCTTAACTTTATCCTAAATTGTCAAATTCATCTGTTAGGGCTTGAAAAAACCACTAAAGGAAACATGCTAAGAAAACAAGATGGAGAAATTGTTATAGATTTTATTAGAAAATTGCAAAAGCTTACCTAAGAAGAGATAGATATAAGGTTGCCTAATGAAAAAGAGAGAGAGGAGATTTTTTTTTTCTTTTTCTTTTTTTTTTTCCTATGTTAGTTTCTGTTACGTAGAAACTATTTCATATGGGAACGATAATGGGGATAATTTCATAACTAGATGTGGTTCACTTTCTAGATCCATGTTTGAAATAATTAAAGAAGTTATAACTAAGAAAATCTAAGGAAGGCTTAATTTTTATTCAAAAAGACTAAGAGGGAAATCACCAACTTACCCATGTCTTTATATTAAATTTACAACTCTTCAATTACACCATACCCATTATATAGAGAACATCATACCAAAAGGGGAAAAAAAATCAAATAGACCATAATTAAATGAATAACAACCATAAAAATTAAACAACATATCCATGAAAACCTAAATAAACTCTCCTATGTTTATATAAACTTAGACAAAGTTAATAAGCTGATTGATCTCTTGGGAAAGGACTATTATTTTTAAAAAAAGTTTTACTATACTTAGGTAGCTTGTCGAATTGCCATGGAATTGCTTATTCATAAGTAGGGATATAATTAGGTGGGTCGTATTAATTGCCTGATCTACTCAACTTGATAAAAACCTTGTACGGGATTATCTTATAGGGTTTAGGGATTATAGAAAAGCTTGACAAGAAACCCGGCTAAATAAAATAATATATTAATAAAAATATGTGCTCTTGAACTACGTACTATGCATACCCTACACAAAGTTCTACACTGTATATTATAGCTAATTTTCAAGTTCCATTTCGGCGTAAGTTAGTAAATGTAACCTTGATCTTACTTAATTATTTTCTACTCTACTCTTTTCTTTATCTCATTTGAATCTTATAAAAAACTTGCTCTTGTAAGGTTGTTCGAATTTTATAAAAACTTGACCCTATAGAGTCTTTAACCTTATAGGGGTGGGTTTTAGGAATAAGAGGTAAAACTATATAGAGTTTTTATAAAGTTTTGAAAAATATCAAACTCTATAGGGATAGGTTTGATTTCATAAAACCTATCCCAAACTCGCCCTATTGCATGCCCATTCACAAGCTATTAAAGAGGTGAATCGTGACTAGCTTAAGTGGGGCTAGTTATAGGACAGTTCACCTGTATGGTTCATCGGCTTGTTTTAATGGCTTGTGAACCGGTCTTTCAATTTTTTATTAATTTTTGGCTTTTTTTGTTTTAAATTCATGAATTTATTTCATATATAAATATATCACATAATATTATCAATATGCATTAACATATGCTTGTAATGTAACACATACACACACACACATTAATATGTTTTATGTAAACATATTTACACACAAATACATACACATACATACACTTCTTGCACATATAAAGCATATATGCACCAAATTCTTAGAGTTGTAAAAAATAGATTTAATACATATAGGAAAATTTTTGATAAATTCCACATGTATGATGTATATGTTATATGATACACATTACAAATTTATAATCAAAATTTAAATATGATACAAATATGTTGTATTGATATTTACATACGAGATACATGTTACAAAATGAAATTACAATATTATTGAGAAACTAAATTACAACATTTAAATTTTTAAAAAACCTTAAATATATAAGAACCTAATTTACAATATTATTGAAACATAAAAAAAGTTGTCCATATATTAAGAAATTAGTAATACTTAGGGAAAAGTTTCTTTTTGTTATTTTTAAGGTCATTATAAAAGTACCTACATATCTCTTAGCTGGAATCAGACCACTTTAGTTCATATAATTTTTTTAGAAAACTTTTAGTATGTTGCTTAATTTTATATTAAGGGAAAAAAGCCAAGTCTACGTGATTACCCTTTAATTGTAATTGTGTAAAAAAAAAAAAAAGGAAAAAGGAAACACGCTAACATTCATTTGTCCATTACTTTGAAAATCCTAAGATTAAAGCACTAGCTTTAAAAAAAAAAAAAACAAATCAATATGTTTTCCTTTTAGTAATTATGAAAACATTTTTTTCTATGTAACAAAACGTTTCTAATTGAGATAAATATATGGTTAATCACTCTGACCTTGTATGCGATTAGGAGTAGAGATCAAGCCCAAGCTTCCCCCTGATATGTTGAAACTACCGAAGTACTCATCTTCCGTGGTTGACATCCCTCAAGGCTCTTATTCTCTACATGCCACTTTGTATTAATGTTCATTGCAAATGGTTACTTTAACATTGATGGGGGCAAAGGAAGGCTCGCCAATCATTAAGTATAAGGCTTACCATACTAAATGCTTCTTCAAAGGCCATAATCGATATTGAATCGGTGAGTACCTATTGAGCAATATAAGATGGGATCAAGTAGCTCTCTATATGCGTCCTCTACCAATTGAGATCTTTGATGCCAACATTGTCATCAAACTCCAAATTGGTGCTTTGGTAGTATTGAAGCTCCATTTAAGGCCTTACAGACCTATGTTTTTTTCAAATTTCTAAGGCAACAATTGTTCCCTCGTAAACAAATAAGTACGATTGGTGGGTGGTGGTAAGGGAGGAACTAATGCTTAACTACCACATGTGAATTAAAATTATAAAAATAGCTCTTTCAAGTCATTTGTTGCCTACACAACCTGTATTCGTGCTTTGCACTATCATGTCTTATGCATCCTACAATGAATCAATGAGTTTATAGTGCATTTTAAGATAGTCTTCCGGTACATCAACTTTATATCAAGCATTTAAAATAGTAGTAATAAGATAAATACAAGTAGTAATACTGCAACCATTTGTATGCCATTCCAATTGCTCATTCTTAGAAGATGGAGTCCCTACACACTTTAATAAAAAAACAGTAAGATTGTTAACAACTTTCATCACAAAGTAGTGTATATTAGACTTATAAGCTTGAAAAAGCATTTAGTATAGTCATGAAAATCCTTAAGAACCTTGAGCAACTAATTATATACATCCCAATCGGTTTAGTGAATTTGTATTTTCGGTAAGTGTTATATGGCAATGTTATACAGAAGTTCCTTATAAGGTATTGTACTTCGCAACATTTTATATGTAGAATTCCTCTAACAATAGCATTCTTATTAAATTTTTTGGGCCTCTTACTGTATTGGTTGTAATAGTCCCTCCATAACATGTGTATAGAGGGCCTTTTAGTCATAAGTTTAACCACCTGACTTATTGGGGATACTTTATCATGCAAAGTTAAAATTTCATCTTCAACACATAAATTTAAAACATGACATGCACATTTTATGTGAAAAAAATTTCCACCGAGCATAGATTGATACATGATTTTAAGCTCTTCAATTGATGCGGTGTTTGCTTTTGCGTTATCAAACTCAAAGGAAAATATTTTCCTAGCTAAATGATACTTGTCTAAAATAACACTTATAATTTTGTATATATTTTGTGTTTTAGTGATCATTAAACACCCTAAGTACTATTAAACTTTTATTTAGTTTCTAATTATTATTTATCCAATGACAAGTTATGCCCATATATGAATTATCTTGCTAAGGATTTGACCATATATCTACATAACTTGAGACTTGTGTGTCTAAGGAAGTGAACTTACCTGCCAACTCCCACTAGCCTTTGTAATATAGCCCCTGATTGGCTTGGTATAAGGTTTTCGTGCTTATCTTGCATGCTTTGGAATTGAACATATCTTGTTCATATCTAACTTACTATAGGCTCATACCTGCACCGAATGATAGGTGCATATTTGTAAGATGCTGTACTAGGTTATACTTATGCTTCCCGTGTCAAATAGGATTAATGTTTGACCTAGTGAACCATTACCATGGGCGATTTGCTACTGCGTTTTGTCTATCCTAGCCTCTTTAGGGTGCTTTCATTACAAATGCATATTTAAGGTACCATATCCATCACTTATTTTCTATGTGTAGCTTGCTGGGAAATAGTTATGCCTAAGAAGACCTATTCGAAGCAATAATGTTTAGTAAACATGTTCGACTTACCTGGCATAGGAGGCTTACCTGTACTACTACCCTACTAGCCTATCATTTCCTCATCTATCTCTAGAATTATTTCAATATTGTCATCCTTTGCAACTTCGTCTTCCTCTAAGATGTTCTCAATATCACTTAGCTGTGAATGTAGAAATCCTATTGGATGTGGAATATTCTACATCACATCTTTTACTCTATCCTTGATGAAATTGTAGTATGGTTGTACGTACATGAATTCCTAAGACGTAGATGTTTTTCCTTTGGATCCTTTTTTCCAAAGCTTTCTTCTTGATGGAGGATGAAGTGTGGAAAAAGCAATCTATTATAGTTTGTAGTATGTTATAAAGGAAAAAAATTACAAAGAAATAGTTATTATAGATCATGGGTAATGAAGAAAAAAACAACACAAGAATATAAATTACTTCGACAAGAAAAATTTAGTGTAAATGTTTATATTGTTTGAGAGAACGTTGAAGGTTTTTTGTGAAAATGCAGAAGCTAAACACATCTCATTGACTAATTTAAAGTGCTTCCACAACGTTCAAAATTTTCTAATTTGAAGCCCAAGCTTTCTAGACTCTAAAACTTCAACATTCAAAAATTCACTCCACTATTCCTCTATCATCTCCATAATATTTCTTCTTTCAAATTTGAACATTCGAAGACAAAAGTTTGCCAGAGAGTCTCTAACATCTCTCTTCTCTTCATTATTTCTCTAGAGTCTGGCATCTTCTTCATCTGTCTCCTCTCTCTCTTCAATTTTGAAATTTTAACCAAAGAATCTCTAGCTCTTGCATCTCTTATCACATGCTCTCTCTCTCTCTCTCTCTCCATTCGACTATTTCATTTATCTTCTTCTTAAATTTGAAAGCTGTATGTTAGCACTTAATGTCTTTTCTCTTCCTTTTTTTTTTTAATAAAAAGAAAAAAAATTTCCTTCAAACTTGGGCTAAACCATTGGTTGGGCCAATTTAGGTTAGTGAGCTTCAACCATTAAATTGCCATGACCTACCAAAATTGATAGGTCATTCTAATGGTTTAAGTTCCCCCTTATGGGCCGATTTTGATCCTATGAATCAATAGGGTGGTTCATAGGTTAGATACAACCTTTTCATAGAGTTTAGGTTTTGTTCTCTTCTTTCATCTAAAAAGGAAGCCAAAACTCCTCTTTAGAAACCTAATAGACATCACCTAACGATTAGTTACCCTTCTTAAACTAAGCAAACCATCACTTGTTCATTCTCTCCTTACATCTTATTTCTTCCATCTTTTCTCTCCTCCCCATCCCATTTACCCTTCTTCTCTTCCCTTCTTTTTTTCATAAATCACAATCTTCTTCTCTCTTTTTCTTTGAAGAATTTAGGGTCCTTTTTCCTTTTCTATCTTTAATTTATTGTCTCTTTAGGCTTTTTATTTGTTGCTTTGAGCTAAGCATTAAAGATGGTGCACAACATTTGAAGGATAACTAAAAAGCTTTAGTGAAAGATTGGTCTTCTAGTACAATTATAGCTTTTTACTTTGTCTGTATGTAACTTATCTCTTTCTCTCTCTCTTTACCAAGTGTTGCTTATCTCTTTTCTAAATCCTTTTTACTAGTACCAATGTTTCATGCTCAATATAAAACTTTTGTTGTTGAAAAGTAGTCGTACTCTAGTTATAAAAGAAGTGTGTGTTAGTTTTGGATTAAGATTTCAAACCCTAATCTATTTGGTTAGTTTGTTAATGAACAAGTATCTTGTATATTGGATTATTTTTAGCTTATTTGAATGACATAGAGTTTTTCTTTTTTAGGGAAAAAAAGAACCTATCATTAAAATTTAGTTGAAAAAGCTTAATTAGAAAATTTGATAAATTAATCATATAAACTTGGTTATAGACTAGGACATGTTATTATATGGACTCCAAAAATTAGGCATTAATGTTACCTTTTTTTCTTTTTTGCCACCAAAATTGTATTATACTCTCTTGATTAAAGTCTCTCTGACTGTTACAACCTGAAGGGGTGGTCAAGTTATGGCTATACCGTCATGTATTATAGGAAGATCCGAGATCAAGTACAACTTTTAATCAGGAACCTTCAATGCATTACACAAGGCATTACACAACCTTAACTTCTACTCAAAGACTCGTATCAAGTAATAACAGAGTATCTAATATAAGTTATACCATAATTACTAAATCTAACATAAAGTAAAGAAGGATGGGAGGGCGGTTTGGTGGTGTGTCAAATGTTTCCCCTAACTTAAGTTTTACAGATTCAAAATGAAACGGAACCAGTAGTCTATACTACTCAAGATACTAAAAGATGTAAATAAGTTTAAATAGTCCAAATATCATATAAGTGACCACTTGTGTTCTCTTCTTCTTATCGATAATCCCCATGTTAGTAGCACTAATATCAGGCATCTCGCGGCTCTATACTAATTAAAGATCCTATTGTAACAACAAATTATAAGGGGTAAGCTACAACTTCTTAGTGAGTGACCTTCCTATCCTACCAATAAATAAGTTATAAGCAAGTGAATTAAACACGCATATGCAATGCGGATAAGTATATAAAATGCAACATCATACACAGTTTACCAGTGATTGTGTAAAACATAGTATTACGCCTATTATTGATCGAGTTAGGAAGTATTTAAGCACGTTAAAACCTAGGTCTCTATATCTAACATTCAAGCATATCTATCTCTTTCTTATTAGACCCAAAGTAGAAGACATGGCTTGACCTCAAGCAGAGAGCAATACTCTCCAAAGCTAAGTAACTCTCAAAAATTGAGGCAAGAACATATCACATGAGTACATTGTATGAAACAATAATAACACATAATAATTATGGATCCAAAATGCATGGTCGGCTACTCTACTATGTAGTGCTGAAACCTTATACAATAAATGCATAAGGCTTGTGAAGTCTGAATTTTTCGATTTCTTTATTTAATTTAATTTTTCATTTTTTAACTAATACTAAACCTTAACACATTTAATATTAATTCTCGACCAAAAAAATTAGGAAATTCCAAATCTTAAAAAATTTTTTTTTGGAGTTATCACTTGATTGGAGTCAGGAAAAATAAAAGGAAATCATAATTAATTGCATAGATTGACTATGATTTAGTTATTGATCTTTGATTTTAATTTTGATTTGATAAAAACCAGAAAGTTCCGAATTTGGAAACTAATCTATTAAATCCTAACGGGTACCACTATCTATTTTTCCAAAATTAGGTTTATTAATCAAAATTATTATTTTTTTTAATATTTTTAAGAAAAATAAGAAGCTAAAAGAAAATAAAAAAACCTAAGTCTTTATAAATTTTAACGTCGTCCTGAAAATATTTACATATCCACTAATCGGGATCAAACGTTTATAATTCTTCTCGAAAACTTTAGTGTATTAGTTTATTTTAATTTTAAAAATCTATCGAGTTTACGTTTTAATCATTTGGTTTAGTTTAAAGAAACTTTTAAAAGAGTCTTAAGTGAGGGTTATTATTATTATTTTTTAATTCTTTCTCTCTTTTTTTTTAATTCTAAAAAATATCCTAATTTTAGAAAAGAGTTAATTAAATTTTTACTTAAAAAAAACCTTTCTAAGTGCCGAAATTTTTTTTAATATTTACATAAAGGACTCAAGAAAACCCTTTTTTTTTTTTGTTCTAATAAGGAATAAAAAAGAACAATAAAATATAAAAAAATAGATAAATAAATAAAAAATGAAGTAACCAAAAAGAAGTAGACTTGATGAGCTAATCAAGAACGGATGGATGCTGAATTGGATTTGGGTCTTGGGGCTTCACTTGGTTCCGGGTCGGGTCAGACATGGATCGGGTCATGGGATCCAATAAGATTCGGATTGGGTCGCACTCTTCTTCAACTGCAATAGCAATCAAACATCATACGGTGGCTTCCAATCCGTATTTTGAGCTGCTAATTGCACTTCTATGAGACTTTTATTGGAAAAAATCAGTTTTCCCCCAACGCATCAGTGAATAGTAGTTATCTAGTAGTGTTTGGAGAATGGGGCGACTACGGTGGTTACAAGTGATGTAATGATGGTTGTTATGAACGAAAGTGGGGTATGTTTTGGGGTTCTTGAGGGTATAGAAGATTATGGTGATGTTGATTTTGTGTTTGGGAGTGGTGGTTGAGGTGTTTCATAAGGTTGGCCGTGTGTGGATGGTTAGGTTGTGGATTTGGTAAGCAGAGTTAGCATGCGCGTGATCGGCATATGTTTGCATGAGTGTGCTAATTGTGTGTACGTGATCAGCGTGAGTTGCCGTGTGTGATCTATGCTCGACATTGGTGTGTACTGCAATGTCCGTGGGTGTGTGTGACAGGGGTTGATTGTTGTCTTCGTTGGGAGGGACTTTGTTGCTGTAGTTGGCGAATTAATGAGTGTGTAATTGGAGATGGGCTTGGTCTGTGTGTGAGGATCTGGTCGGGGCGTTGGGAAAGAGGAAGGGGATCAAGAGTGCTGGCTTTCGGCTAATTGCTGTTCAACTACTCACAATGTCAGGTTAGGGGATGCTGCAGGAGATTACTGCACAGTGCTGAACGGTGGAGGAGTGGGTTTGGGACATGTTGAGCTGACCGTCCGTGTGATGGTCTGATGTTGGTGCTGTGCAGATCGATGCGTGTGGACAGTGCCGTTGGTGTGCAATTGTGTTGCGGTGTGGTTTGCGAGGATGGGGCGCTGCTGGGCGTTGAGGTGCTTGTGTGGGCCGTGTTGCAGTTGGTCAAATCAAAGTGTGTCCCTAGGGGTTTGTCTTGGTGTAGTTGTGGCAGGAGAAGGAATTGATTGAAGGTGGGCTTTGGTTTTTTCAAATGTGTAACTGTTTTTATTTATGTTGTAGATTGAGATATATAAAGTTTGAAAAATAAATATTTTAAATTATATTAATCTTAAATTAACAAAGATTTAAAATAGATATGATTCTTTTATATTGATTCAAATCTAATTTGATAAAAATAAAATTAGATTTAAATCTTTTATATTAATTCAAATTTAATTTAATAAAAATCAAATTATATTTGAATCTTGTACTCTCAATCGATTTTTACAAATGAAAGAAAAAATAAAAGACATATGTGTATTTGGTGAGATTTGAACCTGCAACTTTAAGTTAATCTAATGCTAATACTTAAATACTTATTCGTAATTAAATTGTATTTAAGTTATGTGACTCTTTAAAATAAAACTATCAAATCGATTGATCCTAAAACATTTTACTTTCTAAAAATTTTTATAATTTTTCTCTTTTTCATTTTTTTGTATTTTTATCAATTTTCAGTTTTTTTATTTATATATATATTTAATTTTTATTATATTTTTGAATTAGGACCCTTTAACAAATAAAACTAAAACTATAGGTGGGCAAAAATTAGATATCTACATGGCTATTTTTTTTATTAATGTTGAGTAGTTATTATTTCAGTTCACAGGTGACAAACCAAATATATAAGACAAACAGTCCAAGGCCTTACTTAGTAATGGAGCATCCAATTCTTGATTAAGATATATTATTGTCTCTTAACAAGTAAGTACATCCAATTCAAACACATGCATATAACCCTAACACCAAGCATATTCATTTCATACATATATATATATATATATATATATATAATTAAATGATATTCTACACCATAATCATAAGCAAGATAAGACAAGAGTTGATATACTCACTTGACCATGAAATGTAACAATCTTAGTAATCCTCAACCATGTAAAACTCAAGGTCCTTGTCACCGAAAAAATACATTTAAAGTATATAAGTATTCTACTTGTATTGATTATCTATGCTTTCTTATCTTAGATTCTCATCTTAACTGATTTTGTATTTTGAGATTAGTTTCTTCGTTTTAAATTCATTTGTAATGATCTTATAGTCGTTTTTCATCGTTTTCAAGTGTTCTTTCATTTGATGAGGTTATTTTTGGGCATTTGGGTTAGTAAGGTATCAATTTGAACCTTTCAAGTTCATTGTCCCAAAGTATGACTTTGATCACTTTAAGGTTTGGGCTTAGTTTTGGGCTTAGGGTTTAGTCTTTAATATTGGGCTTTACACTTAATATTTTGGGCTTCCTTTTAAGTATTTTAAGTGAGGTTTTTCTAACAAATACTTTTAATTTCAATCTTGGGCCTTGATGTTACCCTTATGGGCCTAAATGGGTTCTTTTCTTAAGTTTAAGGCCTTAACTCATTAAAGGGTCTATAATAGATGTCATGGATGGGCCTTAGGTTTAGTGAGCTTTTTGAATATCTTATTTTGAGCCTTTAAAGGTTAGGTCTAGATTTGGTTACTCAATTATTGGGCCTTAAACTTGGGTCTTTTAGGGTTTTTTGGGTCCATTTTGCAATTTAAGGCCTTAAGCTCAACCGTACTTATCTTTTTGGACTTAAGTCCATTATGGGCCCTAAGTTTTGTCCATTTTATTCAAGGTTATGGATTTGGTCATGATAATTAAGGTGACCCTTAATACCATTTTTAAGTCTCTAATCACTAAGTAAGTTAATTTAGGGCCCTAACCCCTCATTACCTAACTTAACTTGGTTTATCATATCCTAAATCATATTTAACACTAAATAATCATGTCATTAAATTAATAAATAAAAAATTATAGACTTAAGCTCCTCATGCTAGTAGCGTCAGACTTAGTCTCCTAAGGTTTCCATTCCTTTCTTCATTAAACACTTGTTTTAGGGTGTTTTTCTTGATCAAAACTATATTTTTACTTACTTGTAGCCACTATTATAGCATAATATGATGATGAGAAATGAAGTGGGGGTCCTTAAGGTGGTGGAACACTTGGTTAAGTGGGGGTTTAGGGTTTTTCTTATTGATTTTACTCTATAACTAATAAGACTCTTAGCAACTTTACATATTAGTGTTGAAGCTCTAACCAAAGAGTCTTTTTTCTTGCATTAATCATGTTTGCTCTTGACTAAAACATCCTAAACTCCTAAGACATAGCTGTATATGAATGAATAGGTGACCAAAACATAAGATATTACTATGAAATTTAAGAAAAAACCATGGAAATCTTAACTTAACTACTTATCAGAGCTAGAAGTGTGTCCTTACCTTTAGGGGGTCCTATTGAAGGTTGTGGAAGGTGTCGCTTAGGGCATGGTTGTTAGTGGCAGTGGATTTAGTGGTTTGGTGGTGGGGTTATGGGGTAAGGTGATGAAGTGTTTAGGGTAGTGGTTGGTAGGTGTTCTTGTAGTTGATTTTTGAGAAGGTTTTCAAAGAGTTTTTGAGTGTGAATGTATGAAATGAAAACAAATGAAAGGGAATGAGTGTGAGGGTATGAGGGGAACAAGGGTGTATAATTTGGGTAGTGAATGACTTACTCATATTTAAGATCATGTACTCTTTTACTTTATTGCCAAATGGGGAAAGATCTTGTCCCTTTAAGGTATAAGATATTTTGATGCCATTTAATTACTTGTCCATTAGTCCTTAACTATGTTTGACTTGTTGTTAATTAAGATGTAATGAAGGTTGGTTATAGATTATTGTTTACTTAGGGTAATTGATAGTGATTAAGTATAATTAGGTTAGTTAAGTGTAATTAAGGCTTGTTTAAGGTTTTGTCTTGTTTTGTTGCTTCACTTTAGTTAGTTTATGTGTCTTACATGTGTAGCTAAGGTTTTCCTTAGGGTTTAGTGACCATTTATAGTCATTCGATTTGTGTACGTGCTTAAAACTTAAGGTTTTAGGTGATTAGTAAATTTGGTTACTTTTAATGATTAATTTAACCTTGTGATTAGGGTTTCTTCATCATGTTAGGGTTTTTGATAATATAATTTGGGTTTAGCAATCTTTTTAGGGTTTTGTTATCATTCTAAGGTTTCTTGAATACTAGAGTTTTTAGGGTTTTACACATGTGATAGGGTTTTAAGGTCTTATTTCCTCTAGGGTTTTGGCTTAATGTTTAGGGTTTGATTCTTTTTATTTAAGGTTTTCATTATTATGTTTGAGTCTTTTTAGGGATTATCTAATGACTCTCTTATTGGACTCCATTTTTGGTTACTTAAAACTCTTAAGGTTTTCACCCTTACACCCTTAAAATAAGTTTTGTCCTCAAAACTTTGAGAAAACTTACCTATTGACTCAAACAACTTCGAGTATTTGTGCTTCACCTCCTCTTCAGCCTTTTAAGTAGCTTCCTCATCTCTCTCACGATTCCTCCATAATATCTTGACATACTTGATTTTCTTGGTTCTCAATTTCTAAGTCTTTTGATCCAGGATGCGAATTGGATGCTCTTCGTAGGTGAGGTTCTTCTGTGATTGCACTGGTTCCAAATCTATCACCCTGTTTGGATTTGGAACATTTTTGCGAAGGATTGATATATGGAAGACATTATGTAGTCCTGATAATTTCGGAGGCAAAGCTACATATTATTTTTTGGAGAATGTAAACATTGTTAGCATATATTTTGAAAGTTATGAAAAAATTTTGACAGGTAAACTCTTAGGATTCCTGACATGTTAGTAGTTTGTAGGGATACGTAGCAGGTTATAACCCCTCAATATCTAAGGGCGTTACATTTATATAATCGATCGATGTTTATATGTTTGTTATATTTGATTGGCTTTAGTTTATTAAACTTTTGTTCTGTTGTAATTTCATGTATTAGTCTTAAGATTTTGTCATTTCTATTTGCAAAATGTTAATTTTATGATCATAATTTTTCCTATGATTTTATAACCATTTTATAGATTTTGTTATAATTTTTTAATAAATAGACAAGTCTAACCCAGATATAAAATATGTTGAATAAACGGGTTAGGTTAAGGTTATAGGTTTGCATACATGATTAATAAATGAGTTGGATTATAGATTGAGTATTTCAAGACACAAACTTGTTTAAATACGAATACAAGACATGACAAGTGAACACAAATTGATAGCCTTATCAAAATGGCTTTACTTTATCCTTTCATCCACAAAGTCAGCAAAAAATCCTCTTTATTAGAACCTTAGTAGCCATCGCCTAGCCATTAGTTGCCAATTCCTAACTTAAGCAAGCCACTCATTCATTCTCTCTTTACATCCTATTCCTCTCTCTCTTTTTTTCTCCTTCCCACCCATTCACCTTTCTTCTTTTTCCTTCTTTCATCTATCAGTGGCAATCCTCTTTTCTTCAAAGGTTTTCAGATCTTTTTTTTTTTTTTTCATTTTCTATCTTTAGTTGTTTTCTCTTCACACTTTTTATTTGTCGCTTTGACCTAAGCATTGAAGATGGAACACACAATTTGAAAGAAAGTTAAGAAGTTTAAGTGAAAGATTGGTCTTCTAGGTATGGTTATAACTTTTACTCTATTTGTGTATAACTTCTCTCTCTCTCTCTCTCTCTCTCTCTCTCTCTCTCTCTGCTAAGTGTAGCCTATCCCTTTTCTAAATTCTTTCGACTAGTACTAATGTTTCATGCACAATATAAAACTTTGTTGTTGAAAGGTATTTGTAACTTTAGTTATAAAAGAAATGTGTGTTTGTTTTAGATTAGGTTTTCAAACCCTAATCTATTTGGTTGGTTTGCTGATGAATTGATATCTTGTATGTTGGATTATTTTTAGCTTATTGTTAAATTAATAGTATGAACGCAATTGTAGACTAAGGCATTTTATTGTATGGCCACTAAAAATTAGGCATTAATATCACTTTAATTATTTTTTCTTACCAAAATTGCATGGCACTCTCTTTATCATAGTTTTTTTTTTTCTTTTTTACATCATAACATAACTTAACCACCATCATCAATTTTTACTCAAATCCATCAACACCCACTGTTGGAAATAGCTTGTAAGGGCTCCACCAGTTATCATTAAAACCCTTTAGCCAAGCTTTCCTTCATTTATCCACCATCATATAGTTGTGCACTTCTACCATTACAACTCATTTTCTCCTTAATTTAGTGATTTGAAATTTTTATTTCATCTTGAATGTTGGTGTAGCATATACATAGACATGTATACATGTACACATATGTGTACATACACTTTTGTTGCATGCTATTATCTTATATGCAAACTAAATAATTTTGCAAGCTACTGAGAGTAATTCCCAACAAGGCTAAACATGATGCATGGTTTAGTGAAGAAGATGAGATTGGGCTTTTGAGGATGTAATTCCCTATAGAAGAAAGTTTAGCTAATATAATCATGATCTAAAGTGTAATTAGGAAGTTTGATAATGTAATATATGTATGAACTTAAGTTTTTTTTAGAGATTTTTAAGATTTGGCCGAACCACCATACCACTATTCTAGATGGAATCTAATTTGTGTTGGTTAAATCAATTTAGTTATGTCATATTATGTCCAATCTAGTGCTTAATTAAGTGAAGAAAATGCAAATTCTAGTAATATTATAAGTACCTAAACAAAAAATTATGGAATTTTACCAAATTCACTAGGATAACTTGATACTTAATGTATTACTATACTCTTATTTGCTGAAATCCAATTTCATATGAAAAGAAATTGTAGATTATGGAAGTTTTGATCCTTATCTAGCAAATTACTTAGTTAACCAATTCTATTATAAATTTCTAATATAGTATCATCAATATATAGATGTACTTAGATCCAGGCACAAGGTGGTTTCAAATTGCAAACTACCCTAAAATCAAATCGTCAGTTTCGAAACCAAAACTAATATCAACCATATGGTTTAGAACTGTACATAAGATTAGCTAATTTACTAAGTCTAAAATGGTTTAAAGGTTAGGAACAGTCGGAATCGATGATCTTAAGCCTTACCACACCTTCCCTCCCTCCCTCCCTAAGTAAAAGTGAAAAATAGGTTATTAATAGATGTGACAATGTCACGTCTAATCCATGAGAAGCCATTAAATAGCCCAAAGACTAATGTATAAGGCCTACAAATTGCATGCTATAGGCTGTGGCCTATACTACAACATGGTTCAAGGGGAGGAGAGAGATCTTAGATGACTTTGTTTTGAAAAACACATGATACAAGTTGAGGACTTAGAAGAATTTTCTCCGATAAATTGGAGAATTTAGACAACGTTACACATTCACTCATCAAGCACTTGCCTTCATATTCACTAGTTCACTTCTTTTTGCTAATTGCTTGGGTTTGGGTATGACTTGTCATTAGATTGATGATAAATAAAAAAATTATTTTGGTCCTTGTCTAGAAGTAATACAAAATTCTTTTTATATTTTATATTCATCATCAATCTATTGACAAGTTACATGCATATATGAGCCCTCATGTATTTTCCTCCATTGAAATACTTTTCCTTTCATTTTTTTTTTCTCTTAGTAATATAAAGTTGACAATGAAATGCTTTTCTTTCATGTATTTTTTTTTTTTTTTTTTGACATACTAGATAGAGGAAAACAATATAATTATATTTAGAAAAAAACCGCCGATTCCTTAAGAGAAAAATAACACACACACAAAAAAAAAAAAAAAAAAGGGTTCCCAGTTCCTAAGAATCGTCAGTTGAATCGGTAATTCCACGGAACAGCTTTGTGAATTGGCTCCTCGGGCTCGGTTATAGTTCCACGCTTTTGGAACTGGGAATCGGCGAGTTCGAATTCGATTTTAGGACAGTTTCAAACCACGCCTTGGTCTAGATGTACTCTAATTTAAGCAGAGCGTTGGAAAAACTACTATAGCTAGTCACATGCCTAAGTTGCAGTGGGTTTTTTTTTTTATATATTGCTGTATAAGTTGGGGGTTTTTATAGTACCATCGATGTAGCCATCTAAAATTTAAATGATGGGCTGATATTATTTATGCTTGGTACTAGAGAAGGGTCATAATGGAATTGTGATTCAGGTTCTATTTCTTTCGTATATTTGAATGTATTTTTACAAGCCAGAATCATCGACTTCGACTTTAAAGAGAATTTTAATTTCTATTTTGAAAAACCGAAATCATGATTTTATTTCAACTCATTTTGTTTCATCTCATTCTACCTCATTCCATTCTATTCAATTTTAACCCATTCCCCTATACCAAACATAACATTATAGTTATCCCTTGAGTTGAAGTGAGTGATGGTGAAGATTGAGTTGGTTTCTTTATTGCTTGATTTACTTATTTGGTGGCTTGAATGTGTTGAATTACGTAGATAGCTCGCTCACTATATATAAGAAGTTCAGTTTAATTTAAATGTGAAACAGTTTAACTGTCAATAGAGTGAATTTTCTGGAATACTATTTATTTTATTGCAATGATACGAAATTTGTTTGCATATACTGCATTGTACTTCTAATTCATTACGTCCTATGACAGAAATGTTAGTATATTTTACTTGCTACAAAACCAAGGGAAAATAAGTTATAATAAGTGGCATGTGATGACCCGAAAAAGTATTTGCAAAGATAATAATAAGAAAAATTACGTATCTGAGAATTGATATTAAGATTAAGTTTAAATAAATGATGAAAATTTATAGCAGATGATAAATTTTTAGTGATTCAAACAGATTATGAATATCATACAAAGTGGTGCAAATATAGAGTTTACAAAACATTTATTGTTTGATATGTATTTTTCATCCTCTATTTAACCATAATCTCATCCTTATTTAAACTTTACTAAAAAAATTCATTATCTGGTATATAATTTTCTGAAAGATAATATTCAAAATTAATATGAAATGGCACGATAATCCATTATATGTTATGGGACATAAGTCAATACAAAAATTTATTTTTTAGAAGTGAATTCCACTAATAATAATTTTTCTTTCTTTCTTTCTTTCTTTTTTTTTTCTTTTCTTTTTCACATTTCCAAGTGATTTTTATACGGACTAGTTTGTCCACTTGGTATGAACAAAACTTCCATTACGTATACATGCCAATAGAATCCAACTATAACAAGTGAAAGAAAAATAAGTAATTTCTTGATGGATGCCATTATTATTAGAGATCCCATAAGAACAAAACTCTTCAATTTATATATATATAGAAGTTTTATAAATAAGGAGAATAGCACGGAGTACATTATATTAAGCGACACATCCGAACAGAAAAAAAAGAATGATTTGAATATGGTTGGAAATTTTGTTAATATATATTTGATTATTTTTATTGCTCCGGTCCACAAGTTCCACATATTAAGGTGAAAAGCTGATGCAAGGTAGTGGTATTAAACTATAATACTTGTTTTCTAATGGGATGGATTAAGTCTGTTAATTATCTAAAAAAAATTGTAATGTATCTTAAAGAAAAAAAAAAAAGTTTCACATATTAAGGAAGACATTCAATTAACAAAAGGAGTAAATAAATTGACTATGGACGTTTAGGTAGGCATGTCTTTTTGGCTATCAAAAGAGCAATATTTTTGGCAAGGACAGTGGATATTCGTTGAACTCGAATCTTTCTATTCTCTTTCATGTCATCACGTAGGGATGTTGGTCGTTAACAAACATAGGCCAGGATTTTTGATAATTATTCTACTTTTTGACTTTAGTCATCCGTCTAAATGGTTAGTTAGTTACTTTCCATTGTTACATTACATTTTGTTACTAAACACCGGATGATCAAGGTCACTTCGTTTTGGCTAACTTCCATCCACCATCCAAGACTCTTAAAATTAAATGGACCCGCCTAAGTTTTTCAATAATACGGTTACATGCTTCTAACGTGCACGTGGGTCCATTTTTATAGAAATCAACTATGCACGTTTGTATGGTTATGAAATTTATTTGGGATATTTATGTACTTTTAAAACTTATTGGGTCGCACTGTATGACATAGTATGCGATATAGGTATATGAGATAAAAACACAAAAGGTTGAAGAGAAATTAAACTACTGATTATCTAGCAACTTTTGTGTGACTCAGGAAAATAAGATGAGTTCTTAACGTACATGAGAGGAATTGAGAGAGACGAACGAAAGAAAATGTGGGGGAAGTAATTTCTGTTATTCCAGTTTTGTGAGCCACTATATAGGGTATTTATATACAAGTGAAGTCACACGTGTAACAATATCGGCTAAGCTATATCCTTGTGGACGAATAAATGAAATAATACATATCTATTCAAGTTGTAGAATGCAAAAGACCCAACTTAGAAAGAAATAGTGTAAAGCAAGCTGGTATTTGGAAGGAACAAAATGAATTTGAAGAAACTGAAAAGAAATGTGGTTTCTAGTGAAGTGGACATCTACTTCAATATGTTTTGTATAGCCATGAAAGCATGAGTTTTCCACAATCAATTTGGCTAACTTACTATAAACAAAAAAAGGAAACAGGAAGAGACACATCCAAAAGAAAATTCTATAGATTATAGGAAGTCCATAGAAGTTCTTTAGTTGTCAAGGTCACGCTACTGTATTTAGCCTTAGTTGACAAAGTAGCAATAGTTTTATGTTTCTTGGTTTCCCAAGAAACCAAGGAAGAACCAACAAAAATACAAAAGCTAAATAAAGACCTCCTATCAACTTAGCATGATCCCCAATCAATATCATCAAACCAACAATAAACAAAGAACCAATAGAGGAACAATAAAGACTTGAATCTATAGTTCCTTCTAAGTACCATAAGACATGAAATGTTGTTGTCATGTGAGAAGTATGTGGATTTGAAATTAATTGACTCAATTATTATACTGCAAAGGAGAGATTTGGCCGAGTAATTATAAGATAAAGCAATTGCCTTACTATCCTTTGATATACACCAACTTATGACAATAAAGTCTCATTGTAATTATTCAATCACAAGGATGAGGGAAATGGAACTCTCATTGGCTAGCAGCAGAATCCCACATCTTCCAAGATATTAAGCAAAAATTTTTGCTGATTAAGCATGTATCCTTTTGCCATTTTACAAATTTCAATCCTAAGAAAGAATCTAGCTTCGCCTAAATCCTTTATTGTGAATGCTTGATCAAGTTTGCATTTAATCTCTTGAATGGATTCCAAATTATCACTTGTCATAAGGACATCATCTACATACACTAATAAAATAACAAGATCAGCAGAATTCCTCCTCGTAAATAAGGAGTAATCATTCTTAGATCGAATGAACCCAAGAAAGACAATGAACTTCGTAAATTCCTTGTTCCATTGTTGAGAAGCTTATTTTAACTCATATAATGAGAGTACAAGCTTGTAAACTTGCCTTGGAATCCCATTTTTATAACTTTTAGGAGGTCTTGTGTATATATTCTCATCAATGTATCTATGCAGAAATGTGTTATTGACATCCAATTGATGAATCAACCAGTGTTTTACAATCGTTAGTGTAAGAAGAATGAGAATAATAAACAATTTCACAACAAGGAGAAAGTGTGTATATAGTGTACTCCCTTCACTTGGTTTAAACTTTTAGCTACTGGCCTTGCTTTGTAACACTCTACAATTCCATCAAATTCATACACCCATTTACATCTTATAGCTTGTCTGCTCGAAGGAAGAAAAGTTAAGTCCTAAGTGTGATCAAATTCTAGCAATTCCTTATCCATTGCTTCTACTCATTTAAGATCATTTTTAGCTTCTAGATATGTTTGAGGCATATGAGTTGCAAACACTTGAGTCGATGATGATACATAATTCTTTTGGTAATGAGAGAAGGAGTGGTCTAAAAAGAGGATATGGGATGAAATTAGTATGAGTAGCCGATATGTTATGAACATGAGCATTAGGCTTATAATCCTAAGCAGGTGGTCTTCATTCCATCAAGTTTTTGAGTTTGCAAAGATTTGATAAGGACATTGTGATGGAAGAATAGTTGATTGCTCAAGACAATTATCGGAAGGAGGAAAAAAATACCATGATTAGGAACTTCATGACTTCGTTTAGAAACTACATCAAAATTTTTGTGCTTAGGAACTATAGTAAGAAAAGTATAAGAATCCAAAGCATCCATAACGGCACAATAAAAATAGATAAGGGCAAACATATCAGGATGAGTCCAAGTTTACAAAAAGCTTGAAAAATAAGGGTAGAAATACACGAGAACAAGAAAGTAAACAAGCAAACCCCAATTAGCTCCAAGGATATTATACACCAAGGAACTACCGATGACTCAAGGATCAACTTGATATAATGCATGAACTAGTCCAACAAGGGCACTCACTACTTAGCCTTACTTAAGGAATAGGATAAGAGTGAAATAAACAAGCAAAACAGAGAGTAATGCTCATGAAAGAGTAAAGTATATTCAATATCAAGTTGTGTTTGTTGCAATTACCATTACAAAAGGTATTTATACTTGAAAAGTTAGGGCATCCTAACTAAAATGGAAAATACAAAAAGGGGTACTATTTAAAAGAAGTAACATACAAGGAATATTAAAGGATACAAATGAAAATTCAAAGAAATTAATGATTGGTGTAGTAAATCCTTTCACGTGGGGACTAGACTCATAGCAATCAATCACTAGGGGTGCTTTTGAAAGACACAGACAAGTTGTACAATTAGGTTAGGGATTGTTAAGTAGAGGTATTGAGCAAACCTAGGGATCCTTTTGAGAAGATGTGGGTTTAGACATGCTTTGGGGTTCTCGGCACTAGTATTGGCAAGTGTTGGTCAGTATGGTTATGGCCAAATAGACATGCAAAAGGATCAAGTTGTTAGTAAAGCATATTATAGGTTGGTACTTGATTATTAACAAACGAGAAGTTACTTAGCTCGACGTGTAGAGTTAGTTAACAGTGAGGATCGGCTCAACTTTGGTAAGAGTTGGTTGGAACCATAGAATCTGCTTTGTCAATCCCTTAAGACCTTAAGCTTAGGCTCGAGTTAAAGGTCCAGTTGTTTGATTCCCATCATCCTCTCTGAGTTGTTTTGAATTTGGGATCAAATTTAGCTGGTCTTTGCTTAATTCTCCTTCAAGATGATAGGGGTTGAGGTTGGCAATATTAAAAGTGTTAGAAACCCCTTGGCCTTCAGGTAATTCTAGTTGCTAGGCATTTTCGTTGATCCTTTTAAGTACTCTAGGGTAAACAACTTACTCTTTTTCTTATTTGGAAACCTCTGCTTACTTATGTATAACTATACTAAATTATTGGGTTGAACTGTGTTGACTTCCTTCCTTTACTCTTTTCTTTTAGCTTCGTGGTAGCTTGGTCAATCTACTTAGTAACCTTCTTGTAGATCTGCTATAAAGACTTTACTAGGGCTTTTGCATTAGGGTCTTCCTACTCGGATACGGGTATTGGGGCATAATCAAAGGATAGCTATGGATTGAAGCCATAGACGAGATATTTGTTTGGTGATGACATGCATCATGAGATTGTAAGCAAATTCTACCATAGGTAAACATAGATCTTAATCAGTTAAGTTCTTCCTTCTTGCAACTTGGAGCAATAATCCTAAAGTATGATTGACTATCTTTGTTTGGCCATTGGTTTGGGGATCATACGAAGTACTGAAGAGTAGTTTAGTCCTTATACGATGCCAGAGAGTTCTCTAGAAATGGATTAGAAACTTTGGATCTCTATTTGATACCACACTTCTTGGTACGCCATTCAAATAAACAATCTCTTGCAAAAAAGAGAAAAACAATAGCTGAAATATTGTTTGTTTTGGAGCAATGTATAAAGTATGCTATCTTACTAAATTTATCCATGATAACCATCACAAAATCTTTATATCGGGCAATTTATGGTAATCTAAGAACAAAGTCCATGTTAAGCTTAGACCAAGATTTGGTCGGGACAGGTAAGGGTATTGCTTTCCCCTGTTTAGCTTGGCATTTGGCCTGTTTATGACTAGTAAAGTTCTCAATAATCCGATGCACATCTCGCCACATCTTGGGCTAAAAGAATCTTCCATTCAATAGTTCATATGATCGCTTTCCTCTAAAATGTCTAAAAAGTCTACCAAAATGAGCTTCTCTTACTAACAACTTTCGTATATAACAGGTTGGCACACATAGCTTGCCATTTCGAAATAAATAGCCATCTTCCATATCGTTGTCATCCACCATTCTTCCCTCTATGCATCATCCAAATATAGGACCAAAATGGGGGTCTTGAGGATATTACTCTTTGATGCTTGTAAATCCCAAGAGTCTTGTCTATAACTCAATCAGAAGAATATGTTGGCATTATAAGGCATCGGTAACCACATTGGCCTTGCCCCATTTATATTTGATCACAAAGTTGAATCCCTCTAAGAATTTAACCTACCATGCTTGCCTCTTTGATAACTTAGTCTGACTTTGGAGATGTCTCAAGGATTTATGATCTGTATAAATGATAAACTTGCTCGACCATAGATAATGTTGCTATACTTAGAGTGCTTGGATAAGGGTTAAGAGTTCCTTGTCATATATTGAGTAGTTTAACTAAGGTCCTCTCAACTTCTCGCTATGGTAAGCAATTGGTTAGCTATCTTACATTAAGATAGCACCTATCCTAACACCTAACGCATCACATTTGATCTAAAAAATCTTCTCGAAATCAGGCAAAGCTAATACTGGTGCAAAAATCAATTTTGTCTTCACCTCAAAAAAACTTCTCTCCTCTCTCTCTCCCCACTTAAATTCGATGTTATTTTTTGTCAGCTTAATAAGGGGTGCAACAATAGTACTAAAACCCTTGATGAATCTTCGGTAAAAGGATGTTGGTTTATGGAAACTTCTTACCTCGGCACAAGTGGTTGAGGTTGGCCACTCGACAATTGCTTGGATCTTCTCATCATCGACTCGTAAGCTTCTTTTATCAACTATATATCTTAGAAAAACCACTTCCTATTGGTAAAAACAACACTTCTTCAAATTACTAAACAATCTCTCAGTATGTAGCACATCAAACGTGACATGGAGATGCTCGGAGTGGCTTGGTAGGTTGGCACCATATACAAGGATGTCATCAAAGTATATCGCAACACACTTTCTGATTTGGTTTGTTAGCATATGGTTCATTAATCTTATGAAGGTTCTCGGGGCATTTGATAAGCCACAAGGCATTACCATCCACTCGTAAAGACCTGTCGAGTCTTGAATGCAGTTTTCCACTCGTCTTTGAGTTTTATTCAGATTTAATGGTAGCAAGACTTTAGATTAATCTTATTGAAGACCCTAGCTCCATTCAATTCATCCAACATATCATCCAACCTGGGAATAGGATATTGGTACTTGATTATGATCTTGTTCATGGCTTTATTGTCTACGAAAATACACTGGGTACCATCCTTTTTTGGTACATGAAATGAGGGCACAACATAAAGGCTAAGACTCTTTCTTACATATCCTACTTCTAGTAACTCGTTGACTTATCTTTGGAGCTCTACAGCTTGCTCAGGATTCATTTGATAAGCTAGCTTGTTTGATAGTGTAACGTTAGGTACTAAGTTAGTGCAATGTTTAATGCCTCGGAAAGGGGGTCATTCTTTAGGAAACTATTTAGGAAACAAATTTGCATACTCATCCAATAGCTCCTTGACCTCTGGGGGTAGCTTAATCTACTCCTTCAGCTCTAGTAGTTGTTTGATCAATAGAAAGGTTAGCATATTAGCTTTAATAGCTTCTCAGAGCTCGGCTTTACTTAGAACCAAGGCCTTCTTAGATCCTTGAGCAATTTTAACTTGTAACTTGCTAACTTGACTTGGCATCATAGGGTTCAAAGTAATCTTTCTCAAACACATATGTGTTCCTAAATCTATCATGCATAACCTTTTGATGAAAAAGCCAAGGTCGGCCTAACAACACATGAGACGCATACATAGGTAGCATGTCATAAGGAATTTCTTTAGAATAGTTCCCAATAGAGATCGGTAGTAACACTTGCTAAGTGAGGTATCATGCTCCCTTTTCATTCAGCCAATACAATTTATAAGGCCTCGAATGTGAAATGGTTGCAATTTGAGCTTCCGAACTAGGTTGGTAGATGCAACATTTGTGCAACTCCCATTATTTACTATGAGGGTGCAAACTTGCTCATTCACTTTACAAGTGACGTGGAATATGTTCTCTCTTTTCTCCTCCTAAGTAGAGGGTTCTATACTCATTGTACGTTAGACAACCGTAGTTAGTTTGTCCAAATCCTTAGCAAACATATCCTCTTCAACAAGCACATCTTCTTGGGTGGTATACTTCTTGAGAGCAACCTCCTCCTCAGGCTCTTCATCAGTACTATCTATGTCAAGTTTTAGAACATCTCCTTTGATAATTATAGTTCGCTTATTCTGATCTTGGGTGGCCATGTGCCTAAAATCTTGGTACTTAAAGCACTTAATCTGGTTCATCTTTCTCCTAAATCCTTGTCCTTTCTCATAAGTTTTTGATTGCACTTCACCATTAGTTGGTCGACTCTTCTGTTCAGCTTTGACATCTATTTTTCTTGGCTTGACACTTTACTGAGCTTAATAACTTCCTTAAGTGGGTCGACTTGATTGGACAGGTCGACTTATAGGATATCAGCTTAACCTATTCTTCCTTTATCTTTCCATACACTAAGCTATTCTTATAGCCTTGTCCAATGTAGTAAATTGTTGAACTTCTTCAATATCTCGGATGTTGCTTCTCTGCCCAATAAGAAATTAAGATACTATTTGGATCAATGGTTCTTTCACTTCACATCTAATCATGAGTATTTGGAACTCTTGAAGATATTCATCAATAGTTTGACTTCCTCACCTCAACTCTTGAAGTAGAGCATAAGTATCTTGTAAGTAAGTATCCAGCACAAATCTATTTATAAGTATCCTCTTCATCTCAGGCCAAGTGTTTACGTCTCTATATTTTTCTCGTCTCCTCATAATTTGGAAGTTCATCTACTACGTCGCGGCATAACCTAAGAACTCTATAGTAACAGTCTTCACTTTCTTACAGTCTTCATATTTGTAATAATAAAAAATATGCTTTACCTTCTCTTCTTAGTCTAGATAGTCATCATTGTTTCCAGAACCATTAAAGCTCGAAATTTGAAGCTTTACATACTAGGTAGCTCAGGGTGCTTGAGCTCACTCCTTTTCCTCATGGCACTCTTCTTCTCCTTCTTCATCCATATCAAACATCCTTTAATTCCTCTCTATACACATCCTTTAATTCCTCCACCCTGATTTTGTCGATTTGGATTCTGACCTCTCACTGGTTGGGAAGCTTGGGGAGTATTCTACATGGCCTTAGCAGGTTGAAAGGCTAGTGCGTGAATGACCATTGTTAGATCGGCTATCAAGTTGGTCATTTCATTAAGTCACTCATCTGTATTTCTAGGAGTAGTCTGAGGTTGTCGGCCATTGTAGATGGCACCACTATTATCATCTCCAATACTAACGTTGACACTCGAATCCATCATTCTCTCAACAAAGTGCAATAACAAACTTAAAACCTAAGAAACAATAGACATTACCTTTAAAATCAAACAACTCGTACATATACACTTACCCACTTGAAAGTTCAAACTAACTGTGAACACAACAACTATTCTAAAGAACAATAAACCTAATTGAAATTTTGCTTTGTTTTCATATGCACAAAATAGAGTATAACAGAGTATACAATAATAGCAGCTACTATTATTGTAATAATAGAGTATAACTTACTCAAACACTCACAGCTAACCTTTACACAATTACGATATACTACCACAACAAACACTACTCACAAGAAAGATTAAACACAACTTACCCAAGTAAACCTTCGCTTTAATACCAAGATGATATGGTGTGCCAAGAACAAACTATGGTGAATGTATTGGGGTGGGCCCAAGCTTGTAGAAAGCTTAAAAAACAAGGGTAGAAATGTACGAAAACAAGAAAGTAAACAAGCAAATCTCGATCAGCTCTAAGGATATGACAACTAGGAAATTATTAAGGACTTAAGGATCAACTTAATATGACACACTAGCTGGTCTAGTGATGGTACTCGCCACCTAGCCTTGCTTAAGGGATAGGACAACAGTGAAGTAAGCAAGCAAAATAGAGAGCAATGCTTATGAAAGAGTGAAGTATTTTCAATATCAGGTTGTATCTATTTTGGGTACCATTACAAAGGATATTTATACCGAAAAGGTTAGGGCATCCTACCTAAAATGAAAAAGACAAAAAGGGGTATTGTCTAAAAGAAGTAATGTATAAGGAGAAATGAAGTGTACAAATGAAAATTTGAAGAAATTGACAATTGGTGTAGTAAATCCTTTCAAGTGGGGGTTGGACATGTGGCGATTGATCATTAGGGGTGCTTTTAATGGATACAGATAAGTTATATGGTCAGGCTGGGGATTATCGAGCAAAGGTCCTAAGCAAACTTGGGGGTCCTTCCAAAAAGATGTAGGTTTGGATGTGTGATCATGGTTGAACAGAGGTATGAAAGGATCGAGCAATTAGTAGAGCATATTTCAAGTTTACACTTGATTATTGATAGATGAGAAGTTACTTGGCTCAGCATGTAGAGTTGGTTGGCAATAAGGATTAACTTGGCCTCGGCAGGAGTTAGCTGGAATAATAGAATTCACTTCATCAGTCCCTCAAGATCTTGAGCTTGAGTTAAAGGTCTAGTTGTTTGATTCCCATCAGATGATGTCTCATGAAAAGGAAAAATGTCTTAATAGAAAAAGGCATCACGACTCACAAATATATTTGCTAAGAGTCTAGGTCATATAACTTATAGCCCTTTGACCTGATAGGTATCTTACAAACATACATTTTCTTTCCCTAGCATTAAATTCATCTCTATCTTTTCCAATAGTTGATGCATAACAAAGATAACCAATGACTCACAAATCATCAAATGAGGGTGGTTGTTGTATAAAAGATGATAAGGACTTTTTCCAATTCAAAGATGCAAGTCCCAAAAGTAACTAAGAGGGGCGTAAATTGGTTACTTAGAAAAAGTAAAATGTTTTCTTGAAATGTTATGAAGTTGTCCCCTTTTTTATTACTTTGTTAAAGTGGCGTGAGAGCAATACACATACATATTATATAATAAATTAAACATGAAAACAAAGAGAGTAAAGAATGAGAAGATCAGGTAAGCAAATTATAGTGCTTCGACCTTACACCTACTATACTCTTTCAACTCCACTACCCTCTTCTAACTCTACTGTCGAAGACCCGATATTCTACACTAGTGTCATTCCATTATCCACTTTGAAACTTCAATCAAGAGAGAATACAGTTACAGTACTTCTTCTTTACTTCCCTAGGCTGTCTCTTGCCTAGTATAGATCCACTGAACAATGTATGATCTCTCTTCTAACACACAATCCTAACACTTAAAAGGTAAGATTTACAAGAGTTTGAGGAATAACTACAAGACTCCTCAAATTATAAGCTCAAAAATAATGTAAAATAAAAATTTTGTCCTCCTTAATCCTCGTGGATATGTATCTAACTCAGTGGAACTCATTGGACATATTACCTAAATATATCCAACGAGTAAGCTAGGCCTTCCATTTATCAAAAGTCCAAAATAACATATGATCTGTAATGCTGTAAAAGAATTATTCTATCCAAATCTTCTAATTTATTTCCTAATTTATCGTTTGATTCTTAAAATGGAACTTAAAAGAAATACTTTAACATTTCATAATAACTTGCACACTTAATGCACTTGTTAATTATCTTTAATTTCTTTTTGTTATTGTCAAAATAATGATGAGAGAACTCAATAAAACAATGAATTGGCATTTAGTTAATAAGGATGGTGGCTACAAGTATACACTTTCCCAAAGTATTTTAGGAAGATTGACATGAATTTGAATAGCATGGGTTGTATCTAAAAGATAGCTATGTTTCCACTCAACGATGCCATTTTGTTATGGAGTATATATGACACTCCGTTGATGAATAATACCATATCTATTGAACAATTCTTTTGAAAGAAATTCTAGTCCATTGTCTAAACAAATGATCTTTGTAATGGAATTAAATTAGATTTTGACAACAGTAAGAAATTTGGTTATTAATATCGAACAAGTTTTGATCTAGTACTTCAATAGAAATGTTCAAGCACTTCCACTCATATCATCAACTATAGTAAGGAAAAAATTTGCACTTGAAAAAGATGGTATGTTATAAGGTTCCCGAATATCTATATGTATTACATCAAAAGAATTTAACGAAGTGGATAAACTAGAGGGAAAAGGAAGTCGATGAAACTTTATACGATGACAAGTATCACATAATACATTGCAATCATTATCATAATTGGCTAAGTGTTTGGGTTTTGAAAATGAAATATGTCCCATTCTTTCATGTAACAATTTGAGGGGCTTTTTATTGACTACTAGCTTCAAATGCCAATAATCAAATATGTAGAAGAATAATTAGACAAATAAGCATTATAACTAAAGCTGCTTATTTGTGATTGTGAATGAAGAACATAAAGCCCAAGTTTCATATTAGCTTGTGCAATGGTGGCATTAGAAATTTAGTCATGAAAGAAACATTTAGTGGATGAAAAGGTTATCGACAAAATTGTACGAGCAAGTAACATGCTTATTGAAAGTAAGTTGTGTTGAAAATCTAGTATATATCATAGATATCTCATTTTTGCCACCCTTATGATTCTTTTTTATTGGGCCAGGTTAAAAAAATAAAAAAAATAAAAAAAATGAAATTGAAAGAAAAATAAAAAATATAAAGTGGAGAGTCGAGTTGAGTCATTTAGGGTCGGATTGGACAATAGTTAGATATGTATATTCAATTTAATAAATTTTGAGTCTTAAATAGTCGGGTTTCAATAAAATGTTTTTTAGTCCAGTCTAATATAAAGTGAATTTTTATCTAATTTGTAATGGGATAAATATACTTAGGATTTATTAAATAGATTAGCGTGTATATTAAGCTAAATTAAGATGGAATAAATTGGGCCCAAGATAGAAAGCTCAAATCAATGTAGGGCTTCTAGAAACTAAATTAAATCTTCAATGAATTTAATAAATCTAAGTATCTTATCAATATTGGATTTATTAAGATTGAATTCATAACAAAAAGAACCAAAAAATTCAAATTTATGGCCTATAAATAGTGAACAATAGGCTATAAAAAATACGTTGTTTACAATTCACATTAAATACATACCTCATAATCTCCTTACCATTTACATTTGTAAACTCCATAATTTTCTAAGTCATACACTCACTCACACACAGTCCTTCACATCACTTTCACTTGACACACACACGTACCCACACATAGTCCCTTACATCACTCACACATTGTCCTCATGTCACTTTCACATGGCTGTACAACATTGACTCACACATTCACTCTCGCCTGACACTTACGATCCAGCATGATGCCACATGACCAAAGCATACACATAACCCTACACATCTACTTTACAGTCAGCACAACATACATGCCTACACTTCACACTATACGCCTACTATACTGTCCACGAACACGAACAAGAACAAGACTCGAATGTAACCAATACAAAAGTGAATCCTACTTGACTAATTAGATAGTTTTGGATTCCGTTCTCTCTTTTTTCTTTATGATTATTATTATTGTGGTTATTTAGTTGTTGTAATTAGTTTAGTAATGTTAGTCTTTTTTTTTTTATAAATTTGGTTTTACTAACTTTTTTTTTTTAATGTAGGTACTTAGTTTTAGTTTTTTTTTTTTTTAGTTATTGTTAGCTTCATTAATATTTTTTACTTTTAACATGTAGTATTAATTTTTACAAAGTTGCATAATTTAGATGGTTTATTTACATCAAATAAGTACTAACGTGGTTTATTTTTATTTATTTATTTATTTTTTGCAAGTCTAAGTATTAATTCTGATTAGTTGATTTTTGTCTCATCATCATTTTTTTAATAATAAAAATATATTTTTGTATAGATATTGCATTTTTTAGAAATTTCACATTTGCGTGAAAATTATATATTTTAGCAAGTTATCATAAAAATTGCATTTTTAGGCATTTATAGATTTTTCAAGAAAAAAAAATCGTTTTGTCACTTATTTATTTTTCATAAAATAAAAATCTTTAATTGGCATCTTTTATATGGTTAGGTATTCTTTTAATAGTTTAGGCTTATTTTTCATAATTAGGTATCTTATTCATGGTTTAGGCATATTTTCTATAATTAGAAATCTTTTCCATAGTTTAAGTATTTTTTTTTTATAGCCAAACATATTTTTTATGATACAAACATCTTTTCCTTGACTAAGCATATTGTCAATAGTAATTACATTTTTTAATAAAATGACATGTTTTTCATCATAATTACGTATTAATATAATTTTATAAAATTCGCATTTTTTTTCTCTCATTTAGGTGTTTGAGGATTTTTTTTAAGTTCTGTCACATAGCAATTTTTTTCCAACAAAAAAAAAAATACTAACTTGGATTTTTTAAAAAAATTAAGTCTTTAGGTTTTTCTTTTTTTTAAATTAGGAATAAAAATTAGGGATTTTTTTAGAATTTTTCTTAATAAAAAATAGATTGGTTAAAAAACGTAAATCTAGCTCAATTTTTAAATTAAATAAAACTAACTCACTAAATATTTTCTAAAAAAATAGAATTATATTAGTTTAATCTTAACTAGCGAGTACGTAAGTACTTTCAAGATAACCATAAAAAAATAAATTTTTTTCTTTTTTTTTAATTTTCTAATAAAAATTATTAAAAATTCATCTTGATTACACTTTTGCATGTTTGTACATATTTTAACTTTTTTTTGAAAAATTATAAAAATAAAAGCCCATTAGTATTTTTTTTAAATTTTTATATAGTAATTTAGTCCTAATAAGTTAGTCTCTGAGCCTAGATTTTTTTGTTTAATTTTTTTAAAAATAATTTTTTTAGAAAATTTTCAAACTAGTGGTTGAATTACGGTTTTCCTACCCGAAAACCCTAATTTCACTTTTTATTAGTTTAACTGGTTGATGACTCCATTTTTTAAAAGAAAAATATTTTTTCTTAATTTAATGTCGAGTTATTTATATTAAGTAGACTTAGCTTAGCATAGGTTAAATTAAAAAAAATTAAAATAGGGCTCGATACATATAACATACTAGTTAACAATATATGATTATTAACTGTAGTGTCTCTAACTAAAGTAACTTGCTTCATTCTTTCATTAGGTAATACAATCTAAATTGGTTGTGGTAAAGCGTGTTTTTCAATGAAAAGTTGGTCAAAAGAAGTCATATGATTAGAGGCTGTAGTGTTTTGGATCCACTTATTCAAACTAGTATTTTCCGAAAATAAAAATGATGCATAGCACATACCTACAAAATTCATAATAGTTGAATTTTGTTCTTGATTCCCATTCGCATTAAGCATCCTCAACACTTCGTTGCATACTTTAGAAATCAACTCATTCTCATTTACTATATTGCTACTGACCACTAACTTTCCATGTATGTTGAAAGGATTATCAACAACTCTTACAGTTAAAGTAATGTTAGTTGCCATTTTAGGATGATTCTTGTCCCCATTATTCTAATACCATTTTGTAAACCCAATAAGTTTGAAACAACTATTAATTGACAATGAGCATGAATTGCTTGAGTTCCATGGTTAGACCTTTCATCACTTTTATCATTCACCATTTACTTCTAGCTTTTAGTAGCATATGCTAGAATTTCTCCCCCATTTGCCATTAAACGAGTAAGTTGCTTCTGTTTCTCTATTTGGCAAATAAATAGTATGCTTTGCTTACATTTGGCAAAGGCTCCACAGATAATATTCGACTTCTTATATTCTCATGAACTTTACTAAGTCCCATTAAAAGTTGTATCAATTTATTGCGGTTTTCTAATTCAAGCATCTTCTTAGACAATGTTACAAGAACAATTTGTAATAGTGCCACAAACACACTTTGGAAGGGTATTGATATTATCCATTTCATCTCACAACTTTTTCAAACAATTATAGTACATAGTGACTATAGAATTTCCCTATTTCAAATTAACTTATTCATGTTGTAACTAAAACAACAATGGACCAATAGTTATCCTGAATCTTTCATTCAAGTCATCCCATAAGAAGACTTTGCATACATAAAACCTGTTGATAAATCATTCGAAATAGAGTTTAAAAGCTAGCATTTTATCATGAAATCACATCCTTTCCATCTTTGTAAATCACTAGGATTATCACTTGGTTTATGACAAGATCCATTTATAAAACCTAATTTTGATTTAGGCTCCAAAGAAAATTTTATTAATCTACTCCAACCAACAAAATTCAATCCATTAAACATCACATTCATAATCAAAACCCCTGGATTATTAGATTCAAAAAGCTATAAAGGATCATCATAATATGAATCAACACTAGTAATATTAGAATTTGCCATTAATGAATAGAACAGTTAAATAACAGCAATAATAGATAAAACACAAATCTATTACTTTAATACCATGAATAGAAACTAAACAACTCGTTATCTAGCAATTTTAGTGTGAATTAGAACAAAAACAAGATGAGTTATTAACTTACATTAGAGGAATTAAGAGAGTCGAACCAAAGAAAATGTACAAGAAGTAATTTATGTTATTTCAATTATGTGAGCCACTAGTCAGGGTATTTATATACAAGTATAGTCACACATGTAACAAGTAAGGCTAAGCTAATATGGAATTGTATTTGTGTGGAAGATTAAATAAAATAATACATACTTCAACAAAAGTATCTATAAAATTTCATTTTTATTTTGTACTTATTTTTTCAATTTGGTTTCAATTTGCTGTCTCCATTAATGAGAAAGTTAATGGCCATCACTTTTTTTTTTTTTGGCATTTTAGTATCTTTACCTTAGTTTTGATTATGTTATGTGTTAGAATTTTTCCAATTGTAGGCTAATATTAATTGGAGAATTTTTATTTAATAAAATGGTTTGATTATTTAGTATTGATATAAAAACATGCATGATAAATCTAAAATAAACGTGATCATATGATATGAGTTATACATATCCCATTGGGCTAATGTAATAAGGCAGTTGTATAGGCTTGACCAAATAAGAGCCTTAATTGGTAGTTCTATTAGGGTTTTTTTATAAATATATTGCTAAATCCCCTTTTCACTTTCATATGGTGAATTTATCAATCGAGAGCTATCATAGTAAAGAAAGAGCGGAAAGAAAGACTAGTCTCTACAATTGCAATTAAAATTTCTTCCACTACAATTTATATTTGCCCAATTAAGTAAGATCTCTTTTATGGTATTTTAATATTATATATTTATGTTTTACCGTTTTGATTACATATGGTATTAAAGTTAAGGTTTTGTGTGATATTAGAATTCAATTGATTGATTTAACTTGATATTTTGAATGTTTTCTTTTTAAGTACATATAAGTATTTTTCCCATCTTTTCCTTGTCATTTTTTTTTTTTTGCTCAAAATCTACTACGATCGTAGAAAATAAACGTAATTGACAATTTGATAATGTTATTTTTTTTTTTTCAGTTTATTCTTCGCTTTCTTTTTTGGCAATAACGTGACGAAAATTACATCCAGCATGCTTTCTTGGGTGAGTTTAAATAATAATTTCTGTGGATGAAATAAGGAACCAGCAAAATTGATGTCAAAGAAAGAAAAAGAAAAAAAAGAAAGAGGAAAATCAATTCATCGTTACGGCATTGGAAATTTCGGATCGATGAGGCCACTAGTGCTTTTGTCCTTTTCTCCATCGTTTTAGAGGATTGAAGAATCTAGACCATCTGCTGAATAATCTTATTATATTTATCGTTAGTCGAATGGCATGATCTTATTATTGCTTTTCCATTGTTGGTCCGGTACGTTAATTTTATTAATTCACATGCCAGTTTGTGAAGATTGTACTATTTATGCTATAATTTTCTCCTCCTAAAGGCAACCGATGTAGATGTAATCTAGTATTTGTCCTCGTCCTCATGTTTTGGCAATTTCTGAATTCGGCTTTATATTTGTAATCACGTCGACCTTCCTCAGTTTATTGCAATGAAAGTGAAATCTTCTTGTTAATTTATTCGAGACACTCCAATTAAAATGTAACATCCACTCTTTAAGGACTTAGATGCATTACAATTTAGTCTTGTGTTTGAATGGTCTATTGTGCCCATCCAGATATATGTGTGCCATAGGCAAATTCTCTTATTCGAACCCGTGCGATACTAAGCGTTCCTAACCATACTAAAGAAGGTTAAGTTAGTCAGTAACAAATCACAATATTTAGAGAGAGAAAACATATAGAAAGAAATTTTGATGTAAATAGTATTCAATTAAAATAACTTGATAATACAACTGAAAGGATCTCCCTTATATATATAAGAAGCCTCTTAAGATAGAGGGTTAAAATCAATTCGATCTAACGGTTACAAATGAATTCTCACCTACCTTTACATTAAATGCACTAGATCTTTTAGAATATTCTGGATTATTTTCTCTTAAGCTTGAATCAACCTCATGATTTTGGGTCCTTCTAAATTGGCTCGTGACATTCTCCCCCACTCATTTCGGTGATGTCTTCATTGTATTTTCTTCGTGGAACTTTTGAATTTTATTTGGAAAACTACCATGGAGCTTTAGTAGGTTCCTAACTGGCCTCACTTTCCAACTTTTCTTTCCAAATAACCATATACTTGTGCCTAGTGAAGTGGCATCATCTTCTCACATATCCGTCTGCAATAATTTCTCGAACTTCTTTTTTATATGATTCCTGAACTCCAACTGGAGCCCTCTGTGATATTGTTCTACTATGGTCATCCTCATCCTTATGATATAGCTTAAGCATACTAACATGAAATACTGGGTAGAATTTTAATCTTGGAGATAACTCCAACTTATAAGATACTCGTCCCACTCATTTTACGATGAGAAATAGTCCTTCATAACGCCTCATTAGTCCTTTGTGCAATTGGCCCTTGGTCCACTGGATCAGGTGTAACTTCATAAGTACTTAATCCCCTACTTGATACTCCATTGGCCGACGCTTCTTATCTGCAACTTTCTTCATTCTCTTGATAGCTTTGTCTAAGTAATTCAGAGCTAAGTCTTGGCTCTCTTGCCATTCTTTTGCAAATTATATGCTGGGGAACTAAACCCCGTATATCTTGTAGTTACCGTATTAGGAGTTAGCAGCTGTCTCTCTAGGACAAACTCAAATGGATTATACCCTGTTGATTCATTCTTTTGTAGATTGAAAGAGAGCTGTACGGTATCCAATAACTTAGACTAGTCTCGCTGACTTGTACTTATAAAATGCCTCCAAACTCGAAGGCAATGCACTACAGCCGTCATTTCCTTCTCATGTACTAGGTATCGCTTCTCCGTATCATTCAACTTTTGGCTCTCAAAGGTTATTGGATGGTTTTCCTGTATCAAAACCTCACCAATGGCATAATCACTAGCATCCGTGCATACTTCAAATACTTTACCAAAATTAGGCAGCGCAAGAACTTGTTCTTTAATGACTACTTCCTTTAGGATATCAAATGCCTTTTGTCGATCTTCCCTCTATACCCATAGAACATCTTTCTTGAGTAAATCCGTTAAGGAGGCAGCCATTCAAGAGTATCCATGTATGAAACTTCTGTAATAATTTACTAAGCCAAGAAACGACTTCAATTCGGTGGACTTAGTAGGTTCTTTCCATTCTCGAATGGCCCGTATCTTCTCTTTGTCCATTTTGATCTTCCCTTGTCCTACTACATGCCCTAGGAAGGCCATTTCTTCCTTTGTAAAGGCACATTTCTCTAGCTTTACATATGACTTGTTTTCCCTTGAGGCTAAGCAAACTGTATGAAGATGTTCTAGGTGCTCTTCTATAGACTTGCTATAAATTATGATATCATCTAAGTTAACCACAACAAAATGATCTAAGAACGGTGCTAATACCCTATTCATAAGACTACAAAAAGTAGTTAGGGCGTTCGTGAGCCCAAATGGCATAACAAGAAACTCAAATGTACTATACCTTGTGATGCAAGTGGTTTTGGACTCATCTCCATCTGCTATCCATACTTGATGATATCTCGATCGTAGATCCAGTTTTGAAAAATATCTTGCCTCTCCTAATTGATCGAATAAGTCTAATACCAAAGGAATGGGGTACTTATTTTTTTCAATGACCTTATTTAAGGCCCTATAGTCAATACACAACTGGAGTGACTCATCATGTTTCTTCTAGAAGAGAACTGGAGCTCCAAAAGGTGCCTTTGACAGTTGGATGAATCCAGCTTCCAACAACTCCTTCAATTGTTGCCTTAATTCTTCTAATTCTTTTGGGGACATGCGATAAAGAACTATAGTAGGGGCTTTTATACCTGGTTTTAGCTCAATTGCATGATTCACTTCCTTTCTTCGTGGTAGCTTCTTTGGCAACTCTTCAGGCATGATGTCTTTAAATTCTTCTAGCAACTCCCACACTTGATGTGGAATTGCCTCTTGACTCCCCGTCTCTTCTTGCTCCTTCAATGTAACTATGTATGTAACTTCATTCTTTTTTAGGCTCTTCGCTAGTTGCATAGCGGAAAAGAATTTTGTGACTTCACCAGCTTTCCTTATAACAAGCACTACACATTGAGAGCTGGTCTCGAGTACACATATACAGTTTGTACGAGGAACAATAAGTGCGTCAATACAATCTAGGAATCCCATCCTAATCATAAATTCGAAGTCATCCATAGGTACTACTTTGATGGTTTCTTTCCCTTTCCACCCTCCCATATCGAGCTCTATCTCCCTGGTGATTCCAATAGTAAGGACTTCCTTTGAGTTTACCGTCTTGAGCCATGTCTTAGTCTTCTCTACTTCCATTCCAATCTTACTTGCTGCTACCTCGAAGATGAACAGATGAGATGCCCCTGTGTCAATAAGAGCATTTAACTCCTTTCCAACAACTATCACCTCAGTGTACATCAACTCCTTTTGTTTCTCCTGCATCTTCATAGCACTAAGCAGTCATACCGAACCCAGTTTAGCCTCATCCCCTTCATCGGAGCTCTCATCTGCCATAATTGCTGCCAACCGATCTTTCTTTAGGCATTCCCTAACATGATGGGGCCCATTGCAGAAATAGCACTTTAATTCTCGAGGCTTCCATCATTCCCTATCTTTTCCTTCACAAGTCTTTCCTTGATCATTGTTTTTCTCTTCCATCTTAGGCTTCCCTCTTGAGGAACTCCCACTCCTTTGCTTCTCAACTCCCCCCTTCCACCTTCCCATTGGGATCTTATGTTCTATTTTCTTGAACTCCGTTAGGCCTTCAACAACTGCTATGGCCTTAGAGATGTTTTCTATTCCTCTTCGCTCTAGCTCCAACTTTGCCTAAGGTTTCAGACCATCTAAAAACATCACTAGAGCATCATCCTGGTTAAGGTCTAAGATCTCCAATATTAGTTCTGAGAATTTTTTCACATATTACTTGATGTCACCCATATGAGTTAGGTGACGCAACTTCACCTTTGCTTCTTTAGTAGCATTTTGGGGAGAGAATTGCCCCTTGATTTCATGTACAAAGCTAGCCCAAGTATTGATTTCGTTTGCCCTCCTATGCTACCATACCATAGCAGAATTTTTCAAATACATATCAGCAGTACGTACCTTTTTTAGGTCATCTAAGATTCTTATAGCATTGAAATATTGTTCTATTCCCTAAAGGAAGTTGTCTACCTCCCGAACGGATCATGTCCCATTGAAAGGTTCGGGCTTAAGCACATCGATCCTATGAGCAAATTGGATGGTCACTCCATTTGCTACTACTGCTCGACATGCTGTTAGTTGGTTCTTAAGTTCTTCAATCTCCTGGCGCATGGCCACCATTACAACATCCATCTTAGCTTCATAATCTTCCTCCCTAGTTTCCAAAGATGTAACTCGAGCTTGGAGTACTTCATTCTTCCCTTCAATTGCCTCATCACGCTACTTTAGCTCCTTAATGGCTTACTTCAATGCTCCTTGCAACTCGCCTCGAAGTTCTTCCTCCATCTCTTTAAGGCTGCCTTATGATTCATCGAATTGTTCCTTCGCTACAGTAATGCTCAGCTCCGCTTTATCCATCCTATTAAGGAGGGAGTTCAGCAAGTCTCGAGACGCAGCCCTTTACCTGGTGACTTTGTGGTTATCTTGATTACCTAACTCTTCGACTATTGAAGTGTTGTTGTCTCCTCTAGACGACATCTTCTCTACATAAGGTCTCTTTACCTGGCTCTGATACCACTTGTCACGGGCAGATTCTCTTACTTGAACCCATGCGGCACTTAGCATTCCTGACCACATTAAGGAAGGCTAAGTCAGCCAGTAACAAATCACAATGTTTAGAGAGAGAAAATATATAGAGAGAAACTCTTATGTAAATAGTATTCACTTAAAATAACTTGATGATACAACTGAGGGAATCTCCCCTATATATACAAGAGGCCTCTCAAGATGGAGGGTAAGATCAATTTGATCTAACGATTACAAATAAATCCTCACCTACCTTTACATTAAATGCATCTACCTACCTTACCTACCACCTATTTTAGAACTTCTAGATCTTTTAGAATATTCTCGATTATTTCCTCTTGGGCCTGAATAAACCTCATGATTTTGGGCTCTTCTAAATCGGCCCGTGGCATGTGCAGTTCCCTTCAGTAGGCATCTCTAATTATTTTAAAATGAGTAAAATTTTTCATTAGTTAAGATAAATACTTGGTTGCTAAAGTAGCTCATTTATTGATATTAATGAATTATTTTCCCATTCATAAGGATTCACAATATTGTTTATTTTAGGTTTCCTTGCATGATTACTTGCCTAAATGGGCCTCTTGTATGCAAAAATTCAGTGTTTGAAATAAAGCATTAAGTTAGGGCATAGTAGTCTAGAATGTTTATTTACCAAAGGGGATAAATTTTTTGAAAATTGGGTATCTTATTGTCACTACATGTGAAGAGTCACTAATGCATGCTACATTCTCTACCCAAAGGAGAGTTTGTAATGATGCCCCTAAACTCTTTGTGCTATAAAAAATTCCTAATGTATACTACAAACTCTCATTCTCTACCTAAAGGAGAGTTTGTAGTGATGATCCTAGAATTTTATGTTATAAGGTTTCCTAATGCATGTTACATTCTTTGCCTAAAGGGGAGTTTGTGGTGATGCTCATAGATTCCTTAGTTATTGATTAGTGCATGGAATTTGATTGTCACTTATATTGCCCATTGATTAATTGTTGCATTTTGTTTTAGATAGTTACTATTACTATCGACAAAGCACAAGTTACCATTGACATTCTTCATGGGTCTAATTTTAAGAGGTGGAGTGAAGATGTAAATTTTGCTTTTGTCATGGCTAAGATAGACATAGCTTTGCATGAGCCTAAGCTTGTTGCTCTAACTGATGAAAGTATTAATGATTAAAAAATCTTCTTTGAAAAATGGAGTAGAGCAAATCTAATGTGCTTGTATGTGATTAAGAGGATTATTTCTGAATATCTTTTGAGTAGTCTGACTTAAATCGAGAATGCTATGGCCCTTTATGATGTTATAAGGCAAAGATACCAACAATCTAGTAAGTCTAAGGTTGGAAACCTTATGAGTAAGCTATTGGGTATGAGGTATGATAGTTCTAGGAGAGTTAGAGACTTCATCATGAGAATAATCCATATTCAAAATAAGTTGAAATCTCATAATATAACTCTTCCTAATAACTATATTGTACACCATGCCTTAAATGCCTTGCTTGTTGAGTTTTCCCAAATCAAATATGCCTATAATGCTAATAGTGAGGTTGGGTTTATCAATGACCTTATCTTTAAATATGTGTTTAAAGAAGAAAAACTCAAGAAAGAAAAGAGTGAAAATGTCTTGTTAACTACTCATTTTAAATCAAAGTACCACAAATCTTCTAAGAAACCAAGGAAGATTAAGTCCTATGCCCCAAAAAAGGTTCAAGATCATCAAGGATAGGGTAATGGTCAGACTAAAGGGGTACGAGGTCCTAAAGCTGCCTTTAAGAAAGAAATTAAGTATTATTATTGCAAGAAAAGAAGTCATATTAAACATAATTGCCATAAATTCAAGTTAAATCTAGATAAACACATTAATTAAGAAGGTAATTCACTTGCCTTAGTTTGTTTTGAATCTTGTTTTGTTAGTGCCCCACCTAACTCATGGTGGCTTAATAGTGGTGCAACTATTCATGTAGCTATTACATTACAAGGATTCATAAACAAAAGGAAACTAAATAAGTGGGAGTCTAAGCTTAAAGTAGGAAATGATGCTAAAGTAGAAGTTGACCTTATAGGTTTTGTTAGGTTGTTTTTAGAATCACGATTTGAACTTGTTTTGGAAAATATTTTCTACGTATCGTCTTTCAGGTGGAATTTGATTTTAGTTTCTATTTTGGATAAGATTGGTTACAATTTTGTGATAGGTAATAAAAGGGTCAACTTGTTTTCAATCTCTTAATTGATTGGTACTTTTAAGCTTGTTAATAATTGTAGATGTAAGGGTCCGATTGGAGTAATCAAGTGTGTATTGGGTGAGTGACGCACTATTCGTGACTTCAAAGAAGTGAAGTGAGACTATCACCTGAAGGGACGATTAGGTAAGAACAAAGCAGATAGGAGGAAAAGGCAATCTTAGTGTCTTAAATGCACAAATGACAGATAAAGCAACTTTAGGAGATCTCGGGTATATATCTTATAGCTTGAGTGAATGGGATCAATTCTCTACTTGAATTGCTTATTTGATCTTAAGAGCAGAGATTTCACAAAGTGCTTTTGTTTCTCTATTCTCTCTAAGAGTTTTAAACGAAGAGGAAATACTAGGTATTTATAGGTTCTTGGGCATAATAGCATCCATCAAATCATCTAGATAATCAATGGATGGGATGGAATTTACTCAATTCATGGTTATTCAGAATGAGTTAGCTAATGTGCCTAAGGCCAACATCCTTCCGTAGTGTATAAGCTTGCTTGAGAAAGATTGGAGGTGGGCGGATTAGTCCAACGATCCTTATTTCGAGCCCACCAAGTCAAATCTCCTTGAATCATCCCAATATATAGACCAAACTCCTTAGGCCTTATCATCTTGCTTAAGGAGTTAAGCCTAAATAAATAAAGGGCTTAACCCAATAATTAACATAATAATTTTCATCCCTCTATATTTTTGCCCCTTGACTAAAAGTCTCTTAGAGACATTTAAGGGGATTTTAGGCATTTTTAGAAGTTATTTCTTCAATTGTTATGGAGATGTAGTGAATGTTGACTTTGCTTACTTGATTGCTTCTTATATCTATGGAATTGACGCTTCTTTCAGATCACTAACTAATGAGCATAATATGCTAGTATTCATTTTGCTGTCATGGAACACATATATCAATATGCTTTTGTATTGCGCTATTAACTTATTGCTCCCATAACATTGATTTGCTAAATAATATGTGTAGTGGCTTTTTGATATTTCTTCCTCATTTTACGATCATTAGCAAAAAAATAAAGCTAGAAGAGCATTTTAAAAAAAAAAATTTAGAGTTTCAATAATATTCTATTTAGCCATGTTATATATCTCTTTCATACTAGTAAACGGGGCAATTCTGTCGTGAAGTAAAGTGGAGCTTCGGAGCATTGCGAAACAAAACGACAACTTCTATCCCCTTGTAAAGATTGCAAGAGTTATGTTGTGCTATATAGAGATGGTGTGGAGGTGCAAGGGCAACGCCCCTACAATACGATACAATTCGTTTTTTTTTTTTTAAGGTCAAAGGTACCTATATACGAAGCAAAATTATAGGAAGCAACATGTCATTGTTGAAGTGCTCCTCCCTTGCCAATTGCCTACTTCCTAAATCTTCACTTATCACCAAACATATCCTTTAGTATTGTATTGCTCCTTCCTTACAAGATTTATATAATTGAAAGATACTGTCGTATCTCTACGTATCTTTTTTTTTTTTTGTCTTTTCTCTATCTTTAACACATCATATCTCCATCTTATATCATTCTCATATCACATCTTAAACAAAGATTTATTCCAATAAATATTACCTAAATAGATCCAAATTTATTAAATCTATGAGTTTAAATCTCTTACCTTCATCCCTAATCTCTTCACGCATACTATAAATATTCATACATGTAATCGACTTTTCCTATTTTTCATAGTAGAAAAGACTTCAAGAGTATGTCTTTTCCTTACCTTTTCCTCTGATTTTTTTTTTTCATCCAAAAACAAAATAGAAGGTCCTTGGTTCGAGATATATACACATCAGCTTATGTCCCTTTCTTAGATGATTGCTACAAGTCCATTGCATATAATTCCTTTCCACTTCTTTTATCCTTTTTTTTTTTCTTCTTCATACATAAATTTGAATATTATTCCTTTTTTTAAATGCTTTTAATACTTTCACTAATTTGATTCTTTCCTAGAAGCAAACAAAGGCGAAAGATGGGAGTAACATGTAATATCATGCTTATTCAATAGGAGCTTTTGATGTGACATAGTCAAGCTCTTGGATTGGCTTATTTGGTGTAGCCACATGAGTCTTCTTGTTGCTACTATGTTATCCAGCTTTCGTGTTTTTGTTATTTTTCTTTATGTTGTAGATATGCCAACCAATTGTTGTTGTTGGTTCTTTACGTATACGAACCTTTTGCTTTCTTGAACGCTCTTTTATTCATTTATTATTATTTTCTTTTCTTTTATACCCCTCCTATCATTCTTGGATTGCACATGTACTAAGGTTTGGTTTTGTCTAGCCATAGCTTTCCAACAATTAGATAGCTTGTAGTCTCAAACCCCTTCTTCATGAATGTATACTACGTAAACTTTATTTTCGACTTCTGTTCTCTTTCAAACCATCGCTAGATTAACCATCTAACATACTATTCCCTTATCAAGATAGCAACAAATATTCTTATCCTTTGGATTTGATATCTAAACTAACATTTTCTCCTTCAAATTTTTATTTTCGATGCCGTTCACCAAGAAAGATTAAATTGTAATATTTTACTTTCTCATAAAAATCAGTCCTTCCACCTAAATAGTAGATATTGAACTATGTTTGTGTATGCTCTTTTTTTTAGTATATATTTATATTCCTATTCTCACATAGCATTAAGTGTTGAAATCCTTACACATCACTAAAATCTTTCTTTCAGTGGTTTGTTTAGGAAATATATATATATATACATAGTATTGCTTGCCCATGATTGCTATAGATGGATGAAATGGCTCTAATAAGGCTAAATAATGGGCTTTCCTTTATCGTTGAAACAAATTGTTGAGCGTTGATTTCTTGACTTGCAGAATATATTGATTTTGTATCTTCACAGGAAAGGAGATAAAGACCAATCCAAGTTGAGGCATAGAAGTAGCGAAGATGAAAGACTTACTAATGCATCAAGATAAATGTCTACCACCCATCCCATGTCCTAGAGGTAAGTGGTTAGATGAGACCATATCTGAAGATATGTTTTAGGACAAAGTCAAGCACCGAGAAACCTGCACAACATCTTGCACTAATGGTAGTCTCCAGTTTATCGAGCACGAGCGTTGTGCTTATTTTAGAGATATCATCAACGAAGATTCAATGTTGCACTTTAGAAATGAAAGAAAAGAGTTACCTCTCTCTAATACCCAATTCACATTTCTAAAGGAGCTACCCTTTAGATGGGATGATTGGGTAGCATACATTACAGAGAAGTCGGAATACATGACTTTATTGAAGTAATCTAAAGTCCTCCATACTATTGCCACTTCTACTTGATTGCGGTTCCCACAAATAAGTGGAATGGAAGTATAGTGGGCAATCATCTCACATTGGAGTATTTAGACCTACATGTTTATCACTTTGTAAAGGGAGATAACTCCAACATTAGAAAACGTAGCTGTACTATTGAATCTTCGTAGCTTTGGACGAGCTGACCTTATTACCACAACAACCTATCATAAAGAGCATAGCTTTCAAACACCCTTAATGGGTGCCTTACAAGATACTCACACTGAAAAGAGGAAGCCTTGTTTTGCTTTTTGGTTCGCATACTTCTTTGAGGAGTGAAGGAAGGATAGGCCTCAGGTTCAAAGCCCAAGTTATGGGAAAGAGTCAATACCTTCTTATTCTTTCTATTTTTTTTTTTAAATTCAAATATTATAGTTGTGTCTTCTACTCATATGTTCTCTTTCCTGTCTTTGTAGGTATGAACTTTCTACAATCATCGTGTTCTAGCTTTCCCTATTCATATTCCTTGGAGGGCTTGAGGAAGGTGTTAGTCTACGACTCTTCCTCTTAGCCATACGCATTGCCTAGGGTAAGTGATTTAGTCTAGGTCCTTTCTACTTGGGTTCACTTTACTAGCGCTTGGACCTGTATCACCATACTTCCATATGTTCGAAAAGTCAATATGTGATCATTTCACATGTAGACTTAGTATTCCTTCAACTTTTCTTTTGTGAGCAATTTTGAAGACATTTTTCTCCTGCTGCTACATAAGACTGACTCGGCCTTGCTCTCCTTAAAGTATGGGCCTTGGTTGAGGGATCGATTAATTAGTTACTCCTGTTGCTCATTGACATTAAGGGTGATTTCACATTCCGCCCTTATGTCGAGTAAATTGCAGGATATGAAGATAGTAATGGACTTTTATCCTCCTAACTCAGAAGGTGAGGTTACCTTAGTGGAAAATCGAGATAATGTCCTCGATTCTTAAGCCAGGTTTCTCTTATGGTGTATTCTAAGAAGCTTGCCTTCCCTTTTTGACAATAAAGACTCAATTGGTTGCTTTTTAGAGTGAAGAGTCATGGTGTACTCTCTCCATTGGGTTGCACATCAACTTGGTTTTGATACTGGTCGCTTTGGGGTTGCTTCTCCTTGATGGCTAACACATTGGATGAATTGCTTAAATGCGCTTCGGGCTTATGCCTTTGTGTCAATAGGTGATACACTTCATACATCTACTATGTATCATTACGAATTCTTTTTTTAAACTCCTAAGGCTTAAGTCTCAAGGCAATGGAGATGCATGAGGAGCTATTACTAATCAATCATAATGTCTTAGTGGGGCAATAGGGGTAAAACCTTCTTTAAAGTCTAAGAGCAACCACCCTTCACCTCTACTAGTGGATTCGAGATAAACTAAGCGAGCATTTATTCAAGAGGTAACTTTATTAAATGCATCATGTTATTTTATATGTACAAATTTTTTTCTTTTGTATTCATACCTCTGACTTTATTCTTTTACTCTTATAGGTTGAGATGGGCTTTCTTATTGTGGTTAGTGAAAAGGACAATGTTGCTAACTTGAGCTCCAAGGTTTGTTTGAACAATCCTGCTACACTAGTGGTACCTTTAGATAAGGATGATGATGAGGAGGAGGACTTGGTAGATTATGGTTAATCTCCAGTCTAATATGGGGATGCTGATGATGATGGTGGAACTAAAAAGTTTAACGATTCCCCTAAAGCATAGGACATTACTTCATTAGTTAGTGAGGCAAATGATGATGATACTTATGTAGATGTATTACTATGCTCAAGGACTCATAGAAGTGAACTATATGCAATATATACTAATGTCTCTCCACCCTTAGTTGCTAACTTGTCTTGTGTAGACATGGTAGCAACTCTAGAAGCCATCCTAGAGGAGAAAATATCCTTTCATGGATGTGATGTTCTTTCTCATTTACTGGAACCATTGGAGAGACTTTATACCATGGAATAAGATTTTTGGAGTGAGTCTCTTATGTTGAGGACTAAGTTAGCTAATACCATTGTGAAAATGTTAGGAGAGGCTATATCATTGCTTGAGAAGTCTTAGAGGTCTTTGTTAGAAGATAAACTAAAACAATTGATTAGCAATGTTGAAGGGGCTTGTCTTTTAAAATTTAAGGTTGTTAGCTTAGAGCCCATTGCTGTTAAAGGTAAGAGATTGCTAAGTTATTGTGCTACTATGAGAAGCCGAGGTGAACTAATGGCAAGGATTTAAGCCTTGCAAGGTGATATTAAGGAGATGGATCATGAAGCAAAGATTTATTAAGTGATACGAACCTTAAGTCCATAGCAGGTTTAGATTACCACCCTTAGTAGAGTTTGGCTATATTCATTTGTTTTGCTAATGTTCATTCTTCCCCCCTTTTTTTTCGATATTTAAGTTATTTTCAACACTTGCTGATTGAATGAAATTTGATTGCTTTCCTCCTTTCCTTTTATTCTTTATTTATTTCAATTACTTAGTTGTATCAAATAATGAAGAGGATATGTTCTCTGAGGACTTAGACCAGCTGGCCTTGGTTGCCCGACGCACAATGAACATCGAACCCTCATGAGAAGAAGAGCAAAGAGAGAATTTGTTTCATACCACTTGTAGAGTAAACAATCAAGTGAGCATACTAATCATTAATAGTGGAAGTTATACCAATGTAGCATTGATCGATCTGGTTACAAGGTTGAAATTGCTGACTATTGCACACCCAAGGCCATACAAGCTGCATTGGCTAAGTGAGAAGGGAGCGGTACATGTTACTCGGCAAGTACTACTGTCAATTACCATCAAACATTACTCCGATGAGATTCTATGTGACATACTGCTCATATGTGCTTCACACGTGCTACTTGGCTGACTATGGCTATTTGATAGGAAGTTTATCCATGATGGGTACAAGAACACGTATATGTTCGAAAAGGATGGCCAAAAGATTACACTAAACCCAATGCTTCCGAGACAAGTTAACAAACTACAGACTAAACTTGCTCACAGATCAAAGAAGGTTCTAGTGATGAGTAGAGCCGAATTCTGAGAAACTATCAATGTTGACAAGTCGTCCTTAATGTTGGTCAGGCGCCTACTGGAGATGAATGAACGGGGTGAACTACCTTAGGAAGTAAGAGCACTACTGGATGAATATGCTAATATGTTCTTAGAAGAGTTACCCGAAGGGTTGCCCCCATTGCGAGGCATAAAACACTACATTGACTTAATACCTGGCACCGCCTTGCTGAATAAGCCTGCCTACCAAATGAGTCCCGAACAGGCTTCTAAACTTCAACGACAAGTCAATCAACTATTGGAGAAAGGTTATGTTAAGGAAAGTCTCAACCCTTGTGTTATGCCGGCACTTTAGGTGTCGAAAAAAGATGGAACCTGGCAAATTTGTGTAAACAGCCAAGCTGTGAATAAGATTACTATCAAGTATAGGTATCATATTCCAAGGTTAGAAGACATGTTGTGGATGAACTGAGTGAGGATGAAGGTCTTCAGCAAGATTGATCCGAAGTTCGGTTACCATCAAATCTACATAAGACTAGGCGATGAGTGGAAAATTGCGTTCAAGACTTGACATGGATTATATGAATGGATGGTTATGATGTTTAACTTGTCGAATGCCCTGAACACTTTCATGAGACTGATGAACCATGTGTTAAGACATCTGATTGGGAAGTGTGTCGTGGTGTACTTTAACGACATCCTAATTTATAGTGCCAACATGTCGAGTCATTGTGAATACCTCTGTGTTGTATTGAATGTCCTCAATGCCGAGAGACTATTTGACAATTTCAAGAAATGCTACTTTTGTTAGGAGGAAATAGTATTCTTAGGCTATGTAGTCAGTTGAGAAGGCTTACGAGTGGATGATGAGAAGATCTGAGTAATTGTTGAGTTGCTAACTCCTACCAACTGTGCCAACATGAGAACCAACATGCGTCGTATACTCAATCCTAAGGCTACATATACATACTGTGTATTCCTACGGAGAGCAAGTCCATGCCATGTGTCCTTATGTCTCATCTACGTGATCAACTCTAACTCATTTGACCCATTTTATTGTGTTTATTTTAATTACAAGTTTACCCTTTAACTTATTTTTATGTTAGTATTTAAGGTTTTCTTTCCACATTGTAACACAGTTGAGTTCAATATTGTTAACATTGAAATATAGTATTCTCTTTATGAGATTTTTCTATTGCAAATACTAATAAGTATGCTAAGGTAATCTATTTATCCCTATTTCACTTTCTATTATTGGGAGCACACCAAAATAGGAATTGGACGTTGATAAACTTATTGATTATGATTCATAACTATCCTGTAGTTGGAATTACATAAGAATTATTTTAACTTTTACTAATTATTACATTCTTTTAAGTTATAATTGTAAAAATTGTGAATAAAGTAAATAATTTGATTTTCATCAAATTAATTAGTGAAAAGGTTATCTAATGATTTCCAGAGTCTTATGGTGATTATAGGAGCATCTAGAATTTTTCTTATGCACTAATTTGATCACTTGTACAATTAATCTTGAATTAGAAGTAAATATGCAATTTCCTAAAATTTTGATGAAAGTGTAATAGATGAAATGAAATTATAGTATGAATATACATATTTTGTGGAATTATGGTAATTTTTATAGAATTATGTGGGACATTTTCTATTTATTGCATAATTACATGGAAAATAGCCTAAATTAATAATGGAAATGTGATTGTTTGATATTCGAGATGCATAATTGAGTTTAGCAAGTCATCATTGATATGTAATCAATCTAATCAAATTAATAGTGACATGGAATAATTGGTGCCGTTAAAGCAATTAGGAGAGGATGAAATGATTGCAAAGTTAAAAATTTAAACTTTTTGAAAAATTTCTCTTTTGATTACATTATTAAATTATGATGAAAGTTTAACTAATATTTGTACAACAAATGAATAATATATGTAAGAGTAAAAAGAGAAGGTCAAATTCAAATCTTATAGTGATTTGACTTTATGTTTACATCCACTCTTCTAACTTCATTACTAGGGATCTAGCATTCCAAACTGAGCATTTCACTATTACAAATATGGAAGACTACATTCAATACTATTCTATCTCCTAGCTATCTTACAAGCTATTATAAAGCTATAGTGCAATATCTTCTCTATTAAGAATAGGAAATCCATAAAACAATTGAGGAAATACAAATAAATATCCTCTAAATTTTGCATAAGGAAAGTTTATAAGTCTCCTAACTATATCCTAAGTTACAATGAATAAAGTATTAGCTTAAGAAAAAATGCAAATGATAAATGGAAGATGAGTTGTTGTTGTTTAAATTCTCTATATGTTTTTGTTTTTTGATGTTGCTTGCTAGTTTTTATTCTAATAAACTCCAATAACCAGTTAGCCAAAAAAAAAAAAAAAATACCAATAGGCAACTTATATTTTTAATTAAAATTTTGAATGTTTGTAAGGTATCCCTAATTCTTTTGAATAGATGGTTATCAAAACTTACTAATTTATCTTCCACAAAATTTGGCTTTATTTGAATTTAAAATCCTTAATACGTCTTGTTGCAATATTTTGTAAAACTCCAACAAATAATCTTCAAATATCTACAATAAATCTGATGCATATCAATGCTTTTGAAATATGCCCATTCCTTATCTTTACATTTTCACTATACTAAATTTGAAAACCGTAATTTAATAAGTACCTTGATGACTAACTACTAATCAAAATCTTCTAAATATCTTAATATGAATATCTATTTAATCTTGGCACTTTAACTTAACATAATTCTTGAAACCTTTAAACTTAAAGCTTAATAAACACTATTGATAGGCTTTGAGGTATCAACCCAACCCGACTACTAAGGCTGAGCTCACTTACTCGCCGACTCATTCTGTCTACCGAGTGGAATAACCCTATTTCTTGCAACTAGAGTACCAAGAGGTAGAAGGCTCGATCCTCACCCATACTTGACCAATTATTTACTTAACATCGTATCTGCTAGTATGCCAAGATATCATGTTTCCGAGAGTGATTCAATTGACAAGACACAGGGAGACTATTGTCGACTAACTTACATTTTCGAGAGTTGAATCAACTCGACAAGATACGGAGAGACTAATGCCGACTAATTTTAGAACTTAACAATTATAGGCTGTCTTCTCTAGTGTCTCGGCTAAACAATATGAGGCTACTTCTAGGACATGCCGAATGACTGCATGCTGACTTCCTTGTAAAATGCATAGTTTTATATTTTTGTATATGTTTGTCTTTATTTTATTTATGAGCCCAATTTTTTAGGGTTTAAGGCCTTATATATTATATACAGTTTTGCCACTGGGGTTTAGAACGCACTATAAATAACAACATTTGTAAAAATACGGAAATAGAAGAACATTAATGAAAAACTCTCATTGAGTCTTTTCTCTTAGAAAGCTCTCTCTTACCATCTTTTATCAATCCCTTTTGCAAGAATTGTAGCAGGTAACCCTATCACTTGGACCGATGTGTCACATTCAACGAGTCTTAGGTCGTGTAAAATCTAGCTGGTGTATCATATCCGGTTAGGTGGTTTACGGATTCGCTAAAACCCTCACTAAACCCACTATATTTTCGTTCCTTCGGTAGGATCAGACCCACCCCCATAACTGGCCTTGTTTATCCTTGGTGCGGTTCGTATCAACTACCTTGATAAACTTTGATAACTTCAATCTTCATTCCTTAAAGCTGATTTAACTTGAATCTTCCTTCAATAGTGGAATTGATTGAAATGCATTACCTAAATACATTTGAATAATGTAGTTGGGTCTTGACCTGTATAACAAACATAAATTGCAAAGCTCTTGTTAAATCTAGTGTGTTTTAGCAGCTTTTTAAGTATTCTAGTATAGCTTCTAACTTTCAGAAAATTCTTCTTTAAACATTCAATACATTTAAGGAAACCTTCTAAGCTTTTGCTTCAACTTCTAAGTTGTCTAGTGCTTGAACACATATCTTACTACCCACTTTATAGTACCTTCTAAATTTCATAGTGAACCTTCTAAGTTGATAAACATTTTTTTTTTTCATTTCAATACTACCTTCAAGTTGCCTCCTAACTTCCTATAGCAGCTCAAATAATCATTAGCGAACATATTAATGTTTATTATCACCAAAACATATTTCTTAAGAGATCTAACAAGAATTACTCAAAAAAAATGAATCATCTAAGTGTAAGTTCGGTCAAGTACTCGAAAAACAATAATACAATGGAAAAATGGAGTTAACTTGAGGGGTATTTTTGTAATTTTATGCATTATACAAATATCGATTATTAGGTATCTAAATAGCACTTTTGATAATAATTATATAGAACAACATAATCAAGTAAGAAATGAGAAACTGATGAATTTTAGAAGTTAACAATGTAAAAGTAGAAGATGAAAGGTAATAAACTTTGTTATGTGTTTTGTGTTTCTTGTATACTAACTGGTTAAAATGCATTTAGGTGCTTTCACACATGTAGATTAATTTTTAGGTCCATTTACTATTGTAGGTTATCAAATTTTAGTTTATCGTGGTTAATTGGAATGTATTGCAGTTGAAATAGTAGTTATGTGGTTGTTGGTTGCTAAGTCTTGTGTAATCACTCATTGTGACAATCATAGGAATATTTGAGATCCAAATTATGACTTGGAGTTGAGCTTGGTTGTTGATTTATTAGGAACATGGTTGTGATTCCACTTGATTGATCCTAAATGCGAGTGTGTGGCAAATCATACTAATATTACTAACATGTGAAGTAGTGTAAAAACTGAATGTATGTATTGCATGATAAGTGAATTATCTCTCTTGTCACATCAATGGCATACTTGCATGGCATATGCATAGTTGATATTTGTTACAAGTTTTATGAAGGATAAGTGAGTAGGTTTGAGTGCCAACCATAACATACCTAAGCAAATCAAGTCTATTTCATTACCTGACAAGTATGTAGCTCGATCCTTCAAATCGACCAAGTAAATTTTTGGTACAATCTTCAAATTGACTTGATGTTGCCATATGATAGGGTTGGTTCTCTTGATTTGTTTTTGGAAGGTAAAAGATGTACTAAGTGACTCCTGGTGATAAAGAAAAGCAAGGTTTTGCCAAATGTAAGTTGGGGAACTGGAAAGATGTAACGCTAAAGTGTTCTTAAGTTGAATGAGAGGTATTGATGCAAGTTTGTGAGCTAAAGTAGCCTACTTAGAGAAATCAATGCATTACTTGCATCTACATCTCTCATCATTGCATCATATATTATTTGAGTTTGATATATTGTTTATTCTTTTGTTAGAGTATAACGGTGTAAGTGTATCATGTTTGGCCACTCTTGTCTTGTTGTGTTTTATTTTTGTAATCACTTTACTCTATAAGGAGTCAAGGGTTTAGTGTTTACTGAGCTTAAGTATAGGAACAATGTTTAAAGTACTTAAGGAGGATTTTAGGTTGATTGAGAGTACTAGAAGCCACATTTTGGTTTCTTTATTTATTTATTTATTTTTTTTGGTGTATACAAGTAAAGTGCCATGTTATCTTATATGTTGAATTTAGTCCTAATGTCTTATATGTCACTATCTTTGTAAGTAGTATGTAAAGTTGTAGCTTAGTCTTTTGGATGAAGTTGTAAAGCATTCAAGGGAAATATACATGAGAGGATCAAAGTTTGTGATCAAGTTCAAATGGAGGGTCAAACTTTCAAGTATTTTAAATAGAGGATTAACATTATGTTAAATAGTTTAAATAAAAGATCAAATTTTCAAATTGTTAAAATAGAGGATCAACTTTATGATAACTGGTTCAAATTAATGATTAAAATTGAAATAAAACTAAGGCTTTAATCACTTATTTGAACAATTTATCAGAACAGTGATCTTTTATTTAATGAGAAAATTATTTATTTACAATTAAAATTAAAAAAATTACCAAAATATAAATTGTACAAAAATAATTACCAAAATACAAAGTCTATATTGCATCTTAAAGATATAACATAGCTATTTGTATTAATATCGCATTTTCAAGATACGACACTAATACAAATAACTATGTTGCATATTCAAGATGTGATATTAACTTTTGTGTATCATAGCTATGTTGCATCTTGAAGATGCAACATTAGTATAAATAATAATATTACATTATCAAGATGCGATATAACATTGATATTTTGGTAATTTTTTTATATAATTTATAATTATGTAATTTTTTTTCTAAGGTCAATAAACACGTATTGTACCTTTTATTTAATAACTTGAACGTTAACTACTTATCATAACATCGATCCTTGATTTTAACTACTATAGAAGTGTAGGTACAAATACAAGGGTCACATATGCGCCACAAGTGAAGTCATGCTATATGTGACTAGAGAAATGACTTGAGTAACTCATTTGAGATGACCAGGAGAGAAATGCAAGGAGGAGGAGTAAGTAATCCTGGTAAGGCTCTAACACGTATGATGATAGATGAAGAAATATAATGGCATCAACTTCATAAATGATGAATAATGAGGTAAAGTTCTTGAAGTGTTTAAGTGTTTGACCTTTGAGATAAGATTCCAGTAGAGTAATGGTGTTAATGAAGGTTTTTCTCTTCTCCAAATGAGGATGTGAATAAGGTATTTATAGAAAATGGTAGTTAATCCCATTCGTTGGATTGTAATGATGATCAATGGTTAAGATTGAAATATTTTCATAATGGATCTCAAGTAGACTATTTTCATTGGTTTAAATCTAGATAAAAGCTTTATTTATTATTTTATTGTGAGTCAAACCAAGAAAGGTTGAATCGGATGTGGCAATCCAATAGACCCTACTCCAAGCTTACTATACCAAATCTCCTTTAATTATCCCAGATATTTAGACTCGACTCTTTGGGTCCCATCATCGTAGCCTAAAGAGTCAAACCTAATTAATCAATGGACTTAATGCCCAAACTTGAATTTAACCCTTCACAACTACTTGAAAATTCGATCTTCTATTTGATCTTAACCATAAACGTTGATCCTCAGATATGTAATTTTCCCAATAGTTGTATGATGTAAAGTATACTATATACTGTTCATTTGCAAGTGTTGGTGTAAAGGACATGGAGTTTGATCCTCAAGTAAGTTGAAGTACTTGTGTTTCACTTATAAAATATGAAAAGTTTATGATTTTTAGATGTAGGCATGGTTTGTGAGTTGTACCAATTTGCAAGTATGGGTTGTAGTTTTTACACGTAACATCACATGAGTATGTTGTATGTATATTAACATTGTCACGTAGATTTCATAGTTTAACAATTTTTTTTTTTAATCTTTTTATGCTTGTAGAAGCAAATAATAATTCTTTTGGTGATTAGGGAAGTAAATATACAATTTCAAGAGTTTTGAGGTTGTATATTTACAATTTGGAAGTTTGAAACATATCAACATTTGACTAATAATTTGCATGTTAAATTGTACTTTGAAAAAGAAAACTTCCTCGAAGCCTTTTACACCTACCTGCAAGTTATTTAAAATTGATATTATGCAATTTTCACGTATAACCTAGGGATGCCATTGAATAAGTCATTATAGAGTATCTGACTCACTTGATTTGGTAAAAACCTTATACAATATGATCCTATCAAGTTTTAAGATAGGTTATAGGATGGGCTTCAAAACTTTATATGGTTTTAGATTGGGTTTTAAAATTTAGAAAAAAAGCCTAAAGGAAAACTTCAACCCGATAATAAAAAAAATAATATCTATTTAATATTAAATGTTTCTATTAGTAAAAGAAAAAATGATAATGATTAGAAGTGATTTTTTTTTAAGCCAATTGTTATACATACAATTTTAGAAAAAGGGGGAATCAAACCTAATCTATCTTGTTTGGGAGAATAATATTGATGCCACTAAATTAAAATGGCCCCAACAAATAAAAGTGATTATTTGAAAATTGAAACCCTCATTGTACTGTCTACTCTCTTGCCTTAGTCCTTAGAGAATCACCTACAAGAAAGTTGAATCTCATTTCCTTTACTTCGTCAACTATCTCTCTGAACTTTTTCACTTTTAGAAGGAGTGCACTAGGTTGGTTGTGCAATATTAAACATATACTTGAATTAAGCATTCTATGAACTTTCAAAACACTAGTATTATACTTAACACACCAAGTGCCATGGTTAAAAGCAAAAAAAGCTCACTTAATGGCTTTTACATAGTCCTTTTTTATTTTAATGAAATTTTCAAAGCACTTAAAAGAAAGGACTATTATGTTTTCTGAATTACTCTATATAATGTAATGAAAACTATTATATATTATATGAGCAAGATCATCACATGAAAAGCCTTTTTGGAGGAAAAACTCAAACTCAAGGAGAGGGACTTCTTGAGTTTGGAAAAAAGTAATTAAGGAAATTTTCAAATGGTTTGGGAGATATGGGTTGCAAAGAAACCTTGAGTTAGAGGAAATGAATGATTATTTAAGATTTTTTTAATGATTTCAAGGTTTGTCCAATTAGGTCAGGTTGTTAACAAGTTCAAAAAAGCTCTAGAGGGACAAAATTTAGGAAGAAGGTAAAACTCTTATAAGATTTTAGGATGGGTTCTATAAAGCCTAACAAATTACGGATTGAGTTAAAGTTTTGCAAGACCCATCCTAAACCTATCTTAATAACATTGTTAATACAACCATTAATGGCCTCTATAGTGGCTTCAATCACTATAATATTTACTTCTGATATCTACTTAAAATAATATATAAATAAACGTTTTTTATATACATTTATCATTTTTCTAAACAGGTGATGTAAACATTCAAACTTCTAAGCAAAACTAGATGAACTTAAGTGCTTAATACAATCATTAAATATTCTGAAAATGGACTTTACCATTCGTAGGAAGCTAACGTCATTCTTGTCATATTGATATAACCATATTGGAGAGAAGAGATTGGCAAACCATCACACCGACCGGGATTGGGTTGGGTTTAAAAAACTTATCTTAAACTTACCTAATATATGGTAAAGTTTTGCGAACATGATCATCTTCTTTTATTTAAATGGCTAGCTAACGGTTATATGACAGAATTAACAAAGATATATAGAGTATTGAAAATGAAAATACAGCTACACAAAATAATTAAATGTAAAATTTATGCATATAAAGTGTGCTTTATCTTAAAACTTGCGAAAACTGCAAAGAACACTTAAATAACTATTTGTTTTCCCTTATGATGTGTACATTTTTAAGAATTTTGAAAAGGTGACTATGAAAAGCTTAGGATATATTAGTGATTCACTAATTTGTGAGTAAAATTATAGTTTGAAAAATAATCTTCGTCTTATCCGTTTATGCCAACCCAAATGCTATCGCAATCGATATTATGTAATCTTCATACGTAACATCACATGACTATATTGTATCTATAATTGACACGAACATTTCATAATTTGAATAATTTTTCATATAATGATTTTTTGTGTGTTTGGAGAAGTAAATAATGATTCTTTTGATGATTAGGGAAGTAAATATACATTTATAAGAGTTTTGAAGATGTAAATTTAGTTTTTGAAAGTTTGAAACATATTAACAATTTACTAATAGCTTGTGGCTAAATTTATAATTTGAAAAATAAAATCCTTACTCCATTCCCTTTATTCCAACCCAATACCTATTTTAAATTGATATTTACATAATTTTCAAACACAACCTTATATTGTATCTAATCTACAAATATTATCGGCTTTTGTGGTTGCTTTAGTTATTGCTATATTATTTTTTATACTGCGTAAAATTTTATAAGAAACTTTTTTGTTTACAGATATGTCCTATTTTAAAACAGGTGGCATAAATATTCAAACTTCTAAATAAAACTAAATCAACTTAAGTGCTAAATACAATCCTTTTGGATATTCCAAAAATAGACTTTATTATCCATGAAAAGCTAATATCATTTAAGTCCTATTAATATAAACATATGGGAAAGAAGTAATTGGCGAATTGCCTACCTACAAACATGTTATTGAGTTTCGGTTGGGTTTTGAAAAACCTATGTTAAAGCAGCCTAATGGGGTAAAGTTTTGTGACTATGGTTTTCTTTTTTGTTTTAATGGCTAATTAACTATTACATACTGGAATAAACATATATATAAGAAGTATTGAAAATAAAAACATACGTATACAATATAATAAAAGATAAAATATATATGTATATAAAGTGTAGTTTATCTTAGAAACTGTTAAAAATTGCAAACAATACTTCAATAGCTATTCTTTTGATGATTAGGAAAGTATATATACATTTCGAAGAATTTTGAATTATGGAAAGTTTAGGATATATGAATAATACCCTAATTTACACGTATAATTATAGTTTGAAAAATAATCTTCCTTTCATCCCATTATGCAAACCTAACTGCTCTTCAAAATCGATATTTTGTAGTCTTCATACATAAAATCAGATGACTACATTATATATATAATAGTCGTTAGCATGTGAATTTCGTAGCTTTAAATATTATTTCATATAATGATCTTTTTATTGAAGAAGTAAATAATATTTGATAATTAGAGAAATAAATATACATTTTTAAGAGTCTTAAAGATGTAAACTTACTATTTGAAAGTTTGAAACACATCAATAATTTACTAATAGCTTATGGTCAAATTTGTAATTAAAAAAAAAAAAAAAAAAGCCCTTTCTCCAATCCCTTCATTCCAATCTAAGTGCTATTTTACATTAATATTATGTAATTTTTAAAAACAGTCTTATATTTTATCTACAAACACTATCAGCCCTTGTGGTTACTTGAGTTATCATTTTATTTACTTTTCATATCCTCTTGAAAACGATGTAAAGAACTTTTTTGTTTATCTATTTGTCATATTTTTAAAGAGATGATGTAAACTTTCAAACTTTTAAACAAAACTAAATTAACTAAAAGGGCTAAATGCAATCATTTTGGATATTTAAAAAAAAAAAACGAACTCTGTTACCTGTGGAAAGCTAATGCCATTTCAATCATATTGATATAACCACATTGGAGAGAAACAATTGGTCCTACCCACAAACATGTTATTAGGTAAGGCGTAGTTTAGATTAAAACTTTTAAAAATTGCAAAAGGACACTTATATAACTATTCTTTTGAAGACTAGGGAAGTAAATATATAAGCATAAGAATTTTGAAGAGTTGAATATGGAAAGTTTAGATATATAAGTACTTAACTAATTTGTTGGTAAAAACTTTTGCGCTCAGGACAATGACACAATAAGTGAGGTGAGGTGCAGTTTAGCTTAAAAACTTTTATAAACGCAAAAGAACACTTATATAACTATTCTTTTGATGATATGGGGAGTAAATATACATGTCCAAGAATTTTGAAGAGTTGAAGATGGAAAGTTTTTAGGATATGTAAATGCTTAACTAATTTGTCGGTAAAATTGTAGTTTGAAAAATAATCTTCCTCCTATCCCTTTATGTTCATTTGATTGCTATCATAACTAAATTGATATTTTGCAACCTTTTTATACTAACATTACATGACTATTACAATTTTTTTCTATTTTATTAGAGAAGTAATTACTAATTTTTTCATAATTAGAGAAGTAAATATATATTTTTCAGAATTTTGAAGATGTAAATTTACTATTTGAAAATTCAAAACATATAAACATTTTATTAATAGTATGTGCATAAACTTGTAATTAAAAAAAAAAAAATCTGGAAAGTACCTTTGTTACAATGCAATAGTTATTTTAAATTGATATTACGCAACTTTTACCAACAACCTTATATTGCATGTACAACATTATTAGCACATTGATTTCATGGATTTAATATTCCTTTAAATAAGTGATATGTGCAGAAGTCATACTAAAGATAATAATAATTCATTTGTGAGATAAGAAGAGATAGAAGAGACAAACGACCTAAGAGAGAGAAAATTGAAAAAGAAGCACGAAAAGAGGAAGGAAGAGTATAGGGATGGGAATTCTAAAGAGCTTTCTCCATTGAGAGAGAATTGCAATAATCCATTTGGTGATTAGGGAAGTAAACATACATTTCTAAGTGTTTTGAAGCTATAAATTTACTTTTTGAAAGTTTGAAACATAACAACAATTTACCAATAGTTTGTGGGAAATTTTGAATTTGAAAAAAAAAAAAAAAACAAAAAAGAATCTTTCTTGAATCCATTTGTTATATTGCGACAGCAATATTTAATTAACATTATGTAATTTTTACACATAACCTACATTGCATCAACAAACATTATCGGCACATAGATTTCACAAGAATATTTTTTTCAAGTATGTGATATTTGTTGGATTTACATAAAAGATAATCACCGTATTATATGTGAGATAAGACAGAGATAGTGAGAGAAAAGTGACTGAAGAGTAAGGAAATTGAGATAGAACGAGGGAAGAAGGGAAATTCAAAAGAGCTTCTCTATCAAGAGAGAAATCTAACATAATTACGTCTAGAAATTTGAAAATTTGAAACCTATCAACAATGTTTTAATAGTTTGTGAGTGAATTTGTAATTTGAAAAAAAAAAAAAAGGGTCCTCAAATCCCTTTATCACAATGCAACAGTTATTTTAAATCGATATTATGTAATGTTTAAACATAACTTCCATTACATCTATAAACATTATCGATAAGTAGATTTTATAAGTCTAATATTTCTTTGAATAAGGGATAAGTTTTAAGATTCATGGAAAAGACAATCACCATTGAGAGATAAAAGAGAAAAATGATCGAAGAGAGAGAAAATTAAAAGAGAACCGACAGAAAGGAGAGAATTTCCAAAGAGCTTCTCCGCCAAGAGAGAAATCTAAGATGGCTTGGTAAAAAGGTAATATAAACAAAAGAAAATAGTTAAAATTGTTTCATAATCCTAGTTTCTCTTATTCCATATAAATATGGAATCGGTTTTTATATTTTTATTCTCATGTAAAAATAACTCGGCTACCAAACATATTTTTCTAACTATTTTTATTTCGATATAATTACCAAAATTTGTCTACCTATCAAATATCCTAATCTATTTCCTATATGTTGATCTACTTAATACATAACAGAAAAATTATCTAAAAAGAAAAATGGTAAAGAAAGTGTTGAATCACAACATATGGGGACATGAATACGTGTACAATGCTTCATTATTAAATATTACATTTACACATGAAACTTAAGGCTAATGTATATTAAATGAAATCAAATATATATGACAAGCAACTTTATTAAAATGCAGTTTTCTGGTTTTTATATGATGTATATAGAAAGTTAGGTTAAGCCACAACCTTCAACTAAAGGGTTTTATGTGCTTGGCAACAAATCTCTTAAATGGAACAATGCAAAAGATACTTTGTTCCATTGAAGAAAAGGATATGGTGTACCTCATAAGCCTTGGATTTTCTTCAAATTATCTCACAAAATCTATTCTATTATAATTTTTAGTGATTGTTTGTGGGAATATAAGGATAATGCTATAAAAACCATAACCTAGATAGAATGAATATATGTTATCACCTATAATATTGCTTTGAAAGCTTTATTTCTGTTGATATGTGATCCTTGTAAGGTTGTAAGGAACCTATAAAAGATAACAAACATTAGCTTTAAAAGTATCGAAGCTGGTTCCGACATGTCCTCTTCAATGGTTAAGTTATGGAGGGGGTCAAGAGAGTATGTATATAAAGAGAGAAAGTTTATGAGAGTTTAGAGTGAGAGAGTTTTCCTCCTTTATGAAGGATCCTTAATGTAGTCTTCATAGAGGGATGGATGGGTAGGACAAAGAAGGAAAATTAATGCCGAAATCTCCTCTTTGACTTTGAATCTCATAGAGAGCATCTTAAGGATTGACTTGCCTTATTTGTTACACTTTTCTTACTTGCCTTCATTTTAATCATAAGCTTGACTCAATTGTCTTAGGTCAAGTTAGGACAACTTGAAGTTGTTCAAGATGACTAGCACTTAGGCTTAGCCAATTTGGTTCAAGATGTAGGACCTTAGCCTAAGCTTAGCCGATGTGGGCCTAGGCGCTAAGTAGTTTACTAGGTTTGACTTAGTAGACCTAGGCTAATAAGCTTATGTCTAATACTTGCTCCCTCCTCCCATTGGTGATTGGTTAGCAAGGAAAGTAAGCATTGCAAGGGTTTTAAGACTCTAAGTCAAGAGGCTTCATGCTTTGAACAAGCTTAGGTTGAAGGAACGTTAAGTGGTTGTCTAACATTATTGGCATCTTAGAACTTCCATGCTATAGGATACAATTCACAGTAACTTAAAGTAAGGTGATCAAGTAGGCTAGCAGTTCAAGCTGGAGCATACTTATGCTTGAAAGATCATGAAGCAAGTGAGACATGTAAAGTCTTTGCTGAGCCAATGTACTAAAGGATATGCTAGGTAGTAGAACTATTGAGTTTCATTAAGCTTTACCACCCTTAACAACATCATTGCCCTACTTACCTTAACCTAAAAAAAAGCAAAAGAGTGGTTTCACATTGAGGGCGATCAAGCTTATGTATCGAAGAATGTGCTAAGCAACAAAGTTATCATGCTACATTAGGCTTATCCTCTCAGTCAAGCTGAAGTAAAGTGTTTTTGAGCAAGTAGCATGGCTTCCTCTTATTGTGAGGTGCTAAATCCAAGGTGTCTTAACTTATCTAAGATGTTTTAATTTTATTTGCCTTCCATGCCTAAATTATCATGCATTGAATGCTAAGGACAAGTGTTGACAAACTATTGGATGCGTCTACATATGGCATTTTTACTCAGCAGATTTGGATCATTCATTCTTTTTGTAAGATACATAGCAAAATTGGATCGGAGTATGTCATATCGTTCGCCTTTTTGATATCCACCATTTTGAAATTTGAGTAAGGCTATAAATTAGTAGACCTTAGCCCCAAGAATCACTTTTTCTTCTCAAAGATTTCAATTTGAGTCTCCTTCTTCCTCTTAACCTCACAACAAATCCATTCATGCTTAATTTTTCCCATCAAAGCTAGTTCAACAAAATTTTTCATCTCTACCCTTTACTAAAGATATGGAATAACCTATCTCTTATACTTCTTCCCGTACCCTTATCAATGAAGCAACAAGAGCACATCATACCTATAGGATTGCTCCCTTAATGGGACCAACTATAGTAGGTCCTTTAAGGAGTCCCTAAGTGCGACAATGCTAAGCAAAAACGCAAGTGGTCAATTTGATTTATTGATGGTAGGTGAGAGACTTTTGTTAAATGTGTTCATAAATGATGGTAAACATAGAAAGCTAATCACACCTTTATACACAAAGGCAATACTCAGTGACACACTGGATGGCTACTTATCTGGTTGATAAATGAGGAGTTTTTTGCCTTATTGGTGCACTTCAATCCAATTCCTAATGGTTGGATCGAAGATAAACCCTAGAAGAATGATCAAGTTGTATTAACAAGAAGGAATCCATTCTACTTGTATTATAAACACTTTGAGTTTCTACGTAATGAATCTTAGTCAGCTTATCCCCGATGCATATCGTATATTACTTGCATTTTAAAGCTATTTATAATAAGTTTGAGCTAAAGGTGACTACATAGCTATTTAGGCACTTTTATAGGGTAAAACAAAATGGCTCAGTAGTAGTTGGTATTACTTAACGAGCCATCCTAATAGGAATTTGATCATAGGGCTGGCTTCTACCATCCATAGCTAGAAGGAAAAATTCATAGTGATTCAGCTTAATGTTGAACTAGATTTTTAGACGAGTTAGGTCAAGCCAATCCAAATGACCTCTTTGAAGCTTTAGTCAAATGACAATTGGTCAGCTCAATGCTTAAAGGTCGAGATGGAGAATTTAGGCTATCATTTGATGCTAAGAGAGAGTTGTGCAAACATCATAGCATTAAAGATATTCCCAAAGATGAGGAGGAAGGAAGTATAGCATATGACTTTTGTTGTACCATGGTCGAATGGTTAAGGGGGAGCTATTTATCTACCAATGCTAAGGGAATGGGGTCTCCTGAAGGATTGTGCTCATCATGGTATCTAATATACTTGAATTTTGTGCTTGCCTATGACTTGCTTTCTCTATCTTGTAGAAATGGAGTTAAAGAAAGGTGATGTTATTGCGCTCTTGGCAACTAGCAAGGTAATTGCTACCATTGCCTAAGGGAAGAAGGTGCTAGCTTCTTTTAAGAAGGCCCTTCCTTATCTTATTGAGAAAGGGATCATAATTATTAAGGCTCACACTACTTAGTTAAGCAAGCCTACCACTAATTTGGCTTCGAAACTGAAGTAAAAAGAGAAGGTAGAACCCCTAAACCAAAAGTAGCTTATGTTCAAGTTGAGGTGCATGTGTTACACAAGCCATGAGGATCTAATCCTTGTGGCTATCTTGCACATTGAAAGAAGACATAGGGGTGGGTTAGAGAAAAGAAGCTTAAGTTACTTGCCTCATCTAAGAACTAATCTCTATAGCATTCTTCTTTTGTCCCTAGAGCTTAAGGTCCCAACTCCTAAGTTTTCACCTAATTGGGATGTCTATACTTGGAGCAAAGGCTTTAGGTACAACTCAATATGTCATGAACTTTTAACAAGTGTGGTGCTTCGAAATGATAGGCATATCTTGGAATAGAACGTTTCCTCATTAACTGAGGGTACATAAAGGAGTTTGTGTACAACAAACTCTATGATGTGAGTATCTCAAGTTTCTTTTAGCAATATTCATGTTTTTTAGCTCTCTTAGTTTTCTTCTCTTTATGTTTTAGGCAAATTCAGTGATTTGAGCTCTTATTGGCATTTAAAGAGAAGAAAGAAGGAAGGTAGCTTGGGTTATGTCTAAGCGCAACATCCTGGTAATAGAGAATGATAAATAATAACTTTCTTTTTATTTTAGAGAGTATAAGAGGTCAAAAATGAGCTAAGGAAGGTAGAGAAAGAAGATCAATGGAAAGTTGTTGAAGCTTATTGTTAAGTGAAGATGGCTAAGCTTAAGTCATTGAGATTGAAAAGTAGATTAATGTTGTGGTGAAAAGGAATGCAAATCTCCAAATGAGGCTTTTGATTGCCAAGCATCACAATGAGGGACTAGAACATGAAGTAACCAATCTAAAGTTCCAACTAAACAAGGCTAGTGGTGAGCTTACCATCTTGAGGGCACTTACTAGCTCCTTCGAGGATAGGAGAGGGGATACAAAAAGGAGATCAGCCAACTTGAGGAGGAATTTGGGGAATGTTAGGCATATATCATTGAGTTAGAGAATGATGCTAGCTTGACTACGAAGGGCCTCTAGAAGAAAATCTTCAACGAAATAATGGATAGCAAGGAGTAAACCAATCTTCAAAAAGAGGTCATGTTTGTTGGAATGAAGGAAATGAGAAAGTTTGTTGTGAAAAACTATCTTGATATTCAGTTAAATGCCCTGAACTTCCTAGATGCTCTTATTGAAGTTCCTTACTTTAGCCAATAAGTAGGTGCTTGTGAAGCAAAGCTAAGGGAATGGAGAAAAATAAAATTAAACTAAAAAGTTGGCGAAGTCCCTCCCTTGTGAGCTCCAATCTCATTGAGGACCTTAAGCCTTCAAAGGAAATAGAGCCGGCAATTCTAAATCTATCACCTAATATTGTCAAAATATTTGAAGAAGATGATCCTAATGCCAAGATTAATATCGTATAATTATCTTTTGTCTAATGTATCATATGTTTGCAATGCTAACTTGAGAAATGTACCGCATATTAGAGTTTATGAAATTCAATTTTTTCCTCCTTCTATTCCTTTACTATACTTCTGTTTATTTGCTACATGTATTCATAATATATGTTAGGGATCCATTGATTGGAGCTAAGCTTAGTTGGGTTCCTCTTGAAATCATTGTGGCTAAGGATAATATACCTATCAAGAGCACCTTAAATGTTTAGACTTATGTCTGATCAACGAGGTATCCCACATTGTCAAATTGGGTTTGCTTACTGATGTGACCTAAAGAGGCTACGCTATCCCATTCATTAAGTAGGTACACTCTACTCACCCACAATGGGTTAGAAAATGGAAATCCATTTACTACAGCTGAAGTTAGGATGAAGGAATCCTGATATGGGATAGGGTTTGTATATTTGATTATGTAACTAACCTTGTGTCGACTGTCTCCTTTGATGATGCACACTCTCGCAATATCAATGGAATCATTTATGAACTCTCGTATTTATTACTCGATTTACAATGATAATTCAATTTATAAAAATAGGGACTAATTCTATTGACAACCTTCAATAGATGATTAACAACTGATGTGATATAGTAATTGCAATCAAAAATAAAGTCACCACGATAAATTCCCTTATTGATTGATAAGACAATAATCAAAGATAAATCCTAGAAAACTCTCAAAGAGTCTTGTGAATAATACTCAACGACTATTGAAAGCCTCCTTAAAACATGAAATAAGATGCATTTGTACTAACCCTAAACTTATGGCAATGATGCAAATAAGAAAACAAATATAAGTTCAAACAATTAATTAGCATGTATAGATTTTGTGTATAGGGTGCACTAGGTCGTACAACTCTCAACCCCTTCATCTTTTACCCTTTCCCACAATTTGATAAACTAAATGGGCGTGCACTTAGATGTGCAAGCATACATCTCTCTACCACATCGCATTCTTCATTTTTAGGCTTCCATTCTTGATACTCTTGTCTCCCAAGCCATCATCCTTGTTTCCTTTGTCTCCTAAAACCTTTACAGTATCAATTTCCTTATCAAATCCATTCACCTAAAGAGAGGTTGGGACTTAGGGATTAGGAGCCTGTTTACCTTGGAAGAGGCTAGGGCTTAAGATTAGAAGGTTGTTTATCTCAGGAAAGGTTGGTACTTAGAGCTCATTAGTTACACTAATGCAACAAAGGTATTGTAACTAGGTTATTTAAATGATAAATAATGACTAAGAGAATAGACATTTTGCCCAACAAAAAATGATCTTCTATTATTATAATTGCATTATCGTACAATGAGTTGAAAAACTAATATATAACACCAATGAGGGCTTTATTATTATTGCTTAAGGTGGTAACTCATTGGTCTGGCTCGTTTTGTCTTCTCTATGTAGGTCTTTCAACTTCTTTAACTCGGTTGACAATGTATTCCTTGAGGTATCCCCATTGATAACATCCTTAAGGGAATTCTTTAGATGGAAACACTCGTCTATATTGCATCCCTTATCTTTTTGGAAATCGTCGTACTTAGCCAAGCTTCTTCCCGAAGGATTAGCTTTCATCTTTTCTAGCTAGGTTAGGATAGCCTGACTTTTAACTTCTAGAAGGATCTAGCCTAGTGGTTAGTTCAACGATGTGTGGTTTGCTTAAGAGGGAATGCATCTCTCTCCAATACTCCTTTCACGAGAATTGTTATTGTTCCTAAGACTAAACTAATCTTTCAATAAGGCGTAGTCCTTATCCTGCTTCCTATCCAACCTATCATGCTTGAACTCTCGTTAAATTTTGATTTCATCCTCCATGATTATGAACTTAGAGGTTCATTTACAAAATTCTCCAAAGTTTTTTTGTTTGCTTTTAGCTAGTGACGTAAAGAAGGGATTGGAGGCCTTCATGCATGGATTATGGTGTTAGGGCTATGCTTACCAACTTTGAGAATTTTGAGCATAGCTGAGTTGAAGCAAGATAGAAAATCTCTCATGGACTTGTTAGAACATTGCTTAAGGAGGTTAAGTATGGATGAGTCTTTCACTAACATCTTACTTGATAGGAAGTATTGATGGAACTAATAATCGAGCTCTTAGAAGTTAGAGGTAGAGTTTAGATTCAAATTATTGAACCACATTTAAGTTGCCATCTTTAAAAGTACTTGGAAAAGTTGTACAAATGATTATATTACTATAACCATTTAGATTCATTGTAGAACTAAAATAGTTTAGGTGATTGTTTGGGTTAATTGCCCATCATAAAACTCTATTGCTAGTATCTAATTGGTTAAAAAAAAAGAAAGAAAATTTATCAAAAGATCATTAGCATCATGTAAAACAAGCAAAACTAAAATCCAAGTATTTTCAACTTTATTATTTTATTTAATGCAAATTCTTTAATTTTTTAAGTTTTCATCGAAGTCCTCATGAGCCGACCAAAATTGGATAAGTTATTGTACAGTTCCAGTCCATCACATCATATACACACAAAAAAAAAAAAAAATAACAAAAGATTAAAAAGCAAATAAATAAACACCATTCCATCCTAAAATGCCAACATGATGACGTTATTAAGCAGCTTTTGCAGACGCAGAAATCCAGCAAAACATTCCTTGTCTGTTACAGAGTTTTTTTCATTCTCTTCATCAATCTTCTTCTCAACATTTCTCTCTCCCTATGCGATTTTTCAGTTTCATATGCTTCCAATCAAATCTTGGATAGTGAGTATAAATGAGATAAATCTACTTATAAACTATTAGATAAATTTACTAATAAACTATTTAAGTTTAGTTTTGTATTTACTTAATTGTTGAATAAAGCTCAATCTCCAGCTGCTCAAACAATTTATTGAATATAGCTCAAACTTTGTAACATTTGGCTTGATTAGCTTATAAACTTAATTAAACTTGAATTAAATTTAGATATTAATGAAGTTCAAGTTAATTTAGAAATCAAAATTATTTTAGTTAGAATAGTAATTTTTTTAAATGATTGATTTGAAACAAGCATAATTGTTTGGCTTAAATTCAAACTCAACATTATATTCTTTCAACTCAATTTGTTTACATCCCTACTAATATCAACACTTTTTTCTTTTCAACTATATACATCATAACCATTGGGAGAGAAGGAATCGTGTCTATTTCATCTTATTTGGGATCAATAACCGTGCAAATAAATTATAACATTTGAAACCTATTGAAATTCACTAACAGTAATGTTTGTAAGAGGCCTGTTCTTATAATAAGCATCTAATGCATTTCTCCCAAACGAATTTTTAAAACTGACGAAAATATTAAGAATGAAAAATGCTTACGTTCTTGATATTAAAAAAAGAGGGAGGAAAAAACGGGGTGTCTAGACCCACCCCACTTTGAATGATCTTTAACAAAGATGTAGAATGATCAACTTAAAAGAGGCTCAGAAAGTTTGGCTTGCGCACGTGCATAACGATTTAAATTTACGATCAATAGACAAATGCTTAGAAACCAGAAATGCAACGCATGGTTCTACTTCCTATATGGTCCAAATTTAATTAGCAAACAAATCAAACCTAGAGTGTCTTGTTGCCATCATTTTATGGTGTGGGACTATACAAAATCATTAATCCATTATTCGGTTTGCATAGTAGGCTAAGTTACTAAACAAAAACAACCTCAAGATATTGGACAAAACCAAAAAATATTGTAATATATATCAAATGGTACAGAATTCTATTTCACAAGGAAAAATAAACATTCTTTTAAAAACTCACGTCTTATATAATACAAACAGAACATGTTATAAGAGAATTGTACTATACTATTCTTCTTATATAATATTATCCGATTCTCTTAGTATTGTCCTGTTATACTAACTAAACACTATCATAATTAAATAACTTTTATTTTCTACTGACCTCAAATGAAGATGGTTAAATGTTAGGATCCTATGTCCCTGGTTTGTAGGAACAAAAGGGAGGAAAATAATATTTTTAGTTTGAGTAGAAAACAAACTCCTAAAAAGGATCGTTAAAAGAAGCTCCATAAATTTTATTCATAAGTTATAAAATTCTATGATATTTCCTATAGCAACTAATTTTCCAATAAATCCTACTAATTGCATTTACTAACTTGGCTAATGACTCTTTAAAATCATATCATTAAGCTGCAGTAACTGATGACTATGAGTCTACAGCAAACTGAAACAACCATCTGATCCTCAATTGGATTACCCCACCTACTCTGATCTACGAGCATGTAATTTTATATGAAATTCGATTTTTCCTTTTTCCCCATGTATACCGAAAGCTAATTAACCTGGATCGAATCCAGAATTATTCTGTTTGTGTATGATATAAATAAGTCAGTGCCATACCACACAAGACTTGCGATGAAATGTTATTGTGCAGCGAGAGCTTCTGGCAGGATGTAACGAAAAGAAGCATGAAAGCAGGAACCATCGAAAGAAGCTACGCGTCTGGATTGTTGTTTATGGAAGATACTTCTTACAACCAGAGACAAGGACTTCCTCAATAAAACCAAAAGTTTAAAATGCCCAGAATAAGTTCCAACTCCAACAATAATACATGTTATTCAGAGAAAATCGAGCTGCTTCAAGATGCAATCCTGAATCCTAAAGGTTTATTTCACAGCAGGGAATAATTCAACTGATACAATGCCCACATTCATATGATATCAATTCAACGCATGAAATTTATAAGTTCATCTCATGTATATAACATCAAACATGTTAAGATTTTACTAGTCAGGAGGTCAATTCATAACAAAATTTAAGCCTTAAGGCAGATTTTGTCTTCATGGTCCAACGATCTCAACAAATCAATACTCAAGGGTCATCACCAAACAAGCCAAAAACTTGAAGTAACATTTTTCCAGCACTACAATTTCAGATTAAGATTCAAGATAGATCAACCATCAACTAACCAAGGCCTCGATTGATTAATTCGATCAAACAGGAACCAAAGGGATCCAACTTGTTCTTGTTTCCCAGTAGAGTTTGAAAAGACGGTTATGGGTGCAGAAGAAATGATATAAAAATTTATTTCTCCTTCCGCTGGTAATTAAAAGGAGACGTTTTCTGCTCCAAACTCTTAAGTTTACCCTGAAAACACGAAAAGATGGGATTCTACACGACACCGCTCTATAAAATTAAACAAAGAAGGCCGACAGATTACGCCAATAAACGGGATGTGTTCGATTTAGACCAGTTTCAACAAAGCAATGCTGAACCTTAAAATAATCTAATAAAGCAAAGATTTTTGTTTCCCCAAACAAGATTTCTTCCTCCTCCCTTTTCCGAAATCCCGACTGTAATTGAACTGGCTATAGACATTTAATCTCCCTCACAAGAAGTATCCTCGGTGAATTCCGGCAAAATCAGCAAGATTCTAATGACTAATTCATTGCCCTGGCTAAAGAATCACTCAACACAACAACATTATGCGACATCAATTATTATGCACCACAGAGATATAGAAGTATTGAAAAAGAAACTGCAAATCATCGTAACTATCGTGCTATCGACTTCAAATCAAAACTCATCAAACAGATCAACGATTGTCATTGATATCTTCTTGTACAATAAACCCTAACTTTCTGAACTAGTGAGACGCCTGGGAAGGAGTACCGAGTAGACTCGCCTGTTGCAACTCGAGCTCGTTGAGTTGCTGTTCCCTGTCCATTTCGATGATGAGCGGAACCACCAGGACGAGGAAAGTAGTTCCAGCGATCCACGCGGCTTTCCCGGTGCTCTTCAGTAGCTTCTTGCTCACGAACGCCGCGTCGTTCGCCACGCGCTTGGTTTGGATAGCGATCGAGGACTGAGAGATTCTCGCAATAACACCATTTTCGCTGCTGCCGAGTGCTGGCCGCTTCTTTCCATGCGACGACATTGCAATGGAGAGGGAAAAAGAGGAGAAAGGGGAGGAGGAAGAGGACAAGCAGCCAGGGTTTTTCTAGGGTTTAGGGTTGGTCAAGCTGAAAGCGAGGTTGATAGCTGACTGACTTTCCCGACTTCAGATTTGCTGATGGCTGATACTGACAATTGAGCTGTTATGGGCTGGTAAGTATTTGGGCCGGCCTGTGTTGCGCCAGGTGCAGACATCCTTCCTAAACTGAAGGAATTAACTTGAGACCGAAGGAAAAAAAAAAAAAAAACCTAAGGAATTAACTATAAATTCTTTTTCTTCTCCTTCCATGAAAGAAAGATAATAATAAATAAAATAATATAAAATAAAAATAAATCATTGCTAGATGGGATACTCTTTGCTAGATAGTTGAGATTTTATGTTTATTGGAATTCGTTCACTAAATATAATTGGAAACTCAAGTATATTTAAAATAGCTTTCTCTCGAATTATTTGGATCTAACTGAATTACTTCATTTTAACCCAACAAAATTAGATTGCTTCAATAGAAAGAGAAAATCAAATAGATAAATCCAACTTAGAACATGATTTACATCCAATTCAATTTCGACTAATTTTCATATTAGGAGGTGATGAGGCCAAATAAATGAGCCATATCATTTTCTTCATCATGAATGCTTGTTCTATCGGAAAAAAAAAATTGAAAACAAGTTAATTACATTATCATTTTCAATAAATTTAGCCTAATTAGACCATTCTCATAAATATAAAAAATATATTCAATAAGAAGGAATTAACATGTACGATCTTAAATTTCCCATATCCACATTTTTATATTACATAATTGTAATGATATCTTCTCTTCGAAAATACTTTCTTTATGTGTCCTTTTTTTTTTTTTGACAATATCAAAATTATTATATGAATTTTGAGATTTTTCTTAATTTTATACTTAAAATTTGAAATTGTTAATTATCATAATTAATAAAATTTTTATTTGTCAAATTTATTACTTTATCTTGTTCAAAAAAAATTTACTACCTTATCTATAACATGTACTCATTAACCAATGAGAATTGACTACATTTGCAACACCATTAAACACTAATCTAGACTTGTTTGAGCTTGGCAATCTAAAATATATTATTATATTAATTGAAGTAGTATTACTATCTAAACTCAACTTAAATTTAACTAATATTTATATTTGACTTGCGTTTAATTAAATTAACAAGCTAGTTAAATTAAGCATCATAAAACTTGAGCTTCTTGCAACTACTTGAGTAGCTTCACTTTACTAGATTGTTATCGAGCCAAACTTACGTAATGATTAAGCCAAACTTAAGTAATTTGAGAATAAAGTTATCTTATTTACACTTTTAATAAACATCAAGACTAAGCATGTCTATAGGTTGGTTTGGACCATGAATAAAAACTACATCTAGTTAAACCTCAGCATAAGGTGTGGCCTTACCCAAATTGCTTGGAACTACTAGTTCTATGGGGTTCCTAGATGAAGGAACTAAAACCAGCTTACTTAAGGTTGATTTTAGGTCAAGTCCTTAGACTTGCCAATTTTCTTAGTTCGAATTCATGGGTTTGAAGCTAGTCCTTTATTATTATTATTTTTTTTTTAGGAAAAGTTATGTATCAAACTTAGAAAAGAAAAACTTTGAACTAAAAGCCATCTAATTTTAACCCACTATCTAAAAAAGGGGAAAATTTTATATTTATACATAATTACACCCAAATCGAGTTACAACATTACCAATATGGACAAAATCTTGGAATTATAGGAAATCATATCAAAAGACAAAAATTAATCCTATGTTAATAAGGAATGAAAACTTCCTTTAGGTGAAAATCTACATAAACCAAATATAAGGGTATAAATGAGTAAAGGTACTCATGAACTACTCAAGTTCGACTTGAGAAAAGTATAGTTGAGCTCAAGCTTAGTTAATCGAGTCAAACTTAAGTAGTTAATCGAGTCAAACTTGAGCTTTATAATAGTTTGCTCAACTAACTTAAGAGCCTAATGAAGCTTGAGTTAAATATAAATATTAGTCGAGTTTAAGTTGAGCTTGAACAATATTATTATAAGTAGAAAAAGTATTTTTGTAGATAAATCGAGCTTAATTGAGTCGAACTTGAGTTTTTTAAATGCTACTTTAAATCAAGCTTGAACTTAAAATTCTAAACTTTATCTAGCTTGACTTAGTAATGTATCATCTTAACTTAACTTATTTACAATCCTAACTAACATAAATGCTTTATATATATATATATATATGTTATTAATAAAAATACATCAATGGCATGTTTATTATACTAAATTGGACCATGAATGGAATTGCAATTCTACCTTCCATTTCATTTTTTTTTTTTAGAAGTATTTTAAAAAAAATAGAATCGTAATTTCTTGAAATCAATGATTTCAATTTAGAGGAAACATAATCACAATTATATCCCTCTCATTAATGAATGATTACCTAAATAACCTTAAACCTAAGTATATATTATACTATTCTTATGTAAATATGGTTCTGCAGCTTTTAGGGAAAAAAAAAAAAGAGAAGAAGACGAAGAAATGACATATTCGGGGCGTGGCCACAACCCAAAAAAGATGTCCAATAAGGTCTTAAGCTTGTTTTATTGAATGGTTTAAAGAAATATATGTAAAAAGTTAGGCCTTTTACCCATTATGCTACAACCCATTTAATAGCATGCCTTATATTTGCACTGGAGTTTTGCACATTGATAATGATTACAAAACAAACCTAACCATTAAGATTTAAAATGTAAATTAATACCATTTTGATCATGATGTGTTACAAACATATATGGCCAACTAAATAAGATGTCTTATGTTAGTGCATATTAAATAACAAGATTTGTATGTTGATATATATATATATATATATATATATATATTACAAAACACACTATTGAGATTTGAATGGACTTTTTTATATCTAGAAATTCAAAGTATGTTAGTTATTCTCTAGCAAATATATATATGTGTGTATGTGTGTGTGCGCATGTGTGTATGTGTGTGTGTGTATATGTGTGTTAGTTATTCATAGTGGATAAATTTTAAATTAATTGGTGTATTTCATTTTTCCTTTTTATTGAAAGAAGTTACCAAGTTTTCATAATTATATTTATTCAAATCATTTTTAAAATTATAACTTACCATATTAACAATTTATTTTAAAAATAATAATGAACTACCTAATTTGAGCTACAGACCCATAATCAAATATCATGACTTTTTAACATTGAAATACCAAATTTTACCATCATCATCATATAAACATAGGCTTTGTTTGGTCTATCTGTTTCTTATCTTTTTGATGTCTTATTGGTTTCTATTCAAATCTTATGTTTGGTAATAATAAGACATAAAAAGGATGGAAATATAATTTTATAATACTCTTCTTTTAAAATTAAAAACCTAATAAATCTCTATAAAGTTGAATTTATTTATTTTTTATTTTATTTATAGTTACAAAAATGTCAATTAAAACAACTATTTCCAATACATAAAATATATTTTGTTCAAATTTTCTCTCTTAAAAGTGCGTAAATTTTCATTTTCTAACTCTAATACTTCAATCGTCATTTTCATCGTAATTATAAAACAAAAATATATAAGATAGTTTTCCAAACATCATTTTTTTAATAGATACAGATCAAATACAGATAAAAAAAAGAAAATTCAAATAGAATATTTTGTGTATTCTTTTACTTGAAAGATTATTTTTCATTATATAATTTGTCTTTTTAGTACTTATATAAATATTATTATATATTAAGTTATCTTATTTTTTTTCTTTTCATTTATCTTTTTTTAAAATGAAAAATAAGAAAATGTTTAATTTAATTTTTTGTGATTATCTTTTTATATTATTTCACATGCCCCTTCCCTATATGGGCGCATTTTCATGACACCCATCAACTTAACTCCACACCAACACTCTTCCACCCCACTCCCCCCAACCCAAAACCCAAAAGTGCACACACATGCTCATTCATGTATATAGACACACACACATACACGCCTGCACTCACATACACAAACATGCACATACATACCTACACATACATACATACATGCACACACGTGCAAACACGCACATGCACGTATGCGTACGCGCACACATACACGCAAACATAGAGGCATACACATACATGCGGACACATACATTGTGCACACACACCCCTTGCCTTCCCCTCTAAACACACACATAAAAATAAAATAAAATAAAAACACAAAAACTCCATTCATGGAGACTGATTTAATTCGTAAATTAGTTTATTACATTAAAATTGTTAAACTTCATGGGTTATAGTAACCAAACAATTAAGAAAGATTAAAAGATCCAACCATACCACAATTAACTAATATTACAATTAACTAGTTGCTACCTTAGTTTTGACTCATGAACCAATCCATTGATGGTTCAAGAATTGTTTATTTAGTTAAGTGACTTTGTAGTTAGTCACTACCTTAGTTCCTACATCAATTTTGATTCGTAAAGTGAGGAATCATTAGCTAATTAAGAAAATAAAAGAAAAAGAAAAGAAAATGGAGAAAGTGGTTAATTGGTTCAAAAAATAGTATAGAGAACCATGTAGGCTATAAGATTTAGCCTAGAATCAAAGCATAAAGAAGTTCAATTTCAAGGTTTTCGATTTCATCTAAAATGATTTCTATAACAAGGGAATTAAATTTAAGAATTTATATTAGAGCGATTGAGAATAGGCTTAGTTGTGATTCCATGTTTGGATTTTCTACCTATTTTAGTTAGTAATTAATTTATAGAAAAAATTATCAAATAAGAAAAATGATAGAAAATGGAAAATAGAAAATAGTGGAATAGTTGGCATATTTTAGTAAGTTTTAAATTTTTCCTTTTTTTTTTTTTTTTTTGTTAAGCCTTGGTAGGCTGCAAACAAACCTAGTTGACTTGAGCTTTAGAAGGCTTTGACTTTACTCCTTTAAGAATTATTAAACTTAAGTCGAGTTAAGTTTTTATTAAGTTTAGAAAAATTTAGAATAGGCCTTGAGCTCATTAAGTAACTTGAAGCTCAAGTTTGACTCATTTAGATAAGCGGGTTTAATAGGCCTAACTACGAGTTTAAGCTTGAAATTAATCTAAAATTTAAAAATTTACCTTTCATAATTTCTTTCAATGAAATCAATTCAAAATTTTACAATTTTTAGTTATATTAATGATCTTTTTCTAAGCAAGTATTCCAATATTTATATTCTTATTTTTATTTTTTAGTCTTATTCTTCTATTCTTACATTATGTTTTAAATATAATGTATCAACTTAAAAACTACTTGTAAGCATGCTTGAAAGTTGATTTGTTAACAATATAAATGAGCCAATTCGCTAATCTAAATAAGAGCTTGACCTTGGCTTGTTTAAAGGAATTAGCTTTACTTTAAGCTTAAACTCAACTCATCTATGAATGAAGCTTGAGTTAAGCAGAGCTTAAAGCATCAAGTAACTTGCGAGTGACTTAGCTTGTCTACAACCTCATGGGGATTTGATGATGGGAGTCTACTCTTTTTGTGAGTTACTTATGTAAGCATTAACTCACTACCTTTGACTCATTTGATCTATTATGATAGGAATCCACCAACTAAACCTCTTACCCGAGCAAGAGCATGAGGCTTGCTCAGTTTAGTCTCCTAAATCCTCAATTACCAAGCAAGTTCTATGGACTCTAACCTAAAAAGCAAAGATGCTAACTTGTATTGATCTCCCTAGGTTTAGAGCCAACTGGTGTGTTACCTTGACAAACCTAGATTTGGTCGAGCTATCTAAGACTCTAGTATCTAACCTTTTAACCTATCCAATAGGTCAACTCTTATCACAAGCTTGTATTCAAAACTACCTAAGGGTTCCACTAATGCTGACCTTGTCTTGATATATCAAAAATCATTATTAGCAAGCACTCCAACCTCTTCGATGAAGATAAGTATCCCATTCCCCCACGCTCATACACCTAACAGCAAAAACTTTTCTTTTTAAAAGGATTACTTAATTGTCCTTCTCCTTTTTTATTAATGTTAGTGTGTAATCTTTATCCTTTTTAGTAATTTACTGTGTTTTGTAACCCTAAGGATTACCAGGGTATAAATACCCAATTATAGCAATAGTTGTAATCATACTCCTCTTTTAATATTAATGAAATTTCCCCTTTCAAGTTCTTCTTCGTGAAGTTCTTCTTCCCCCGGCTCATAACAACACTTGAGCAAAGTTATCCTAACAATCAACCCATCATTGTAGATTTATGAGTCACATCCAACGAAGCATTTGTTCATGAATGTTTAAGTAGTGAGTCATGTCAATAAGTAGCTTATAAGACTTAACCTTTTTTTTTTCTTTGCATTTGTCCATCTGAACCCATACTTTTCCTTTCTCTTATAGGTATTCTCCGGAGGACCCATCCATGCATTGGTAAGACCTCTTCTAAGGCACATCACATTGCCTATTAGATAAGAAATAAATATAAAAAGAAAAAGAAAAAAATTGCAAAAAAAGCAGCATCAATATCTAGTTACAATCCATTTCATTCTTATTCACAATTGGCAACATATACATAGTCTATACCCACTTATCAAATTGGTTACAGCCTTGATGTCAGCCAAAAAAAAAAAAAACAGCAGACAATAATAAGTTGGGGTTGGAAAGTAATAATGTTGGTTTATCTATTACAAGAACAACCTCCTTAACAAGGTTGAATTGGTGCTTAATTGCAATTGTTTTATCAAAAATTAATCTCTAGGTTCTTTTTCTTGTATAGCACCCAAAATGAATAACTTACTAAAAAATACTTAATTAATTAGAAAGCAAAATTGAACCATTTCAACTATATTATAGGTGATTATTCTTAAGTCATAGGTTAGTCCACTAAGGTTCAGGGTGAAAGATAACTTAGCAAACTAAATTAAAGAAGTAAGAAATGAATAAAAAAAAAAAAAATCAGTCGGGGTGGTAATAACCGAATGCCACATCGATAAGCCAAATGCGAATGGCCTAAATGGCAGTTGAATGGCAAGACTAGCGGTTAAATGTCGATAACGTGCAGGATTATATGCATTATCTCTGACTTAAAAGCTGCACTAACAAGTTGTATATAATTAGCAAAATTTAGTTTAAAATAATTAAGTGCATATAAAATAGACTAACTACATAAAAATATGAAAAAGAGTCAATTTTTGGCTTAAACGAGACTATATTGTAAATGTCTTTTGCGAAGGGAATCAATAGCATTCAAATGGCCGTTTGGACCATTCTATTTTCACCGGAGATCATAAATCTAAAGGCTCCTATTAGGACTGTATGGTGAGCTTTGCCATTCGAACGGCATACCTTTTTCATTAAACGCTGCACATTTTACAGATCGAACGAGGATACCACTTGCCCACTTTCTATCTATTTTCACGACTTCTTTACATTAGCTTAGGTTATATAAGATATCTTAAGTGGTTTTAATCATTATGCGAAGCGGGGGGTTTGCTGCGTATCGAAGGCTTCCCAGCATCAGCAAGCTCAGCAAAAAATCCAGTGTCCTCTGTCGCGCTCAAAACCCTTCTACCTGCATGCACCAAATAAGCTTAGTTAAACACGTCAATTTGGCTACTTTTCATATCTGAATCTTTCTCGTTTTAACTTTTCTTTCGGAGTTTTCCGTATTTTGCCATTTTCCTTTTCTATTTTTTTAAGGAAAAAAATAGTCTTTGATGCCATTTTCCTATTTAAGTCTTTCATCGTCTAAATTTTTCTATTTGAGTCCTTTATTTTCTCCAAGGATACTAAAAGAAAATCCTTTCTTCACCATCTGATCGCATTAGAACTTTTCGACATGGACTCTTATTAGAAAAGCTAGAGACTGATGTTGGTGTTTGTTGGCATGAACAAAATCATTAGTAGATATAATCGGATCTTTATATACTTATTTTAAAGGTAGAAAACTCAAATATAAAAGTTAAAATGTGAAGGACTGGAATATAAAAATAGCAAAAAGTAAAATACTCAATCAAATATCTGAAAGGGCAAAGGGTAAATTAGTAGAGGCTAAGTATATTTGTTAGTTTATTTATTTACATTGAAGTCACTATAGATGACTACTGACAGTCATGAAGTGGAGTATATGTAGTGGGCATGCTAATTATACCATGGACGAGGAAAACTTTAATACAAATCAATTTCTCTTGTACTTATTTTCATCGAAGTGATGGTGCTAGCGCCGTGAAGAAATTAGAATCAACATATATTACTCCCATTTGCTGGATATACATATATATATATGTGTGTGTGTGTGTGATTGATGAGAATAGCACTTAAATAAAATATAGAACATTATATATCCATTGAATAACAACATAAGAAAGAAAAGTTAGGTGCAACTGTAACATAATCTCATAGAATAATTTAAATCAATACCATGTTTAGGACGTGAGATTGCTTCAACAGCTCCAGATGCGAACATGATGAGTAGAGGGATAGCAGCAAAAGCTATTACTACACTCGTGTACTGGATAGTCTGGAACCACCGTTCCACAAGCTTGACTACGACTAAACTATGACAGGCTCATGGGGCGGTTCCGAGCCGGTTCAGTCCTTGAACCATTTTTTTTTAATATTTAATTTTTTTATTAATTTCATTAATTTCTTTTTTTTTTTAAATATATTAATAAATTTTAATAACGTGATGCCTTTTTCCTTTTTTAGTATATTAATTTATTAATAATTTCTAATTTTTTTATTAATTTTCAACTTAATGTAATTCTAATTTTTTTATTTTTTTCCCTTCAAATTTTATATTTTTCTCATATTTAAGTTCTTAATATTTGATAAGTTTTAAAAAATAACTTATATTAACTTAAATTAAATTTTTAATCTATCATTAATACATATTTAATTTATAATTAATCATCTATCATTAGTTTGATAATATTATTTTTAAAAAATTATTTTTCACTATTACGAAGTAGATAGTTTTGATATGACATGATCTAATAGATATCATCCAATTATTTTTTTCCAACTTAATAGACTCTCTTTTCTCTCTAACTTTTTTTTTAGAAGGTAAACCGGTTGAATTGAACCATTGGTTTAATAGCGGGCTAGTCCGACCTTCTATAAACCGGATCGGTTCACAATACAGAATTGGACCTTACATAGATCTAGTTATAACTATAGCAATTTGGCAATGTAGTCTATAAGTTGTCATTTTTGAAGAGAGAACTGATAGTGAAAAATAGATTATTTTGCAATTGATATATATATATAGACACTCCATATTTATATGGCTCGAGTTTTTTTTTTTTTCTAATGCATATTTCTATAGCTAGAATTAATTAATCCATGTTGATGATAATCTACAATCTAATAGCTAGCCTTGGACATTTGTGTGCCAATTTTTCAAATAAAAAAACCTTTTTAACAACGCACCTTTGGATCTTTGTCCTGACTTTCTCAATAATTGTAACAACCACATGAGAGTGCCCAATCGTCATACACACGTGTTTAGAAAGTCTTCCTAAATCTTTGGCTTGTTTGTATGGTTTTCCCATGTAGTCCGTAAATCTATAAAAATCTTGGGTTTAAGACTTCATTGTGCTTGCACCAATTCCTGAAACTGCAATGATATCGGATTTCAGGGATTGGGGGTGCTACTACACAAGCAAAGGTTTAATGGGTATTATTTATTATGTGTCAACAAATAGTAGGTAAGTATTAGCGGTATAGGGACATATAATAGCCAGAATGGATATAGGAATTATTTTTTTATTTTTTTGGTTATAGAGAGAATTTTATTGCTTCAAATAAGGAGTGCGTTCTAGTAATTTAGCCAAAACCCATATAGTCAATATCAAATATACACCTAATAAATAAATTGCATAAATCCCAATGGATAAGTAGTATAGGTAGCTTAGTTGTTAAAATCACAACATTTGGTAGCTTAGATTAGAGTAGGAGACGTTAGTCCAAGTTTTCTGAGGATCAAGACCGAGTAATCACCCATAGATTTCATTACTATATACGCTCCGAGCATGTTAATTGATTATCTTAGCATTTTGGGAGAAAAAAAATATTGTGTAAAGCTAGTGTACGTCAAATGCCAATAATGGATCCAAACGTTTTTAAAAGTTGGATTACGTAATACGTTAAAATTACTGGTTTATGGATTTAAGACGATTTCTATTCTTTTTGTTAATATTGCAGAATTTACACATAAATTACATTCTTTTTTTCATAAAAGCTGATTGATCATAAAATTTTCTCTAAGACTTCTATTTGAAATCATGAGAATGTTTTGGTTGCTAACTGTAGCGTGGTTAGTCTTATACTTTAAGGTGTTTGCAAGAATTTCCGAACTGGAACCGGATTAGATTTTATTTACACTGACTTAAGTAGTCGTAACTAGAATCTTAAAAGAAATGTTATATGTTCTAACAAGATGTTGTATAGCTTCATAATAGTTTTGTAAAGCCTCTGTATAATTACTTTGGACTGAATTTTTATAGAGTGAAACCATGTATAGCAGATATAAGATAGATCTTTCAAGGAATAAGGGTCCCCCACCCAATAAGTTAGTAATATATTGTTTGGTGGAGTTAGATATGATAAAGGTCGATTTTGAACCGTAAATCGGTTCAGAAATAAGCGAGCCAAACTATCCTGACGAACCACTAGGCCTTAAGGACCCAGGCAATTCAAAAGGGTTGAACTATTCGATCCAACCAATTCACTCTCTTAAAATAAAAAAAGGTAAGTCGAAAAAAATAATTTGATAATATCTAATAAGTTATTACATATCAAAACTGTTTTATTTATAATGGTAAAGGATAATTTTTTAAAAAATAGTATCATCAATCTAATAATAGATGACTAATTATAAGTTAATTATGTGTTAAGGATAAATAAAAAATTTAATTTCGGTTAATATAAATTTTTTTTGTAAAACTTATTAAATGTTAAGGACTTAAATATAAGAAAAAAATCTAATTTGAGGGGAAAAAATAAAAAAGTTGGAACCGCATTAAGTTAGGAATTAACAAAAAAATTAAAAATTATTAATGAATTAGTACACTTAAAAAAAGAAAGAGAAAAGAGATCACATTATTAAAAATTATTAATGTATTAAAAAAATTAATAAAAAAATTAAATATTAAAAAAAAAAAAACAGTTTAAGGGTTATGAACTGCCGGACCTAATAAACCAATCGGAATCATCAGCTCACTAGCCGATCACGGTTCACCATATCACTGACTCATGAACCAACGATTCTAAGCTGATTCGGTCCAATACCTAGATCTAGGCGAAGCCATGTCCAAAACAATTAAAGAGTATTCATGACTTTATCACACTGATTGGCGACTGAATTTTGAAATTGTACTAACATGAATTTGGTAAAAAGTATGATGAGCATAACAAAGTTGCTAAATATCTTTGGAACAAAGCCCATGTAGTGTTAGATTCATTAATTTCTTAAGATTGTGATTTAGTTATTCATTTAGCATTGTCCCTTATACCTGTACAATAAAACACGGTACAGGAATTAAACCAACTCATTCCACTTGGTACATAAAACTCGAGATGATTCTTGTTCGTGCACATACAGAACTCAAGACAACAAAGAAAGTTGTCTGGCAATTTAAACAGGTGCAAGTGAACTGCTTATTCCTCAAAATTTCCAAATTACTAACATTTTCTAATCCCAACCCATGCATACTTTTAGCTTTTGGTCATTAATCGCAGCAGATAGGTTCTATAGAAGCTCGACCTTTCGGAGGTTTGCCAGGAAGCTTAGCAAAATAATTTACTAAAACATGAACATTGAAATACTTTTCCCATCTAAATCTTTTACATTTTAACTTTTCTTTACACATGTTCCATATTTTGCTATCGTCATCTCTTAATTTTTCTTATTTGAGTCACCTATCTTCTCCATGAACACTAAAAATAATCATTTCTACATTATTAGATCTCATTAGAACTTTTTGACACGGACTATTTTTATTATACTAACTGGAGACTAATGTTAGTCTTTATTACATGGAACAAAATCACTAACAAATATGATCGGACCATTATGTAGCCATTTGAAAGGTAGATGACTCAAATATAAAAGTCAAAATGTAAAGAATTCAAATAGAAAAAAGAGTAAAAAGTAAAATACTCAGACAAATATTAAAAGTAAAGGACTGAGATTAATTAGTAGAGACTTAAGTTTATTTATTTTACATTAAAGTGGCTATAGATGACCACTGTCATTATTAAATGGAGTATACGCAGTGGGCATTCTTATTATACTTGTGACTAGAAAAACTTTAGTACAAATATGTCCGTATTTCTTTCTCCTTCATTTTATCAAAATGATGGTGCTAGCGTCGTAAACAAATTTTTAATCAACATATAATACTCTCATTTGCTGCCTATATATCTATTCTGATTGATGAGAATGGCACCTAAATGAAAAATGAAACATTACATTGATGTAGGACAATAGAAGCGGTTTAATTTTAAAGAAAGAAATAAGTATAGATGGAAACTAAACTAAAAAACTAAATCAAAAAAGAATTATAATAAAAAAAAATACCAAATATTCTCAGAGAAATAAGAAAACCTGAGTACGAATAATTCGAGTTCTATAGTTCTTGAATTTATCCCCCTCGATGTCTCTTGGAGTGAATGCTTCTATGGTGCTCACGAACTGATGTCAGTATATTATAGTCGGACTCGTGTTTTCTTGGCGAAGAATCAATCACCAATAGGCAATGAAAGTTAAAGCTTCAATCGACATTTGCGTTAGGAAATCGTATGAGCCGAATGACTTCAGTTACAATGTCAGGAAATCTTGTAACCAATCTTTTACACCAACTCTTCGTATTTTAAAGAACCCAGGCAATTTATGCCTTCCCAACAATATTATATTGCTTAATAAGATTCCATTGATTGGCCTTGTTGAACCCGTGCTCTCCACCGACGTATCCAACCTGATGGATTCAAGTAATTTGATCACAAAAGTTCTAAAACACCCATTTTCCAATGACGAGATTTTGATAGCTTGTATTTGTAATTACGAGCGTGATAAATCAATTAAGATGGACCTAAATAAATTGAAATGATATACTTTAATGGCTTCGTACCAACAATAAATTTTTTTGATAGTCTTACACTATCGGTAAAAGATAAAATCACTCAATTCTTAAAAATAAATCAATTTTATTCAATTCAATAATCAATTACTTACTTATTCAAAACCCTAAAAGGAGTATTATTTATATAGAGATAAAATAAATATAGGTCTTATAATGTAAGTCAATCCAATGGTCAATAATAAATCTCCCAAAATAAAATATTAAAATATCTTCTCAAATCTAGAATATATTTACTTATTAAAATATATCTATCCTAAAAATATTGAAAATAATAAAATCTCAAATATAAAAAATTTTCATGTTAAGTAGGATGCTTTGACACTTGTATTAATGGTCCCTATCATATACATTCATTGAATAGCAACATAAGAAAGAAAAGTTAGATGCAAGTGTTATATAAATCTTATAGAATAATTTTAAAATAATGCAAAATTTAGGATGTAATTTAATTGCTTCAACTGCTCTAGAAGCAGACAGGATGAGTAAAAAGATAATGGGAAAAGCTAAAACTACAGCGATTTAACGATATAATCTATAAGTTGCCATTTTTAAGGAAATAATTGATATTGAAAAATGGACTACCTTACAATTGATATAGCCTCTGAGTTTCATCATTTTGTTTTTTTCACGCATATTTCTATGGCTAGAATTGATTAGTACATGTTAATGATAATCTACAGTGTAATAGCTTGGACAGTTGTGTGCCAATTTTTTAAATAAAAGCACCTTTTTTAGCACAGCACCTTTTGATCTTTGTCCTAACCTTTTCAATAATTGTGACAATGACATCGGGACTGCGCAATTGTCATACACACGTGCTTGGAAAATCTTGCAACAGCTTTGGCTTATTTGTATGCTTATCCCATGTAGTCCGTAAATATACAATAATGCTGGGCGTGAAACTTCATTGTGCTTGCACCAATTAATAAAACCGGAATAATAGTGGATTTTAGAGATCAAGGCTGCTACTCGAGGAACAAGATTTTATTATTATTATTTATCACGTATATATAATAGGTAAGTATTAACGTTATATAAACACATAATAATATGAATAGGTATAGAACTTTATAAATAAAAGAATGTATATTTAGAACCATATTAAGACTCACTTTATAAAACATATATATTTAATGTACTCCTCCTTTATAATTAATTTTTGAGCTTAGGGCCAACCCTCTTTTGGACCCCCACTTGATTCCACCCCTGCAAGATAGTATGTATACAATTTGAACGGTGGACTCTCGATAGTTCTCTCTTTCTATCCTTTAGGGATCAAAGACGGGGGTATAACTGGCGGGGCTAGAGCTTGCAATGGAGGGTAGCTTTAAAATTATTATGATTGAATGAAAGTCGACAAAGGGATACCTTGTTTTTAAGGAAAAAAAAAAAATTATCTCTAACCCAAGAGGAGAAGGGAGGTCACCATATGTACAAGTGAGGTTGCCTTCAACAAATGAGGGACAATACTCTAGTAAGAGAGTAACAAGTACCATGTTGGGGTGAAATGCCCTGACAATAGCAATAGGTGCCTGAAGGCAATGTTTACTTTACACTGCATGCTTAACAATTCGAAAGCCATCAACATGGTCAAGGAGATTAAACAAGTTGCTAATGCCATGTTAAAAAGGATAACATTGTTTATTTTGAGGTCAATGTCATAAATAATACATAAACTTTATTAAAATATACAATTTATTACCTGAATCTTAAAAAAATTAATGTGCTACTTGATTGAAGTTTTCTTGTTCACTTTTGCAATTTGAACTAACTCTTCTAAATTTGTTTGTTGACATGGATATAAGGACGAATAAAAAATTGATCCATGATCACCAATAAATTAAATGACCCACTTTTTTGGAGTGAATCGCAACCCACTTTGCTTTAATTGACCCTTTCGACCACCTAAGGCCAAGTGATAGTCGATGGGGATGGGGTGATGGTTTTCACAACTTTCCAAAGGTGGCTATCGGCTACTCTCAAGCTTTAAAGTGGCTTAAACATTCAATTCCTCATTTGCTTTTATGTCTATATTAATAAACGGACTTAACAAAGTTACTTAAGGTAATGAAAATAACTATAAAAACTTTAATTAAGTAGTAAATTGATCTTTTAAAAGTACATGTAGTAAATTAAACATTTTGACAAAATTTGAGTACCATTTGCGATATTAACCCTTTATTTTCATTTTTAAAACTTTCATGTTGATCTTTTAAATGTAATAATTCACTATGTAGCCTTCATAGATCATGCGAAGCTCACCTGTGCACAAGTCTACTTCCTGGAATAATACATATATGTGTAATCATACATCAGAAAGGTCATTTACTACAAATATTTCATTTACTCCATCCTACACAAGTAATAAGTAAAGTTTGTTATTTAATTGCATTAAGGACTTAATCTTAGCCAAAGGTTACATATATCAATGTCAATAGAACATGAAACTTAGGAGTTTATTAATTTCACTGTAGTATAATGAAGTATCTTGCATACCTTCTTTTATATCCCTAACTCAAATCTTACTTAAATATAGCATTTAGTTATACAATTTTTATAGCACTGAATTGGACAAAAAATTTTATCCCATGTTTGAATTGTAACTTTATTTAGTGATTAGACAAAAAATTAACTTAATGAATTGAACAAAAAGCTCAAATTTTATCTCATTTACATTATAATACAAAAATAAAATCCACTAGATGAAATGAAAAATACATTGCATTCTCAAAAATACCTCTTCATACTATAATTTTGAGTTAATTAACATTATTTTTATTAAATATTACAAAAATAATTTATTTTATAGTATGAATAATTAATTTTTTAATAGCTACCAAATCTACGGTTTTTATTTAATATTATATGTAATTTATTTAATTATATGAATTAAATAATTCGTTCAAATTGTATTTGAAATAATATAAAAATATAATTGTTGATCGTGGTTGAACCAAGATGAGCGGACTTGCATGAAGCCTAGTTAGAATGGGCTTAAGGTTCATCTCCTGCTCCTCGATACCCACAAAAAACTCCTAGTGGGTATGGCCATGAGGGCCCTCCGACACTCAAGTTAGTAAGGAGGACCAAGAGATGTGTGTATGTAGTGTATGTGATATATCAAACTCAAGTTATGAGAGGGAGGAGAAAAGGAGAAAAGATTTCTTAAGGAAGGAATGTTTTGCCTTACTTCATGGCGCTTAGCACCTTTTATGCAAGTCAACTGGACATGTGGCAACCAAAGGTTCATTCATACTAGCCACTGGCAAACAATTCGCTCTGTAGTAGAGATTGAGCTTCATTACAAACAGTATGTTGTGGTCAGCCAAACCACCAAATCTGCAACTCAAGGACCTAATAGTTATTAGGGTTGCTAAGTGTGCTAGCCGTACTATAGATGTCAAAAGTTTGTTAATGAGCTGCAATGGAGAATAGGTACTAAAGAAAAAACTCAAGCCAAAATGTTAAGGAAGGGATTAGTTAGTGACTAATCAAGAGCAAGGTTTAAGCCTACGCCAAACAATCGATGTATGCTAGCTCGATGATCATAGGACGATTAGCTCGAATAGGTGTTATTTGGCTTCACCAAGCAAGTTGAGGCATAAAGGATGGGCTCACAAGTAGCTTATATCTTCCTTAAAAAGAGCCTATGGCCTCAAGGGAAGGTTGCAGTATGATAGACGAGGTCACTGCTCGTTCGAACGATTTTAATGTTCTTCATGATGGGCTTTGCTTGTTAGGCCTTAGCCTGAGCAAGAAACAAGTGCTAACCCTCGTCCCCTCACTCTGCTCAATGTCTAAGGCACAAAGAGAGTAATCCGTATGAGGTAACCAAGCTAAGGCTAGGCCATCTACTCTTCTAGCTGGGGATCAATTCTGCTGCTTGGAGTCATGATAGATAGTACCCTTAGTTGGGTTCATTTTCCCATATACCAAGTTCCTATGTGATAGATACGATCGGCAGGCTACTTGATGTGTCATGATGATTGTCCTTATAAAATGTGACGCGTATTGATGGTTTATAAAGAATGGCTGTGCGTGTGAGGTAAACCATTGTTAGGCCACGTCATGGATCCATGGGCAAGGATCAATCGGGGCTTTTAGTTATGGGAGTAGGGCATGTAAACAAATGAGGTTTAGCACATATCCTTTCATGAGTTCGTACCCTAAAGGTAAGAGAAACCATTTGTCTTCTTACCTTATTTATCTATATAAAAGGGTTCGTGGGTCCTCATTTTTCACTTTACTTTGTTTACTTAGAGGAAACTCTATTGAAATTTCCACTCACAAGCTAGTTTCTTTTTCTTGTGTGCTTCTATTCCTTGTTAATCATCTGTGATGGTTGATAAGAGTACAATTAACAATCAGAGTGAGTCCTCCTATCCTTCTATTTCGAAGGAGGCAGATGAAGGTTGTAAAGGCTCATCCTAAGTGCGAGGTGTTACCTCTATTCCTCTTGAAACAGCAGCACTAGCAAGAAAAGAAGATAGGGTGATTCTGTCCTAGGAAGAGAGGAGGGAGTACATACAGTAACGTCTTCGAGATGTATACCCCTCAGATGGCAAGGAGGATAGAGTTGGGTCGTTGTTACAGACGACTAACACAAACGATCATGTTTGTATCTGCGTTCCTTATATGGTGAATGAGGAGAAGTTGAGGTTGGTTAATCAAGTAGTAAGAGCAGTACTTGGGTGGTGAGTACAGATGCCCATGGATGGCCAACGAGCTTATGATATAGAGGATGACAGGTCATTTAGTATTTATGCAAAGTCGTTTGAGCTCAGTCTTTGCCTCCCTTTTTCGAAGTTCTTTTTAGAGTTCTTTAAGTACTTCAAAATTGCTTCGAGTAATCTTAAGGTGAATGCATGGATCTAGCTACTCATGTTTGAGCATTGTGCATTTGGGAGTTATGACAATTGACTACGCAGCTACTTAGGTACTTCTTCCATGTAAAGATGGTAGTCGATAGGTGAGTATACATCACTACTTGAGGCAAGGCTTTAAGTATTTTTAATAAGCCACCAAACAAGGTTAAAGGATGGAAGGAATTCTTTTATTGCATTCACGCTCCTGAGCCACTTGGTTTCCCAATTGAGTAAAGGTAGTCTATTCAGTGTAGGAAGTTGAAGGCTTTAAGGAATAAGGATGTAATAACTAGCATTAAGCTATTGAATCTTACAAGCTAAAAAAAGCCGAATCCTTTGTCAATATGCCAAAAGTATAAGGATGGCACTTTGTTGTTTAGGATGGAGATAAGTATTTGTTGTGTTTAGCCGAGGAAGGGTGGTTAGCCGTCTACTACGCCACATCACCTCATCGATAGAGTAGGGAGCATTGGGCTACTCATCCTCGGCTTAGTAAGTGCATTAGTTTTGCTTTAATCTATTTTCCTAAAGAGTTTTCTCATTTTCCTACAACTTTGGAATTGACCATAGAGAAGGTGAAGGCAAAGCTTTTGGCTATGCAGGCCTAATAGCTTAAGAGTGCATCGTGGCTTAAGAAGAGGAAATACCCATGTTGGAAGGGGAAGGGGAGACCTTACATCACCTTTACAAAAATTCGAAGAAGAAGAGTGGGAGACGACAAATCCTCCTTGAGGTTGTTTAGCAAGGTGGTGGTGATGTGCCAATAAGGGTGCCATTAGGGACATTAGGCATGGCTAAAGGGCATCTAGTAGGGGTCTAGTTTGGGAGGTTCCGGTCGAGGTTGCAGTTGCTGTGTAAGGGTCCCTAGCAGCAGGTGCTTTGGTAGACATAGAGTGAGAGAGCTTAGAGCAAACCCTTGAAGATGCTACTGTACATGCCATCAAGATCCCCAACGATAAGGATGTCGAACCTTTAGTTTGTCATAAGAGGCAAGCAGCCCCTATTTAACTTACAGAGTAGCGTGCCTAGAGGTTTAAGCAACTACAAGTATGGTTTGGGTGACTTATTATAGGGAAGGATGACATGGAGGCCTCAGTAAAGTTGCTAAGGTGACATAATGAGGTAAGCTATTCATATGTTTCTATTTAAGTGTCTGGCTTCGTATTGTGCTCGCAGCTGTATGACTTGCTAGATTTCATTCTTGCTTACAACCAATCATACCTTAAATTAGAGGGAAGTCAAGCAAGGGCCACAGTTGAGAGGCTCTAGAAGGCATTAGAAGAGGAGAAGAAGGTGAGTGGCGACTTAACCATTGCATTTAGCAATCTAGAACGCCATATAGGAAGCTTTTCAAGCAAGTAGGCAAGCTGAAGGATGACCTGAAGATAACTAAGGAATCCATCAAAAGTACTAAGGATAAGTTGATAGCCAAGCTAAAGGCAAGGAAAGAAGAGCTAGATAAAGTGCGAGTCAAGTTTGCTAAGAGGGAGTCCTATCTCTTAAATGGGGTATGGTTAGCACCCAACGTTAAGCAGAACATCTTTATGGAAACCTTGGATGGCCCCTTAATCAAGAAGACCATCACCATGGTTAGTTATGTAATAGCGGAGGAGGTATGGAAACAAGTTTAACAGAACATGCCTGATGTGAATTTTTCCTTTCTAAATTAGTTAGATGAACTGAATGTTGTTGCTAGAGGTAGGCTGGTTAGCAAGTCGTTTGGTGACTTGTCAAGAGCTTCCAGTAGTAACTCAAATGCAAGTCTTGGGGAGGGAGGTAGTGATGGGAAGGGCAAATAAGAGCAACAACAAGAGGAACAGCAGGTCAAGGATGCTTAAGAACATCTTTGGACTGTATCTTCCTTTATTGTACGTAGTGTGGGCAATGCATGCCCATTTCTGATTTCATTTTTGTAATCTCATTTTGGTAGGGGTCAGGGTGCTAACCTCCTTCTATGTGATCGATGAAAACTTCAATGAATGAGATTTCCCATAATTGTTTATGATTTCCTTTCTATTTTCCCCAGTTATTGCTTCTTGTATTTTTACTATGGCTATGTGCTTGAACTTCATTCATTTTTTTATCTAAGTCTTTTATGCCAAAGATGATGTTTCCTAAGTAGACTTGTATACCCTATTTCTTCTCAAGAGCCATATGAATTCCTTATCTCCAAGTAAGTGGTTTTTGCTTGCTTATTGGTATTCATTTGTAGGCTTGCTCGCTTACCTATGTGCTATTACTTTACATTCAACCTTGATTTTTTTTCTAAGGATTTTGTACTTGCGATAACGTTTACTCATAGGTTGATGTATCCTACCTCCAAAGCAAATTGTGTTTCTCTGGGTTCTCGTAAGGACTCGACGTCATGAGACGATGAGCTTACCAAAGGGAATCTTATAGTGACGTCACAAGGTCCCCTTAGCAAGGCAATTTTAACAAGGTAGATCTTTGCTAACATAAGCTATCTCTTCGATGGGGTATTTCAAGTAGTGTCCATTCCTAATAGATGGAACGACTCAAGTAGAGTGCTCTATAGAAGATTTTTGATGTGCATACACCGTATCATTAATTCCCTAAACGTTTCTTGGGTTACCATCGTGTTAGGGTCACATGATGGCCAACACATGTATGATTAATGATGTCCTATAACATCCATATAAAGGGTATGTAGGTCCTTACTTTGCCATGCCAAACATTGAGACAATGTAGTAGGGTGTATAAAAGGGCTGTCATGAGCATGTCTAGGGTGATCATGTTAAGGGACGAAGTGCTTGAGTTAAGGAAGGGTCTTCCTTGACCTCTTCTCTTGAGTTGTGATCATGTATGTGTTTGTGTGAGGAGTGAAAGAGTAGATGAGAGGAAAAGGGGATGCGGTTGCATGCTTTTATATTAGACACGATACAACTCAAGATACAACCATGTCTCGTGGTCATGTAACTTTCTATCATACACCTAAATTCATCTCCTGGCAACAATATGATCCGAGACACAACTATGTCTCGTAACCGTGTACACTTTTGTGACGTATGCGTATGCATCACCTAAAATTAATATAGTCCAAGATGCAATTGTGTCTTTAAACCGTATAGTATACTGTTTTGGGTTATTTATTTATTTATTTTTTTGGATTTTAACTTTTGTTATTTTTATTTTAATTTATTTACCTAGCCTAAATGCATGAATTCAAAAATAAAAGGAACTTAAAGAAACAAAAGTACTAAACTAAAAAAAAATGAAAAAAAAAAAGAATCTAATGCAAAAATTAAACTAAAAAGAAAACTTATTATGTTGCACTTATCAATTTTGATAAGTGTTAAAGTGGTAAAATGAATCAAAGTACTAAATTGCCATATGTGTAGCACAACATAAAAGCGGATTAAACCTTGAAATGAAAAATAAAAGTGTTAAAGTGGTAAAATAAACACTGAAAATTGCTAACATAATCTAGCAACTTGGGTTACCTCCTAAGAGTGCTATGTTTAACGTCGCTAGCTTGACAGGATGCATGGGTTACTTACCTTTATTCAAGTGGAGATAGATCTACATCCTTACCTTACTTTCGAACCCTTTAAACAAGGCTTGACTTATCTTTTTTCCATTAGTATAGCAAATTCTCTTGTCTAGTTGCATAACTTCTACTGAGTTTTTGCTTATCACGCCACTCATCAAACTCATGTTGCTCGAGTCTTTTCTTTTTATCCACTTTTCACTTAGATGGAGTAGTTATCAATAGCTTTGAGCTCTTCACTACAAAAGCATGTTCTAAACAATCTTCTAAGTGTTTCTACTTTAAGACTAGTGGTTTTACTTAGGGAGGTTCTAACTTTCCTTTGTTTAGTCTATAAAATGGTTCAATCCCTATCTTCACCACATTGGGTTCGTTAGCTCTTAACTGAGCTACAGCTTTTAATTGATTAAGGGTTTTCACTATTTCTCTATCTCTCGTTTCTAAGCAATCATCCATAGGTTCTTTAACAAGTGTTTCTTACACATATTCAGTAATAATAGCATTAGAAGTATCATGATCATAGCTTGTGCCCTCTAAGTCAAGGGACTTATACATTAAATCTAGATTCTGGAAAACAATTTCCCCATCTTTGACCCTTAAGATGAGCTAATGCTCAGTAACATCAAACACAACCCCAATAGTAGCTAGGTAGGGCCTACCTAGACTACCTAGAATCAATGGTACCTCGAGATCCTCATCTATATCTAGAATAACAAAATCAATGGGGAAAATAAATTTATCAACTCGTACTAAAACATCCTCTATAATGCCTCTAGGGTATGTAGTAGACCTATTAACTAATTGAATGTATATGCGTGTTGGTTTAGGTTCTCTTAACCCTAGCTTTTTAAACAACTTAAATGACATTAGGTTTATACTGTCACCTAAATTTGCTATTTACTGACAACTTTCCAAGCACACAAGGTAAAGTAAAACTCCTTGGATCTTGTAATTTCTTTGGCAACTTTTCTAAAGAAATGTCGAGCATTCCTCATTCAATGTGACAGTTGAAGGATCCTTTAACGTCCTCTTATTTGATAGAAGATCCTTGAGAAACTTCATGTACTTTGGCATTTGCAATAAAACATCAACAAGAGGTAAGTTCACATGAAGATGTTCAAAAAGATTAAGGAATTTTTCGAATTGCTTGGTTAAATCATGGTAATCTTGCTTAAGGTACTGTGGATATGTAATGGGTGGCTTATACTTCTTCACTTTCGGTGGCTCTACACCCTCTTTTGATCTCAATGATTCTAAACTTTCCTTACGCTTAACCTCCACTTCTTTCTTAACCGTTTCCTTATCCTTCTTCTTCTCGACTTGCAGCTCTCTACCACTTCTCAGGGTCACTACATTGACATGTTCCTAAGGGTTTGTTTTAGTATTCCCAGGCAATGATCCTTGTTGTCTCTGATTCAACATCCTAACAATCTAGCCAATTTGATTTTCTAGTTGTAAATAGAAGCTTCTTGGTTCCTTAAAGAGGCTACTATTTGTTGCATACATGCCTCATTAGACTGAATGTATTTTTCCAAGTGACTCTCTAACTTATTCTCTAGGGCTACTAAGGGAGCTACAAGTTGTTGAAATCTAAATAGAGGTAGGTTTTGATCTTTGCCGAGGCTGGTTCCTTGCTTGCCACCTTTAACCCTAGCTTTGACCTTGATTTTGACCTCCTCATGATAGGGTGATCTCTTTACCCTAGATTACAAGTATTACTTTAAGGATTATATTGGGGTCTTGCAAGTTTCCCCAGAAAATCAACCTTTTCTGTCTGCTCGCAACCTACAATCCCATCTTAGTTGAAGTTGTTGGGGTTAAACTATGGTTATTACGAACCAGTCGAGAGGGATTCAATTTTCTTACTGAATATCTCTACTTGAGTGACTAAAGATTATACAGCATTAAGCTCAAATACACCTACGACTTTTTGCTTCTCCCTGGGGTTCTCCCATCAGTAATTGTTCTCAGCCATACCTTTTATCATAACCTAGACTTCCTCAGGCATCTTAGAATTGAGTATACCTCTGGCTGTTGCGTTTATCATTTGTCTTATAGAGAGGTTGAAACCATTATAGAAAGTTTGCATTTCCATCAAAAGAGGGAGGTTGTGATGTGGACACTGCCTTAACAAGTCCTTAAAGTGCTCCCATATATCGTATAAGGTCTCATGGGTAAAAGATGAGATGTTGGTTCTAAACTTTGTAGTTTTCGTAGGTGGAAAATACTTCTTCAAGATTTTTTCCACCAATTCATTTCAGGTGTGATTGAATTCCTTACTAAGGATTTCAACCATCGCTTAGCTTAGCCGTGCAAAGAAAATGGAAAAAGGCATAATCAAATAGAATCATCAGTTGTCCCGTTAATCTTGAAAGTATCACATATTTCTAAAGAACTGGAAATATCTGCATTGGGATCTTTGTCTTAGAGGCCGTCAAATTGTACAAATTGCTGCACCATCTAAATAATGTTTGGCTTGATCTCGAAGTTATTAACTGTAACAGTTGGTTAGTTGATGCAAGACTGGGTACTAGTTAATGACAATCGGGAGTAGTCTAACATGGTCCGATTATATTCCTTATTGTTGGCTATGATGTCGTTAGGGAAGCTTTCACGATCAAATTCTTGTTCTGACGCTTGATCCTTAACTTCGCCCGCTAGCAACTTCACTTCGTCATTCAATCTAATAGAAGATCCTTGGTTTATCGCCTCGACTGTTTCTCTGATAGATAATTGCCTCAAATTGCATTAAGTCGTCCTCTCAATCTCAAGATCAATTTTAATTAAATCCATTGACCAGCTTCTTATCATGCACTCCACCAAAGAAAATAGAAAATTTAATTAAAGATCACACCTAGATATAAAAGAATTCAAGAAAAGGAAAGAAATCAAGAAAAGATAAAAAAGAAGGTTAGATTAATAAATCTTCTAGCTTTCTTAATATTAAAAGTTCCTAACAATGATGCCAAAAACTTAATATGGGTAAGTAAACCTATCAAATTATAGTAAAGCGGATTATAAGCCTAAATGCCAATCTCATAAAGACTAGTACGATTACTAATACTCATTAGATCTTTATTATCTAACCTAAGAATTTGAGTTTAGGAACTTAAAAGATCTAATCTAATTGCAATAATCACTAAATTAAAACTAATCAAGAATTATTTAAGAACTTAAACAAGAAAATAATAAAATTATAAATTACTTCAAGATTCGCAAAAACGTATGTAAATCTTTGCTTCCCCTAGATCTAATATGTAATTTTCCTAAAGATAATCTAATTTAATTTATTCTTTAATTTTTCTTGATCGGGAGAATTTTCTACTAAAGTTAATTACTTTCTCAAGCCAATTAACCCTAACTCTAAAATCATCTATAAGAGTTTCTTCTCAATAGCATGACCTAAAATTATATTATTGAACAATGAACTCTCTACAGTTTAATTTAAAATTCCAGAAAAATTACGTAAATTATCTTTAATCTTGCAATAATCCTCACTAACTATACTTAGATCTAATCTCATAAGAAATCTTTCGATTCTTTTATAAGATATCAAACTCTAAATTACTACCCGTAAAAATAATAACCTAAATCATGAAGTAAACACAGTTAAACCAAGAAAAGACTAAAGAATTAAATTAATCAAATAATAATCATGTAACATAAATAGATCTAAATTCCACAAGACCCAAATACCAAATATCTATTAATTATACTTTATAAAATAAGAATTTAAAAACAAAGAGTAGAAAATTGTAGGAAAGAAAATCATGAAGTGTAAAGAAAAATTGAATCCTAAAGTCTTCTTTACGCCTTGCTTCTGTAAGTGTCTTTAGCTTGAAAAGCTCTCTAAAATCCATGTGTAATATATTCCTTTCTTAAATAAACCCTAATGAGCCTTTATATATGAAGAAAAAAAAAAAGTCGACCGGAAAAAATAGGACTAGTTGTGATAATTGAAAATAAGTTTCAAATTTGCTTGAAAATGTCACAATTATGTAGTTTGGCTATATTGATTTTCAAACATTTATAACTTATTTATTTTAGCATCAATTTGAGTGAAATTTATTTTTATTTTCTCATTTTCTTACGTAGATCATTTAAAATCTAAAAAATAAAATTTTACTTAATTAAATATCATTAGTTAAAAAGAAACTCAAATATCAAGAAAATTCATCAAAAATCACTATATAAAATATATACAATTAGGAACTCATCTACTTATAGTCCCAATTGCGATACTTAGAATCAACGAATTTAATTCTAATAGTAAGTCGTGTTGTTTAACAAATTATGATGAATTGGCAAAGATATACCTTACCCGTTCTCACGCAATATGGGATATACTATGATTCTTTGAATCACTTGTATTCAATTAATGGATAAGAATCACAAAGCAATTAATGCGTTAAGCTCCTAGAAATCCTAGCAACCATATAACCTGGTTAAGTGATTGGTTCTGTACTTATTGATACATATTCTTAGTGATCAAACACAAATATTAGCGTGTATGCTTATGAGAATTATATATAGTATATTATCATCTGAATAATCACTCAATAATTATATTTTATCAGAATTCTAATACGGAATATACTTTTTGGTAAAATATTAATAAATTGCATCAGCTTATGTATTTAATTTTAGTAAGGACTATAGTAAAGAAAATATATAGATTATAATAATGTTAAAATGTGAATAAAAAATAATTTCTAGTAGATTATAATATGATTTATTGATTTTTAGGAAAAACTCGTTGCCTAACAAAATCTCATTGCATGTTAGAATAAATTGAATAAAATTAACATATGAGGACGAATGTAGATGGTGTATTAAACAAATAGAATCTTAACTACAGTGATTATATCTATATGTAAGGTCGTATATAAATGAATTCTAAAAAATAGTAAAAGACTAATTACAATAATGTTTGCCTAATTATAAATAATGTACATTATTTTTATAATATTGAAAAGCACACTTAAATATTTAAAAGTTATATATAGTCGTTCTTAAGTAAATACATCGTATAACCATTCTTAAATGACTTCACCATAAAATACTCCTACAATTTATGGCTACAACATGAGTTTAAACAACATGTAAGCAAAGGAGCAATGGCCACAGATAGGTTTTAGTTGAGGGTTTTAAGGCATAGGATGATGTAAAGGTTTGTAGCTCACGGGCATACTAATCTCAACCAAAGCAGTTGAAAGGCAAAGGCGCGGGGGCACGAGCTTTAGAATCTGGCATGAATCGTACCCCATGATGGACACCCGTCGTCTATCAATATAATTAGTCCAAAAAGAAAGAATAGAAACCTAGTCGAAGAGCAGCATTTCGATTCACAGTCCTTCACAGGAAACCTTAGATTAAAAACCTCTTTTTCGAGACTCTTGATGGATCGACACGAGTGCTTGCAATTTATGGGATCTTTCTCAAAGGATCCCAAAAAGCTGCCCAACTCTTTTTTCTTTAATTTTTTTAACAGTTATATTTTATTTTCAGATAAATGGAGTCCAACGTCTGCCACCTTTGTATGCTAATTGTCCATGTTCTTTTCTTTATCATTTATTTTTATTCTTTTTAGCTATGTACTTCACCTTCCATCAATTTTAATTTAATGATTCTTTTTTAGTTTTGTTTGTTCGATCAATGAATATAATTAAATTTATTTTTAATGCTTTTATATAAACAAATTATTAATCTAAGGCCATCAGCAACATAGGGGTCTTGTTGCCTATCCCAATGTCAAGCTCATTGCTTGCAAATTGTGCAGTGTTACTTAACCAAGGGCGTTACTTCTTATTTTATTTTATTTCATTTTTTTATAGTTTTGATTGGTTAGAAGTTATAGACACCCCAATTTTCACCCCTTGCAATTTTATTCTTTATTTCAAATTTTCAATGTCATGGAACATACCCAAATAAGTTTTCTTCCTTTTTTAAAAGTTATTTTATTTTAATTTTAGGTGTGTTTTCAAAAATTATCATTTTAGCACTACATGATTTGTGCAATTCAAATTAGGTCTAGGTGTGGTGTTATTTTTATTTTATTTTATTCTATTTAATAAAAAAGGAAAATGAATGAATTGGACCAAACGAAGAACCTGGTCTATGCAAATAGTGGAATAGGGTCAAAGCCCTCAAAATGCATTCTTTTCTCATGCAAGCGAATGAGTTCCAAGCTCATGGGGCCTCGTGGCACATGCCCCACACATGCACATCCCCATTCTCCTCCTTCCTATTTTAATTTTGCTTATGACTATTACGAATTGTACTTTCCAAAATAATAAAGGAAACTTCCCTATTCAAATCACCTCATTTTCAACTCATGTTCCAAATCTATATTTTGCAAAATTAATCCCAATTTTGTGTTTTTGGAAACTAGATATAGAATACTACAAATTGGAACAAAAAAACACATTCTAATTTTCCTAAATGTTATATTATTTCAAACTTGAAAAAGGAAAAAAATACATTAACATACTCTAATGAAATTTGCAAAACTCCATTCTTTAAACAATTTCCTCCAAATCAAAGATGTAGATATTGATTATAAATGCATTCTTACCCATTTCTATCACCCAAACCAATGCTTTCCTCAAAATTCAGAGCCGAATCAAGCAAGTACATATTAGGCCACCATACTTGTAATCTTCTATTTTTACAGTTTCTTAGATTAAATCTAAACTCTACTAATATAAACAGGGTGCCATGATTCACTTTGTGCAAAGATGACAACCAAAAATTGACAAAAACATACTCAATTGAAACTTTCTATCTCTAAAATGAGGAGTTTCTCTCTCTAGGAATAATCCTACTACCAACCTTCCATATTGAAAACCACCATCAAAGTCGCGTTTTTGGTGTCCCCAAACTTGAAGCACTCTACTCCCTCGTGCCCAAACACCCCTTAACCACTTCTTCAAGAGGCCCCATCATCTTCATCTACCACCATCTCCAAATTCCCAACAACCTTAAAACCACCGCAACAACCTAAGGCATCACTCCTTACACACACACCCCCTACCCAATTAGAAACATACAAAAATCATGTTTCCCGTTCATTTCAATGAAGAGATTAGTTGGAATCGTATCTAGGAATTATCACAAGTAGGTGTTCAAATTTAACCTCCTTAGAAGATCCAAATTCAATACGAACCAGTTTTGAATAAGTTAGCTCCTGGGTCTAAAATTCTTTAGTTTTTTTCTTTAAAAATGAATTTTTCCTAGAAATTGTGAACTAATAGCTAAATTGGGATTATTCCACCTGTGTAACCTCCACCTTTCTTTTCATTAGCTTTAGTTGGTTGACGACTCCAAAATTTTTCTTTTCTTTTCTTTTCTTTTTTAATTTTGTCTTAAATTTTTTTTAAAATGATATTTTCATTAATTTTCACTGAGTAATTTATCTTATTTGAGTTAAGCTTAGTTTGAATTAAAATTAAGGAAAATGAAAAAAAGAAAATTTTAGACTTGATAGAAGTATAATAGAAAAATATTAAAAACCTTTTGTGAAAAAATTTAGGGATAAAGTGATGAGTTTTTTGAAAACATGATTTCTTAAAATATTTACGTGGCACGTTAGGATTCGAAATGGGTTCCTAAGGTATGGGGATGGTCTAAGTAGCATACATAATTTGCAAAAGTAAATTCAATTGTTCATTCTTTAGGGAAAAAAAAAAAATCAATTCCATTCCTTTATGTAGTAAATTAAAGAGTTCAGTCCATAAATATATTTTCATATGTTGGAATGATATTGAAGATTTAAGAAAATAATATACATACATTATTATTGTTTTTATTTTTTATTTAATTTTTTGATAATAAAATTATTAATTGTTAATAATGTCAAGAAAATGTTAAGGTATTGCACAAAAGTAATTAATGTAGGGACCCATAAAAAAGATAAAAGGAAATGATAAGGACCTTAGGTAAAATAAGGAGGTCCCTAAAGAGAATAGGTCCTTAAGGTGCTAATGTGGCATGCTAAGGACTTTGTAGAGGTTCTTATGAATGATGATGCTCTAATAAAAGGGAAGATAATAACCCAATCGAATAATTAAGAAGAAGGACAAAGATTGGCATTAGGGGAAGGTGCACATACATAATCATCAAAGTCGATGTCTTAGTGGTTTGCTAGCAAGGCATGTAACTCTAAGACCATCCTCAACTCGTAATAACTTGTTTAATATCTCAAAGGCCACATCAATATCTTAAGAAATTCTCAACCTTAATAAACCTAGTATTTTATCCTTGAGTACTTCATGAAAGTTTCTTAACATTTTTAAGCTTATTTATAGATCTCAATATTACACTCCAACTGATAAAAAATTAGAAAAAGGAGAAAAAATTGATAAGCTAAGTTGCTCGTCGTAGAAATGTAGCAACTCCACGCTATTAGCATTTATCGATTAAGGAACTCTATTTTTGTTCCTTCTCATCGAGAATAGGGTAAAGCAACTTGCATTGCTGATGCTTTAAGGTCAAATTCTAACGACTTTGGGAGAGGAAGTGGCCCTAATAGATATTCCTATAATTAATGAACTCATACTACTTTGCAAAATAGGCAACCACTCTTGTGACATATAAGGGGAAAGTGAGGTATCTATAAGGCATCATCTAGCTCCTCTACCTACCATCCCAATTTCGCTAGAGTTTATGCAGAGAGATCCTTTGATGGCTCTTTAGTCCACTGCCCTTATTTACTCTTATACTATATTTGGGATGAAAGAAAAAAAATTAGGAGGAAAGAAAGTGAGATGAGACAATGAAGAAGGAAAGAAAGTAAAGGAAAAAAAAATCTTGTTTGGATTGATTTGAAGAAATTAGATTTAGTAGCTCAAATACTTATCACTCATCATAACAATTAAGACAAACCTAAAGGGGCCAAAAAGGGCTCATTCACAAGTTAAAAAAAAAATGAATAAAAAAGCAGTGATTTCAAATCTAGAGGTTAATCATACTTTGGTAACTTTACATAATGTAGAGTTTGATTTTTGTTTTGGGTGATAGTGGAAAATTTGATAGATAAGCTACCCTTATTGCCATTCTACAAAACCGTACAAGAGATTTTTACCTCATACGACTCCCCGTTTAATTCTTTTGAAGCTGTTGGGTCTTATATGCCCTTTAGTTGCACGATTCTAAGTTTGTCTCAAGTAGTAACTTATGATTATGTACTCCTAAAATATACAACCACTAACTTGGTATTGGCAGACATAGTGGCCAATACTAGAAACACTTCCTCAATGACAGGAATATAACTAGCTCTGTGAAGCATAATCACACTAGTGACCTTAAAGTGCAATATCTAATGGACAATAGGCTTATTTATGCAGTAACATTACAACACCATGTCTTGTTCAAGTCTCTCTTAATGTATGCCCGGATTTTTACTCCTAGAAATTTAGTGAAATCAGAAATTAAACTTCTATTAGTTGCTCATAGACATGAGTAAACCAAACTTCCAAATTTTGTTTAAACATAGCAAGGGCTCACTTGTTGGTTCTTCCTATATTACACATCATATTAGCATATAACAAGACTAACAACCTCAACATAGGTAATGTTAGTAGTGTTGGCATTCCATCAATTCCACCCTACGCATCTCAAGGAGTCCTTTGAGATACCCACATTGAACTTTACCCTTACTATTTCTCTATTAGCAAACTTATTGTAATACCTAGCTAGCCTTATGAGCAAAGAAAGTTTGTTAATGGGCACTATGCCATGGGTGTACCTAGAACTCATAACCTTTATCTTCAATTCCACTTTAATGACTTTTCAAGTGGCATTAAGGATGACCTTCATAGGTTTGTTGAGAGAAGGGTTTAAGGTAAGATTCATTTATTTTTCAAATGATTGTTTTAATTTTTTTTATCATTGTGTTATCATTTATTATACGAATTAAGTAGAGTGATTTTATTAGGATATTTATCCTCTTGTGACTTTGAGAGTTCTATATGATATTATCATTTCTTATTTTTAACAATATATTATAAATTTACCATCTTTAGTTGGTCTATCAAAATGAATTTATAAATATTTTTATCTTTATGTTGTCTTTATTATTATTATCAGGAATTAAAATTTTCATCGTCATCTATATACACACATACATATATTCATGTCTATGTAAATTTTCTTTATTTTTTTTTTCCTATTTACATTCATTATGCTTTTATAGAGTCTATATATTACCTCATTTGTATTAAGCTTAATATTTTTTATTTCTAGAAGTTCCAGAACTATTGTACTTCTATAGATTCTTATGGGTTATCAAGCGTTGCAAATTCTATTGGAACTTTTACTTCTTAACTCAAGCATATCTTATGCGCATTATCTTGATATCTAATCTAAGATCTATATCACTAAAGTTTGTCACTTCTCCAATTCAACTTTAGATCAAAACGAGGGTCTAAAATTGTTAGGTTTTATAGATTAGAAATAATGTAACAGAAAAAAAAAAACTGCAAAATATATCTTAGGATCCATGCGTGATATAATAAAATATATATTAATAAAATTATAAAACTACCTTTTTCCTGATGAGAAGTACCGTCTCCTCCTAGGATTGAAGTTCAATTAAAATTTGAATTTGATTTGTTGTTTCAAAATGTGTTCACCACAAGGACTCCAAATGTAATCCCTCTAATGGTATCTACATACACGTTAACAAGAACAAATTCTAATCCTTTATATTGCTAGATAACTGAGATTAGAATTATAAAAAACTAGGAAGCAAAAATTATATCTCTCTTTCTAGCCTTTTCTTAAGGTTTTTCTTTAAAAAGAAAATCATCATCATTTCTCCTACTCTTGTCTCTTTTTTAAACATTAACTAAAATTAATGAAAGAAACCTTTCATTTCATGAACTTTTCTTTTCAGTTGCTACAACCTTTCAATTGTGTAACAATTAAACATGGAATTAATGGTAAACAATCTTTTAATTGTCGTGAACTTTTCAATTGCAATTAAATATGAAATTAATAAATTCCATATCTTTTCAATTGCCATGTACTTTTCAATAGCAATTAGACATAGAATTAATTAATTCCATCTATTTATACACAAAGGCAATAATAAAATACGTAACTTTTAAAAGGTACTTAATCGCAAATACTATGCGATAAAATAAATTACTTCTAATTTATTATTTCATATCAATTTATTCTAGCTTTAAAATAAATACTAAAATTTCTTGTCAAAACTTTGTTTCCATTAATCGTACTATAGTGTGTAACTCTCTAGGTTTTTATACATAAAGGTAATGTATAAACATAAACTAAGGTAACTGTCTAGCAATAGTTATTGGTCATCTAACGTAATAGAAAAAGTGTGAATTACAAGTTATGTCATAACGTTTAATCATTTTACTTAATTTTTGAGATAAAATAGACTTAATAATACTTGTCGTAGCCACGAGCTTTCAAGTCATTACTATCTTAACCAAGTAGCTCTAAATATCGACTCCCTAATCCAAGAGAGTGATGAATTCTATCTTAACTCATTACTATCCTCTCTATATTTCATGTCATACCCAATAACCGTATTATTTACAATCTAAATAAAAATTGCGTTTAACAGTATTAAAGCACAGCATTCCATCTATAAAATATATGAAGATCTTTACGTCTAGGGATTATTTACGCTCATTTATTTAAAGGAGGGACCAATGACATTAAACATGTGGTGTCCTCTATCAGCAAGTCGTATCCAGTGTATACACTTAAATTTGGGCACCCACTTATATAACTCGGGTATCTTTCCATCGGTCTAGTGAAAATGACCTTAGTTATACAACGTGTTAGTCTAAATATCTATGTCCTCTTTAGATATTTATCTTACCAAGGAGAATTTTTAGATAATACAATGTAATGGAATCTCATTGATAATACACCTTTATTATAATTCCATACATACTCTAATTATCTATAGGACTTTATTATAAAATATATACCAGTAGAAAAGCATATAAATACAATAAATATTTACCTTTTATAAATAATATCCATAAATACATCAAAAATATCTTGGTATGTTGTGCACAAATTACAACACTCCCACTTGCACTATTGCCAAGCACTATAAACTTTAAGTCCTAAGCTCCTCACATGAGTCTCATGTTTCTGCTAAGGTAAGGCCTTTGTGAATGGATCAACAACATTTTTATCTATTGCTACTCTGCAAACCAATGTATCACCTCTTTGAACTATCTCTCTGAAGATGTGAAACTTCCAAAGTACATGTTTAGACCTTTGGTTCGACCTTAGTTCTTTAGCTTGAGCTATAGCTGCATTATTATCACAATATAGTGTAACAGGATTTGCAATGCTTAGAACCACTCCTAACTTGGAGATAAAGTTTCCAATCCATATGGCTTCTTGAGCTGCTTCAAAAGCCACTATGTACTCGAACTCTATTGTAGAATCTATCGCTATCTCTTGTTTAAAGCTATTCTAACAAATAGCTCCATGGTTTAAGCAAAATACATAACTTTGTTGCGATTTCAGATCATCCTGATTTGTTTGAAAACTAGCATCAGTATATCCTCTTACATCTAGTTCCTCGTCTCCTCCATAAACCAAGAACAAATCTTTTATTCTTCTCAAATACTTAAGAATGGTCTTAACAACAGCCCAATGACCCTCACCTGGGTCGGCCTGATATCTACTCGTCATGCTCACAACATAAGCGATGTTTGGCCGCATACATATCATGGCATACATTATGGACCTAATTATCGAGGCATATGGTACTTTGTCTATTTTATCCTTATCCTCTTGTGTTTTTGGACACATTGTCTTAGAGAGATGTATACCATGTGACATAAGCAAAAATCCACTCTTAGAATTTTGCATATTGAATATATTTAATACTTTTCAATGTACGTGCTTTGACTTAGTCCAAGCAGTCTCTTATACCTATTTCGGTATCTTAATTCCTAAGATATAAGCTGCTTCTTCTAAGTTTTTCGTAGAGAAGCACTTACCTAACCAAACCTTGGTAGACTCTAAGGTAGGTATATCATTTCCAATTAGAAGGATATCATCAACATATAAAACTAAGAACACAATCATGGTCCTACTCAACTTCTTATAAACGTAAGGTTCTTCCGAATTCTTAAGATAGCCAAATTCCTTAACTACCTCATCGAATCTCAAATTCCAGCTCCAAGAAGCTTGCTTCAATTTATAAATAGATCTCTTCAACTTACAGATTTTATTTACATTCTCAAGTGCTATAAAACTAGAAGGTTGTACCATGTACACTTCCTCCTTTAACTTTTCATTTAGGAAAGTTGTTTTAACATCAATTTGCTAAATCTTATAGTCTTTATAAGCCACTATTGCAAGCAAAATTCGAATAGACTTAAGCATTGCTACTGGTGAAAATGTTTCATCATAATCAATTCCATAACGTTGAGTGAAACCTTTTTCTACTCAATTCCATGACGTTGAGTGAAACCTTTTGCTACTAGCCTAGCTTTATAGGTACTTACATTCCCATCCATGTCAGTCTTCTTGTTAAAGACCTATTTACACCCTATAGGTTTTACCCCAACCGGTACGTCTACCAAATCCCATACTTGGTTGGTGTACATGGAGTCCATCTCAAATTTCATGGCTTTTAACCATTTCTTAGAGTTTGGTAAAGCAATTGCTTCTTCATATGTCAACAATTCGTCATTTTCGACGAGTAATACATCTTCCTAATGTGTTACGAGTAAGTTTAATCTTTCAAGTTCTTGACGTATTTTTGTTGACCTATGTGGTTCTTGCGTTTCAGGAGCAATCTCTGGTTGTAAGACCACAGGTATTTGTGATGTTTGTTTCACACTCAATTACTCATGTTCCAACTCATTTATGGAACTTAAATTTCTACAAGATCTACTTTACTACTACTACTTTCTTTAGAGATAAACTCTCTCTCTAAGAATGTAGCATATCAAGTAACAAACACTTTGTGCTCACTTAGAAGATAAAAGTAGTATCCCTTAGTTTCTTTGGGATATCTAATAAATATGCATTTAATAGACTTTGCTACAAGCTTATCAAAGAATCCACTCTTCATGTAAGTATCACAACCCTAAACTTTAAGATAAGATAAATTAGGTTTTCTCCCAAACTATAACTCATATGGTGTTTTATCTACTGCCTCAATTGCAACACGGTTTAGTGTACATGTTGTTGTTTCCAAGGCATAACCCTAAAAGGTTAAAGGAAGACTCGCGTAACTTATCATTGACTTAGCCAAATCCATTAGCGTACGGTTTCTCTTCTCTGAAACACCATTCCATTCTAGTGTTCCAGGAGGTGTGAATTGTGAAATTATTCCATACTCCTTTAGGTAGTTAATGAACTCTTGACTAAGATATTCTCTACCTATATAACTATGAAGTGTTTTTATCTTCTTTCCAAGTTGATTTTCTACTTCACTTTTAAATTTTTTGAATTTCTCAAAAGTCTCTGACTTATGCCCCATCAAGTAAATACATCCATACCTACTTAAATCATCAATAAAAGTCACAAAGTAAGAAAATCCACCTCTGGCTTGAGTTGATAATAGCCCACACACATCTTTGTGTATAAGTTCTAATAACTCTTTTGTCCTTTCACCTTTCTTGGTAAAAGGTTTCTTAGCCATTTTACCTTATAAACATGCTTTGCAAGTATCTTTGGATTCAAAATCAAATGAATCCAAATACCCTTTAGAATGAAGTTTAGCCAAGCGTTTCTCATTTACATGGCCAAGTCTACAATGTCATAAGTAAATTAAATTTGAATCATGTGTTTTTTGTTTCTTAGTCTCAATGTAATGAACAGATTCACTAGTATTAAGAATATAAAGGCCGTTAACTAATGTTCCATCACCATAAAATATTCCATTCATATAAAATGAACAACTTCTATTTCTAAATTGAAAAACAAATCCTTTGGTATCTAAACATGATACCAAAATTATGTTTTTGGTGAAACTAGAAACATAATAACAATTCTCTAATTCTAATACAAGTCTAGTAGGCAAAGAAATGATATAAGTTCCTATAACCAAAGCAGTAACTCTCGTTCCATTAGCTACTCATAGGTCCATTTCTCCTTTTGACAACTTTCTGCTCTCACTTAGACCCTGCAAGTCAACACAGATGTGAGAACCATATCCTGTATCTATGACTTATGCAGAAGAAATAGAAAGATTGCATTCAATCATAAAGATACTAGAGGTATTATTCTCACTTGATATCTTTTTCTTAAATTGAATACAATTCCTCTTCCAATGGCCCTTCTTGCCATAATGGAAACATATTGCTTTCTTCTCATCAAAATTGGGCTTTTGTTGCCCCTTCTTAAGCTTGGATTGCTCACTTTTCTTTACTTGCTTACCCTTAGAATTATTAGTTCCATTAACCTTCTCCTTTTTGACTTACCAATAAGGAGAACCTCTTGAGGCATCTTTGACTTAGACTTTAAATCCTTTTTAGCTATCTTTAACATGGTAAGCAAATTTGTCAGAGACCTCTCCACTCCGTTCTTGTTATAGTTCATGACAAACTAAGAGAAGGAACCTAGTAAAGAAGCTAATATCAAATCAATGGCCAAGTTTTCATCTAACTTGGAGCCCAAGCTCTTGAGCCTCTCTATGTACTCTATCATCTTGAGTACATGAGGCTTAACTTAGCTCCCCTTAGCCATCTTACAGTTCAATAGGGCCTGAGACGTATTGTATCATTTAACCCTAACACTTTCCTGGAATAGCTCCTACAAGTGAGCATATATGTCTCTTCCAAACATATTCTCATGTTGCTTCTACAATTCAAATGACATTACAGATAGCATAAGATACTGGATATCAATAGAGTCTTCGAGGTATTTCTAATATTGCTCATATTCTTCTATGGTGGCATCCTCACCTAATTCTTTAATTTCTTTCTCTTATAGGATATATAATTTCCTTTCATTCCTAAGGACAATTTTTAATTTCCTCATCCAGTCAAGGAAATTTAGTCTAATGAGGATATTGTCTTTATTAAGAATAGATCGCAGTGAAATGTCATTATTACTATTTGTTGTTTTAGATCTACAAAAAGATGTAAAGTTTAGTGTTTATGAATTTATTTTATAAAAAGACTTTTAAATTATCTCCTACTATTTTACTCAAATCTAATAGCCCCCTCTATTAGATTCAGAAAACCCCGTTGGAAAGTTTTCTAGTGAATCTAAAATCCCAAATAAAATTAATATGCACACAGTTAAGCTGTACCTTCATATTACATTATTTTAGGTAAGCCTTAATGAACTCACCAATTGTAAAACTATACGACTTTTGGATTTCCTATTAGGTTACTTTTTAAAGTATAACTTTAAAACCCAATACTTTCCCATTAAATTGTTAACCTTAGTTGAGCTAACAAATCAACAATTCAATTTAAGTCAACCTAGTAATAAATTATAAAAATTAAAGTTATTTAATGTGAGCCCACAACTAAGCTGTACCGACTTACATGAAATCCTGACTATTTTATAACTTATAACTAGAGGGCAACATTATCGAACCTTAACTTAATATATTTAAGGGATTTTATAATATCTCACCAATCATGTATACTATTGTCAATTATTAACAATACTTGCATACATAAATTAAATAAAACAACTATAATAAAACAATAATGCAATGATCATGGGCCAGCTAAAAATGAGCCAAGACTAGGCCCACACTAAATGGTCATGAGACCAAAATCTATTAACTCCGATGTAGCTTCTCTTTAGCCTTCTAGACTTCTCTGTGTCTCGAGTAAATATGGACTTCCAATCTTCCAATTCTAGTACTAAAACTAATTTTCTAAAAAAAAATAGAAAACATAGTGTTATTGGTGAATTTTGGGATGAGGGAAAATCCTGCAAAAGAAAATAAAATGTTTGGTACCGGGGCCAATCCGATGCGGCTACTCCAATGCCTAAGTTAATAGAGTGACTTTGTATGAAAAATATGAGTAAAAAGTACCAGAGAGCTCTTACAGAGTTTCTTTCCAATATTTATAGGCAGTTTTAGTGTTTAAGGTAGTTGTCAAAATAACTATTAAGATACATAGAAACTTCTTGATTTGACATCTCCCCTGATATGTAGGGAGAGCAGACGATTATGTAATATAACCGTGCTTATGATAACCATTTGCTCCATGGACTTGAATTCAAACTAGGAACAGATTTATTCTACTCAGCAAAAATACCGTATGTCATCTATCCAATGGTATACCAAGAGATTTGACTACTTGGCATATCGACGACTAAATGAACAAGTATATCAGATAAGCAAAAAGTAACTATCAACATTTGCCCCCAAACTCTCGTGTTTAAGTAGTCAATAAAGAGAGTTACATATATATATTGCACTAGAGGCCAAGTAGGGGAGTGATTCTTTAAATTGATGCCGAGCAAGATGGGAAGTAGAACGGATTGCATCTTAGTTGAAAGATCACAATTTTTAAAATCCCGCCTGTTCGAGAAACCAAGAAGCTGGAGGCATGACATATGTCGCCTAAGTCATCATTTTGTTGCAAGCCTAATAACTGCCATAAAGTTGTTATCCATCAGATTTTTGTCATGAAATACGCGTCACCAATCCGCACCATCACCAAATCAACACATCATTACTGTCAGAAGTAGATTTGCAGTTACGAGGACGAATTGTCCATATATAAAGTACTGTTCACAATCAGAATTCATTTCTCTGGTTGCATCTTAAACTTTTAGTCACTTTCTCCTCTTTAACTTCACATTTTTCAACTTATGTTATATCATTTCGCACAACCATTCAGGTATGATTCACAATGTTGCTCTTTAACTTGTCCTCTCCGATTCTGAGGCAATGGAAAGTGAGGCCACTTTTCCCCCAAATAAGGAGTGAGGCGGCATGTCCTTCGAGCAATTCGGCCAATAGTATGGAGGCAAGAGAGGATAAACTTACTCGAATTAATAAGCTTCCTAAGGATAATTACTCCAAGGATAAAGAAAGGAGGTCCTCGACAAGATATTTATACAATACCATAGCATACTTTTGCGACTCTCCAAATGGAACTGCCAGTTCTACCGATAGAGTTCTCATGAAGAAATACAATAGGTACTAGCAAGATCTTCCTGAGACGTAGAATTTGAGGAGGCCAAGAAAGGAGGAGAGGGTTTGTTTCCTAAGGGAGCGTAAATTCCATATATATCTAAAGTATTTAGATTTCAAAATGCGCTTCCCTTTCTTGGCATTTGTGAAGGGATTCTTCAACTATTTCAAAGTTGCACCGAATATGTTCTCACCGAATACATATCAGCTATAGCCAACTTTTGAGATAGTTTGTGAAGAAGTCGAGGTTAGGGTTACACCTTAACTCCTTTGATATTTTTTCACAATTAAAAGGTGGCCCAATGGGTAGAACTTTATTGTTACGAGGCATGGGTGTAAGTTTATGGATGGGTTAGAATCTAAGATCCACAAGTGGTATGACAAATTCATGTTAATAGTGTTCGACAAGGACTTGGACTTATAGACCTAATGGACTAAGCCGATCCATACAAAAGATATAGATCTGATGTCAAATGATGCAACAGTAGTGAGGAAATTCAAGAAATGAGGAGGAACAAAATTTTCTTCTGAGACGCCGAGAGAATTATACGGCATTATGAAAATGGAGACCCAATCTTTTTTGAAAAAGAAGGTACGTTAATAAGTTATCATCATACCGAGTATAACTACAAGAAGAAAACCGTTCTCGAGACTTAGGGGGAGAATTGTAACCTTTGAGCCTTGCTCGGTATGGAAAATGTAAGTTCATCTTTTTTCAGTGTTTATATTAATTTGTTTACTCGTATCGCAGATATGGGTACTAGTAAGGTGAATCCTACTAAGCTACTAGCTCAAGACAAGGCTAAGAAATCCAAGGCTATAAGAGGGTAACTACCTCAGCAACTAACACCCGGCCTGCTGTCTTAAAGAAGGCAACAAAGGAGGCTGCAGCAAAGCAGGCGGCAGTACAAAAGATCTCTCATCCTACTGAGAGGCGAAAGGAGGGTAAGAAGACATTACCAATTGAGGTTCATTCTGAAGAGCCTCCAATCAAGATTATTCAAACTTTTGTAGAGCCGAGGAATGATGAATGTTAAAAGACACATCCCGATGAGGAGGATGCAAATGCCACTGCCATAGAAGGGTCATTACTGGTGGTTGCGGTGGCGCCAAGTGCTAATAAAAGACAGGGGAAAGAACTCCTCGGTTAACCACCTACCAAGAAATCCAGGGGCTTGAACGAGAGGGCAAAGGAGGTAATGCAATTGAAAGTTCTTGGCATCAGTAGTGCCAAATTTGTCCCCATCAATGAGGTCGGTGAGTCCTTCATCCCTTGTTGGAGCACCAAATTTTGGATACTAACTAGGCCCTATGAGACAAAACGAAATCTTTAGCTCTAATGGAAGGGGTTATTCTTCTAAAAGATAGAGATATCGCTAAAAAGGATGTCGACAAGGTCAATGACTACAATAGGGCCCATATCGCGGCCAAGCTATATGATGTGAGTATCAACATCTTATTTCAATTGTTAATTTTACTCAATTGCTAATTACTGGTAGCTCTCTCCCTTTTTTTTTTTCTTTTAGATGAATAGCCATATCTTAACAATTTTGGAAGTGGTCGATAAGGAAAATAAGAAGGTAAAATCCATAATTGTTATGCTTTCCATCGTGTAATGTCTAATATTCACCATATTAAATGAAATTGTTGCAGAAAATTAAAGATACGTATAATACATCGAAGGCCCAGACTGCTACTGCTAAGAATTTGAGAATAAGGGTCGAGATGGAGCTAAGAAAGTTTCAGGAGGACGTTGTTGTCGGAAAGTTGGCACATGCCTTAGCTATCGATGAAGTCTTGAGCTTAAAGGCCAAAATGGAGGAGCAATACAAGGAGTCTAAAGGCCTAAAGGAAGAGTTGCAAAAGAAGAAAGAGGAGTACTAGAGCTTGGGTCGAACTCTTTGCACGATGACCGAAGAGAAAGAGCAACTCAGAATGCAGATTAAAGAGTTAGAGACCAACAATTTGAACTTACAAAGCCATGTTGCCGAGTTGGAGGAGACTCTGAAGAGAAGACCTTCGGCTAAAGAGGTATTGGATATAGTCACTCCTAGTCGGTAGTATGAAAGACTCTTGATGAAGAAATTGTTAGAAGGGGTCCAAGTGGCAAGAGAAGAGATCTTGAAGCTTCACCCTAATTACGATCTCTCCTACCTTGACTTTGCTAACGTCGACGACAAAGTCAGCAGCACCGACGAAGATGAAAGCGACAAGATAGGTGCTGAAACTTTGAATCAAGGTGACAATAAAGCTCATGCCGAGGAAATTACCTACTCTAAGACCCAGTAGTTGAAGAAGCCCCATCTATTGATTTAAAAATCACTTTTGCTGAATTCGAGAGTAGGCCATAAGATTTCTATTTTATTGGTACATTGCGCTCTCGTGTAATTATCAATTGAAATATCTTTAATACAATACTGAGTGCTTGTAACTCTTATTGAACAAAAATGCTTTTCATACGGGTCTCTAATACGTTTTATTTCATGTATTGTACTTTCACGGCATGTATGGTATACATGTCTTGTTTCTCTCTCTTATTCGTCAATATGTTTTATTTCACATGCTAGTTATTTCTCGACATGTTTTATTTCATATGCTAGTTACTTCTCGACATGTTTTATTTCACGTGCTAGTTACTTCTCGGCATGTTTTATTTCACGCGCTATTTGTTTCTTGGCATGTTTTATTTCACACGCCAGTTATTTCTTAGCATGTTTTATTTCACATGCTATTTGTTTCTCGACATGTTTTATTTCATACACCCATTTTGTATGTCTTTACAGGCAGTCCATTAGCCATTTAATGCATGGATTAGCCACATTACTCAGCTATAAGGTTAATTTGTATAGTTAACCGCATTAGGCTAAAACCTATATCAATTCGTTTATCGTACAACCTAGAACTCATTAATTAGAAAATCATAACGAAAATAAACATAATGAGACTTCAAATATAATTCTCATTAATAAGTATTGTAGTCTTACAAACAAGTTGGTTGTCACCAATTAAATAGTGATAAAAATCATCCGATAGATTAATTGAAATATAATTTCAGATTTTCGGCATTCTATACTCAAGGGATGATTGATCCATCCAACCTTTCTAGTCGATAGGCCCCTTCGCTAACGACTTCCCAGGTCCTGACAATATCCACCCAATCACACCGAGCTTTCCTTGACTCACTCGCGCACCAGTAGCTTCCATCTTACAGCAAACCACATCTCCAAGTTAGAAAAACTTATGCTTCACTTTCTGATTGTAATACCTTGTCGCTCTATGTTGGTATGCCACGACCCTAACTCTTGCAAAATCTCAAATTTCATCAATGGCGTCTAGATTTGCTATTAGTCTAACTTAATTAAGCATAACATTGAAATTATGTGTCCATAAATTAGGTAAGTCTAGTTCAATTGGCAATACGGCTTCCATACCATATGCTAACCTAAATAGTATCTCTCCCCGTCGCAGTTCTGTAAGTGGTTTGGTATCCCCATAGTACGTTTGGCAGTTCGTCTGCCCATCTCTCCCTAACTTGATCTACTTTCCTTCTTAAGCCGTGTAATATGATCTTGTTTATGGCTTCAACTTGTACATTCGTTTAAGGGTATGCTATAGACGTATAGTTAAGGTGAATGCCGTGCTTCTCACAGAATGCTCAGAACTTATTGTTATCAAACTATGGGCCTTTATCCGTAATTATCATGTAAGGAACTCCAAACCTTGATGTGATGGAGTTGAAGACAAATGCTTCCATTTTCTGCTCGATGATCTTCACCATAGCCTCAACTTCTGCCTATTTGGTAAAGTAATTCACAGTGACAATGACGAATTATTGTTGGGTGATAGATTTTGGAAATGGTCCGAGATTATCTAACCCCCACTAGGCGAAAGGCCAAGGACTAATTAGGTTACATAACTCAGTTACAGGTGCATGACTCGGCGACTCGTGCTTCTAGCACTAAAGGCAATGTCAGATAACTTCCTTTGCATCTTCTCTCATAGTTAACTAGTAATAGCTAAGTCATAGTGCTCGAACATATAGTGTTTGCACTTTTATGTGGTTATTACATATGCCACCATGCAACTCGGATAACACCCTCAGGGCATCTCTCGAAGGAAGGCATTGAAGGTCAGGTTGTAATATGTCGTGTTTATACAACTAACCATCAATCAGTGTGTCGTTAATGACTTGGTATGCCAATCTTTGTGCTCCTTTTTTGTCGTCAGGGAGAGTACCATCTCTTCGATAATCCACTAGGGGATCCATCCATGATTCTTCTCTCGAGCAAAGAGCCAACTCACAACTCTATGAGAAAGTGGATAAGCTTTTCTATTGAAAAAACTCAACGAAAAGTTTATCGCTCAATCCAGGGAATGCCATACTAATAAACTTCAACAACTTGTCGGTTACAATATTCTTACTTCTCGGAATTTTATGAATTGAGAAAGATTGGAAATCTTCTACAAGCATTCGTAACACTAATAGGTACTTGCTCATCTCTTCTTCCCTTATCACGTAACTCCCTATCACCTGATTCACCATCAATTGGGAATCAAAGAACACTTAAAGTTTTTCGACATTGATTTCTTTTTTTAGTTTTAGTTCAGCAATTAAAGCTTCATACTCTAGTTCATTGTTGCTAGCTGGGAATCCGAATTTCAGAACGTAATGAACTTTCACATTATAGGGGCCTTGAAGAACTAAGCCTACACCACTTCCTTCTCGTATCGAAGAACCATCCATATAAAGGAACAAGATAGGTTTCTCGACAAACTCTACGTAATCTTCTTCACCAGTAAATTCGGCTACAAAATCTACCAATACTTAAACCTTTAATGCCATTCTGGGTTTGTATTGTACACAATGGGCATTAAGCTCTAAAGCATACTTCATCATCCTTCTTGAGGAATCAAGCCATTGCAATGCTTGCTGCAATGGTTGATCAATGAGAACAATGATCTAATGAGCTTTAAAATACGACTTTAACTTTCTTGCCGAGAGAACCACTACTAATACGAAATTTTCAATCTTTGTATACCGAAACTCTAGCCCTTGGAGAACATGACTCATGTAATAAACGAGTCGATGCTCTTTACCGTTAATTCGGACCAATACAGAAGAAAGAGCTCGGCAGTTGACCGACAGGTACAAGTATAAATTTTTTCCAAGAATGGGTGTCAAGAGTATTAGGGGTAACATAAGAAATTCCTTAAGCTCGTTGAAAGCTTTTTCACAATCATCAATCTTATTGAATTCTTTTGGATTCTTTAAAATTTTAAAGAATTCTACACACCTATCTACACTTCTTAACACAAATCTACTAAGGGCGGCAACTCACCCAGTGAGTTCCTACACTTCTTTAACCGTACGAGGTGATTTCATGTTCCTTATGGCTTCAATCTTTCTCATATTGGCCTCAATACCGCATTGAGTAACCATGTATTCGAGAAATTTCCCTAATGTTACACTAAAGACTCATTTTTGTGGATTAAGTTTCATGCTGTATCTCCTTATTGTAGCAAACGTCTCCTCCAGATCATCAAGATGCCGATCTTCCTTCACGCTCTTCACAATCATGTCATCGACATAAACTTTGACATTTTTGTGAATGTAGGGTTTAAACATCTTGATAACAAGTCTCTGGTATGTGCACTAGCCTTCTTAAGCCTAAAGGGTATCACCATATAATAATACATTCCAAAATTGGTGATGAAAGATGTGTGGACTTCATCTTCCTTGTCCATCTTGCTCTGGTTATAACTAGAGAAAGCATCCATAAAAAAAAGTAACGCATGTCCAAAGGTTACATCTACCATTTGATCAATTTTTTGTAGTAGGAAACAGTCCTTGGGACAGGCCTTATTAAGATCCATGAAGTCTATGCGCATTCTCCACTTGCTATTAGACTTTTTGACTAACACACAATTGGTTAGCCAAGTCGAATAAGGCTCTTCCCGGATGAATCTTGCCTTCAATAACTTCTGGACTTCTTCTTCTATTACTACTTATCTCTTTTGTGCAAAATGTCTCCTCTTTTGTTAGAACACCATTATGTTCAGATCAATCTGGAGCTTATGTATTATAGACACATAATTTTTGTCCCTTCGTAGTTCTAATTTTTTTTTTTTAAAAGGGTCCTAATTCAAAAAAATAAATAAATAATAAAATAAAAAATAATAATAATAAATGATAAAAATAATAAAAATTGACAAATGATGAAAATACCAAAAAAATGAGAAAAAGAAAAAAATTAAAAAGATATTTTAGATTTTTAAGAAGTAAATTATTTTAGAGACAAATAGTTTTAGTTTTAGCTTAGTTCGAAAAATTATTTTAGAGAGTCGCGTGGTTTAAGTACAATTTAATTGTATTGAATGTCAAGGCACAGGCTAATGGCTTAATGGATAAATATTAGAGTATTTGATATAAAGTTAAGTTAAGGACATAGGTTCGAGTCTTATTAGACACCTATGTGGTTTTATTTTTCTATCCTTTCTTTTTTATTTTTACAAGAAGCAAGTTAAGCGTACAAAATCACATCTAATTAAATCTTTTTTGTTTTGATTTGAATCATTATAAAAGATTTAAATTTAGTTTGATTTTTATTAAATTAGATTTGAATTAATATAAATGATTCAGATCTAATTTAATTTTTATCAAATCAAATTAAAATCAATATAATGGATTCGATTCGATATGATTCGTTTCGAACTTTATAAATTCGAACACACCATGCATCCACAGAACAGGGCGACTATGTAAGTCCGTATCCTTAGCCGAACACACTGTCTTCATTGTAGCATGCTCACTAGTCGTCCAACCTCCAACAGTAAAAACCTAGCCCCTTCGTCATCGAAACAGTTGCATCCTGAACTTGGCCAAACAACAACAGTAAACCCTCAATCTGATCGCCTTTCTCTCACCACCGATCACCGACCGTTCCAAAGATCCAGTCGTCTGACTATTGATGAACGGCAGCAATCGCTCCTACGGCATCCAATTGGAACTTACAGCAGTAAACACACCATGTCTCCATGACAATCACACGCAATACAGCACCATCCTCATTCATTGACTGCCAACAGCTTGTACCGCAAATCTTCATCTATGATCAGTGACACAGCACTCGACAAACAACGAGTTGAACAACACTCAATAGCATCTAACATAGCACAGACTTACCACTACACCTTATACAGTACACGAACAGCAGCAGTGGCATAACTTCAGCTAACTCCAACAGCAGCATCCGCGCTCACATTGACGAACCCAGCAATCATCATCAATTGAACCAAACCCCAACCTAATCTCGGCCCTAACTGCATCCGTCCATCACCACAACATCCAATGCCTAGAGCACGCCCACGGCACAACACACAATGGTGATCAGCGTAATAGTCCACTACACTTTCTTCATCCACTGCACAATTACCCCACTGATCAGCACATCGCCATACACACAACTCTTGGAGCACGTCTACAGCATAACATAACTCCAGCAAATCACCACACACAATGAATAAGCACATCATGCCGTTGCACAATCAATGCCGAAGCATGACACTATTGCCAATTCGCCAACCATGCACTGACCATAACTCCGACAGACTACCACTTCCACTGATCCAGCGCCTAATATCAGTCATACTCTCTCGGACGCAGTTTACGTTTGGTATGCCAATCCCTCTCTCGCAGCAGTACACAACAAGCCACACATCCATGAATCCACACACTGTCACGCGCTCGCTGATCGCCATAAACAATCCACGTCACCAACGTAACACGAAGCCAAAGCCCCTCTAAGTACAGCAATATGTTATCCCAATAGTAACGGATGAACAGAAAATTAATTGATCAGTCATACGAAAACACAATCGAGCCACGCAAGTCTAACCTCCACACCAACGTCCTTGCCGCACATGAGTGAACCCCAAAGTTGATAGTCCCTGAACAGTAGAGCACTTAGTCTCACGCTAACCGAACTTCAAGTCTTGATTGCCGCAGCTACAGCACAACTCACAACACCTGATAGCAGCAACCTGGATCGATGCTGCACAACGATTCCAAAAACAATATGGTAACAACACCGCGACAGCCACGGTGAACACATGATCAATGCACCCTTAATCTAAGCTTTACCGATTGAACAGCATACGTCTATGTCCTTTGCCGAATAAGCAACCGACGCTTGCAATCCCTCCAACTGATCAGCAACATTGACTATCCAATGACCAACCAAGCACGACAAGTCCATCATACTAGCATAACAACATGCCATGGCTTGTCACTTCACGTCCAAATACTACAATTCCTTCACCAAATGACAAGGTTCGATTCTTTCTTTTTTTTATATTATTTATTTATTCATTATTATTATATTATTATTTCCTTAGTTAGTTATTTTTGATAATGTAATATAAGTAGATATGCACATATTAGATTAGAAGATTTTATTTTTGGTTTGTCTTTTATATATAAGTAGTTGTTTAATAATAATGATATATGTATATATATTTAGGTGTTTCTTTAGTATTAAGTTTTTTAGGACTTTCTCACTTAGAAATTTTTTTTTTGGGAATAAAAATAATAAAAACCCCGATTTATAAAAAATAGGACTTTCAAAGAGTTTTTTTTAATAGTAAAAACACTCAAGAGTTAATATCTTTTTAGATTTTTTTTTTAAAGTAAATTGAATCAATTAAAGTATAAATCCGATCGGTTTTTAAAATTAAAATCAACCAACACACTAAAAATTTTTTGAAAGAACTACGATCGTCTGATCCCGGCTAACGGGTACATAGGGTACGTAGGCATCTTCGAGGCGACGATAAAATAGATAAAAACTTAGGTTCTTTTTCTTTTAATTTTTATTTATTTATTTTTTAAAAATATTATAATTAGAAGAATAATCCTAATTTCGGTAAATAGATAGTGGTATCCGTTAGGATTTAATAGGTTAGCCCTCGAATTTGGAACTCTCTGGTTTTTTCATTTAAATTGAAATCAAAGACCAGTAACTATATCATAATCAATCCACCCAATTGATTACAATTTCTCTTTTTCCTGACTTCCGTTGGGTGGTAACTCCAAAAACTTTTCCTAAATAAGAAACCGGAATTTCCTAATTTCTCTAATCGAGGATTAATATTAAATGAGTTAGGGTTTAGTATTAAGATCCCGACTAACAGGTACGTAGGCATCTTCAAGGCAACGATAAAATATATAAAAACTTAGGTTCTTTTTCTTTTAATTTTTATTTATTTATTTTTTAAAAATATTATAATTAGAAGAATAATCATAATTTCGGTAAATAAATAGTAGTATCCGTTAGGATTTAATAGGTTAGCCTTCGAATTCAGAACTCTTTGGTTTTTTTCATTTAAATTGAAATCAAAGACCGGTAACTATATCACAATCAATCTACCCAATTAATTACGATTTCTCTTTTTCTTGACTTCCGTTGGGTGGCAACTCCAAAAACTTTTCCTAAATAAGAAACCGGAATTTCCTAATTTCTCTAGTCGAGGATTAATATTAAATGGGTTAGGGTTTAGTATTAATCGGAAATGGGAAATCAATTTTTAATAAAAGAAACCGAAATATCAGGCTCAACATGTACCATAACTTCACTCAAGATACCTAGCATGTCTGATGGATACCATGGAAACACATCAGCATTGGCCTATAAAAAGTTGATCAAACTTTGCCAAATATCTGCTAACAAGGGTTTTGTGATTCTCATTGTTTTCCCTAAGTTGTCCCTTAAAGTGATTTCCTCAATATCACTCTCAACATTCTCGATGCCAACTGAATTTCCTTCCAAACAAGTTTTAACTTGAAATATTTCTTCTCGTCTCAAAGCCCTTATATGCAAGAACCGTACCAATTGCTAATCCCCTTTACACACGCCAACCCCCATGGGAGTAAGGAACTTAGCTTTAAGATATGCAATTAAAGGGACAATGCCGAATAGATGTTGGCACATCCATGCCATTATCATGTTATACAGGGACTAATATTTGATGATGAGAAAGTCCACTTTATCCTCTGCAACATGCTCGTCATCATCAATCTGTATCGGCAAGGAAATGACTCCGGCTACTTGGAATGGTTTATTGTTGAAGATATAGAGATCATACTTGTAAGACCGTAGCTGAGCTTTGGTCTTAGGCCTTATTTGGTCAAAGGCATGCTGAAAAATGATGTCGGCCAAACTTCCTGCATCAATAAGAATCTGCTTAACTTCAAAGTTGGCAACTCTCGCATTGATGATGAGCGTGTCATCATGCAGCCTCTAGATGCCCTCAAAATCTTCTTCTCTGAAAGATATTGTATTATTGATCCTAACCTTTTTTTCCTTGAATATTGCAAATGTAATTCTTGGCATCAATCGAGTTCGAAGAACTCGACTAGCCTATAGTAAGTCCGCCGACAATGGTGTTGATCACTCCATTGGGTGCTCTACTAGAGTTTATCCTTACATCTCTCACAGTTGATGCCAACTGTTTGTCATTCTCTTATTCCTTACGTCTCCTCTAAGACAGTCTCTCAATACTCTGGGCATCATGCGCTAAGAACTTGCGCAAGTTCCCAACTTGGATCACATCTTCAATTGCATTCTTGAGTTAAATGCACTTATCTGTATTGTGACCTTTGTTACGGTGAAAATCATAGTACATGTTGGAGTTTCTCCTTGAGGGATTCCCTCTCATTCTTTCCAACTACTAGAGGACGCCTCTCTCCCCACATACCTCCATCAAAATGTTCGAAATTGGATGATTGACAGGTGTGTAGGATGAGTATGTCGAGATCCTCGATCTCTTCCTCTCAACATCTGAACTATGGTCATTGTCCATGCCAAGTCTATCCTTTACACTTTTTCGCTTGTCATTTTTTCCATCTCTTCTGCTTTGATTGGTCTCTCGCCGTACCTTTATGTTATCTTCCTAACGGATGTATGAGATGGTTTTAGCCTTAAACTCGGTGAAAGTTTTTGGCTTGTTCTTTGCAAGGGGCTTAAAAAAGTCTCCATGGGATTTGACTCCATCGATTACAGTATTGAGGGTCACACTCATATCTAATTTTGGGATTTGAACCATCTCAATCATAAATCTAGCCAAGTAGTCTCTAATTGACTAGTTAGACTTTTGTTTAATAGTGTTAAGGATTGAAGAATCCTTAATAGGAAGTTTGCTTACAAGAAAGTGTTGAAGGAACACTTCAGCTAGTTCATCAAAATAGGGAATGGTATTTAGTTTCAAATGTTTGAACCATATACTGGCTACATTCCTCAATGTTGAAGGAAAAGCTTGACAAGCCACTGCATCACTTAAACCATGCAACTTGGCCAACGTATGGTAGTACTCCATGTGGTCTTTAAGGTCCTTTGTTCCATCATAAATCTTAAACTGTGGCAACTTGATGTGTTAAGATATCATTTCCTCCAAAATCTCTAGAACAAAAGGACTCTTCTTAATTTAGAACTACTTGCTTAAGGCAGCAAGGGTGCTGATATGCGAAGGACCCGTATGGTGCACCTACTATGGTTGTTTGCCTTTGTCATTCTTTTGAAAAGCATAGTCGAAGGTCTTATCATAATCTCAGCTTACTTTTTCTACAACTCGAGTGAATAAATTGAATCGTCGTTGTGTTCAGCATCATGATGGCCTTGGTCTTTGTTTTAGATTGGGTTTGGGTGGATATTACCATGGAAGAGGTTAAGGATTTGCTCATGTTTTTTGCTTAATTCTTGGTTTTCTTTGGTTAATTCAAGGCAGAGTTGCTCAAGCCTAGCCAATTGCTGCTCATTAGTATGCTAACTCTCTCCTTCAAGGTGTTAGGAGAAAGTATTAGGATCTGCACTCTTAGATACTCATGTTTTAACCACATAAGTGTGTATTTAGATAAAAACAGACGGCGCCAAATGTTGGTGGTGAATTTTGGGATGAGGGAAAATCTTGCAAAAGAAAATGAAATGCTTGATACTGGGGCCAATCCGATGCGACCACTCCGATGCCTAAGTTAGTAAAGTGACTTTGTATGGAAAGTATCAGTCAAAAGTATTAGAGAGCTCTTATAAAGTTTCTTTCCAATAGTTATAGGTAGTTCTAGTATCTAAGGCAATTGTCGAAATAATTGTTAAGATACGTAGAAGTTTTTTTATTTGACATCTCCCCTAATATATTGGGAGAGCAGGTGATTATATAATATAACTGTGGTTATGATAACTATTGACACCATAGACTTAAATTCAAATCAAGAATGGATTTATTCTACTTGATAAAAATGCCATGTGTCATCTATCTAATGGTATGTCGAGAGATTTGACTACTCGGCATATTAGCGGTCGAAATGGTATGTCGAGAGATTCAACTACCTAGCATATCGGCGGTCGAATGAACAAGTAAGTCAGATAAGCGAAAACTAACTATCAACACATAATACAAATGGAATTTGAATTTTGGGTTCACAAACCCACATACACTCAATTTACATTTTATCTATAAATACTTATACCCAAAAAAATGAAATTACATATGTTTTTCGAACTCAACCCGTCTAAAAGGACATGCAGGCCCTATTTAATAAATCCATAAATATTTACACAAAAACATTTATGCTTAAACCCATGATCATGTGTAAGCAATAAAAGCTCCATAAATAACATAAATCATATTAACTAATTGATTCAAAATAATTATTATAATCTAGATATATACACTGGGGATTAGTATGACCAAATTCTCATAAAAAGTTTATTTATGGAATTTTTCGGTCCATGGATCGAAAAAAAAAATACTATCGATATTAGACGACAATTTACACTTATAAAAGATATAGATGGTTTTCGATCCAAAAGGAAAAGATTCCATATTTCACATTAAATCCATAATGTAAATATGAATAAATTAATCTCATAAAGATCATAACAATTATTCTATGAATCAAATCTACGCCAATACCAACATATGTTTTACATGTTACACGAGTTGCTCTAATACAATTGTTAGGTTTTATAGATCAAAAAGAACATAGCGGAAAAAAAAAAACTACAAAACCTATCCTAAGATTCGTATATGACATGCAATAAAATATATGTTAATAAAATTATAAAACTACCTTTTCCATGATAAGAAGTACCGTCTTCTCTTGGGGTTGGAGTTCAATTGAAATCTAAATCCGATTTATTATTTCAAAATATGTCCACCACAAAGACTCCAAACATAATATCTCTAGCGGTATCTACACATACATTAACAAAAACAAATTCTAATCCTTTATATTGCTACATAACTGAGATTAGAATTAGAAAAAACTAGGAAGCAAAAATTATATATCTCTCTCTTGCCTTTTCTTAAGGTGTTTCTCTAAAATGAAAATCATCACTATTTCTCCTGCTCTTGTCTCTTTTTTAAACATCAACTAAAATTAATGAAAAAGACCTTTTTATTCCATAAACTTCTCAATTGTCACAACCTTTCAATTATATAACAATTAAACATGGAATTAATGGTAGACAGTCTTTTAATGGCCATGAACATTTTAATTACAATTGAATATGAAATTAATAAATTCCATATCCTTTCAATTGCCATAAACCTTTCAATAGCAATTAAACATGGAATTAATAAATTCCATCTATTTATACACAAAAAAGCAATAATAAAATATATAACCTTTAAAAGATACTTAATCGCAAATATATACTATACAATAAAATAAATTGCTTCTAATAAGCAATTTATTATTTCAGATCAATTTATTCGAGCTCTGAAATAAATATTAACACTTGTCAAAACTTTATTCCCATTAATCGTACTATAGTGTGCAATCCTCTAGGTTTTTATACACGGAAGTAATGTATAATCATAAACCAAAATAACCATATAGCAACAATTATTGGTTATTTAACGTAATAGAAAAAGTGTAAACGAGAAACCACTATGAACCAATTATTGCGTAATTAAATCTCTTCATAAAATGATATCTTAATTAAACTATTGCATATCATGTCATCAACGTTTAATTATTTTATTTAGTTTCCAAGATAAAATAGACTTAATAATACTTGTTATGACCACGAGCTTACAAGTTACTACTATCTTAATCAAGTAGCCCTAAATATCGACTCTCTAATTTAAGAGAGTGATGAATTATATCTTAACTTATTACTATCCTCTTTATATTTCATGTCATACCCAATAACCATACTATTTACAATCTAAATAAAGACAGTATTTAACAACATTAGAGCACAGTATTTCATATTAAAATATATTAAGCTCTCAAGTTTAAAGATTATTTACACTCATTCATTTAGAGGAAAGACCAATGACATTAAATATGTGGTATCCTCTATTAACAGATCATGTCTAATATATACACTTAATTTTGGCCACTTACTTAACTTGGATATCTTTCCCTCGATCTAATGAGAACAAATTTAATTATTCAACATGTTGGTATAAATATCTATATCTCTTCTAAATATTTATCCGACCAAGAACAATTTTCAAATAATACAATGTAATGAAATCTCACTAATAATAAACCTTTATTATAATTCCATACATACTCTAATTTTTTTATAAATAATATCCATAAATACATCAAAAATATCTTTGTACACTATGCATAAATTACAACAAAAATTTAGGTTAGAACCGGCCAATTTATGCATCCATTTATTAGATTGTGAGTCATAACACCGCTAATTTTTTTCTAAAGATAAATTATAAACTAAAAATAAGTTAAATTTTAAACTAAAAAATGTTACACTCAAGTGCGATATAACCTTTAACCTATTTTATAAAGTAGGTGTACTTATTTATATATAATTATATCTAACTTGATTTGTAACATTAATAATGTGGGACAAAAAGTCTAGAGGCTACAAATAAGTTTGAAAAACAAAAGCCAGTGCTACACAGCTCGGAATGAAATATTTCTTTTGGTAGAAAACTATATATAATAAGCCAGACATACTCTTAAATTCATGCATATTTGTTCTTTGTGTTGCTAATAACAACTATCAAATGTTGTCAATGGTAAAAAAATTTTTCCTATTCACATTTGAATTAGTTTAAATTTACAATCTTATTTAATATTTTAATTTTCAATTTTTTTTTTATTTTATCTTCCATTTTTTAATTCTTTTTCCTTTTATTTTGCGCGGATGTGTCCAATGGGTTCGGACCACTAACCTGTTTTGGACCTATCGAGACGAGTCCAAGCACGGTTTCGACCCGTGCATGTGGGCTGCTTAAGATTTGGCCCCACCGCGGTACCTTATTTAGTCCCGGCTGCGTTTGCGTCTAATTCGAATGGCGCATTAATTTATGACGGTGTCTTTCTCATTTGGAATGACTGCCGAAGGTTTCTAATAAATACAGACTTTTAATTTTTTTTTTTTTTTTACACCAGAGTATTTTAGTGCCTGAAACGTTTTAAAATAAGCCCTACAATTGGGTGACTTTTGAAGCTCGATAAGTAATGATGCTACCTAACAAACACGCACAATACCATATTACATGCAAATAGACAAATCTAATGCAGCATACAAAAGCGTATCATATACAATCTTAGTTGTTAGGTTATTTTAACTGAAGGCAACATAATCAATTGCAAGTATAAGTATATTCATATCTAAAAAATAATTATTATTTCATAGTTAATTTTCAACCATTTTTAATCAGTAATTCATATTACAGCCTTCATATAAAATTCCTTCTCATACCACAATTATATCTTATTAAGAACTTATTTAAAAGATATTTTAATCAATATCGATCGCAAACATACTGTATTAACAACCCATTTATTCAAAGTTAAAATACTTCAATGTTCAATGTCCTACTTTAAGATGCTCTAAAACCTAGGTTCAAACCCTATGATGGACAAGAAGAGTCTACTCTTAGAACCTCAGTCTTTAATTTGCTCGTTGCCCATGCCATCGAACCAATAAATAAATAATAAAGTTGTAAAAAAGATTAAGAAAAAAAAAAAAAAGTGGTCTAAATGCCTAACTATAAGCCATTTTGTTCTATCACACAATTGGTAACGCAAACCTAGTCCAAGATTCACTTATAGGATTAGCAACCGCCTCAACATCAACTGCAATCAACCCATAAAATAACAATAAGTTAGGGACCAAATAATGCTTACGTCCATTTATCTAATACTATAAGCATATTTTACCAAATAATGATTAAGTTTGTCTATGGTATTCATGGTCATGAAATACCCATGTTTAACCCTCAATTGTTATTTTATTATGATTTTTTCAGTCGCTTAATAAATTTAGTTCCCAGTACCAAATTCTTTAAGTTAACATATATTTATTCATGTAAATTTCATATAATATCAAAAATTGTGGTGTTTCTTATCCATTGTCAAGCACACGCTAAAGTTTATCGCGTAACAGCCGATCTTTGACATCGCATCTTGGTGCATTTGATAAAAATTATGATGGGTACAACAGAGTTGCTAAATCTTCTTGGAATGAAGTCCACTGCCCATATAATGTGAGATTCATTTTCACATGGTTGTGTATCAGCCCTTCATTTAGCATTATTCCTTATCACATATACCCATAAAATAAAACATAGTAGGAAAAATAAAACCAACTCATCCAGCTAGTTATATAATACACGAGAAGATTCTTGTTCATACAATATTGAACAAGCTATTCCTTAAATATTTCGAAATTATTATATGTTTAGCTCCAAGTCGTGCATACTTGTTGCTTTTAGTCTTTTAAGTGCAGCAGGGAGGGGGATGACCGCCCGGAGGAAGCTCAGCAAAAGTACGTGTGTCCTCTGCAGCACTGAGAGCCCTTCTACCTGAATGCACCAAATAAATTTTCTACATATCAAGACAAGAAATGGATTGCTTAGATCATTTTTACAACTGAGATTTTTCCTTCGAGTTTTCCATATTTTGCTATTTTCTGATCTAAGTCTTTCATTTTCTAGATTTTTTTATTTGAATCCTTCATCTCATCAAAAAATATAAAAATAGTCCTTTTCTCCACGATCTTCTAGTGATTTCACTATAACTTTTCGACAAGGACTATTTCATCATAAAAACTATTAATTTATGTTGGAATGGAATGAAATTGTTAATAGATATGATGGGATCTTTATCTAATTATTTTCATAAGGTAGAGAATTCAAATAGAAAAAAGAAATCGAAATACAAAAATCTTAAATAGAAGTTAAAAGATTTGAAAAAATATTTAAAAGGTAAATGACATAGACAGATAATTACAGATTAAATTTATCTATTTATTTTACATTAAAGTTGCTGTAGATGACAACTAACATCATTAAGTTCAGTATATGTAGTGGGCATGTCTATTATACCAGAGACTAGGAAAACTTTAATACAACTATGTCCATTTATGTTGTCCTTATTTTGTATCAAAATGGTGGTGCTAGCGCTGTGAACGAACAGGAATCAACAAATATTATTCCCATTTGCTGGGTTATATATCTATTGTGACTGGTGAGAATAGCACTTAAATAAAAAATAAAACATTATATATTCATTGAATAGCAACATCAGAAAGAAAAGTTATACGCAAGTGTACTATAGAATAATTTAAATCAATACCAAGTTTAGGATGTGAGATTGCTTCAACAACTCCGTAATTGAATAGCCTGAGTAAAATGATAGCAGCAAAAGTTATAACTACAGCGATCTGACGACGTAGATCATAAGTTGCCATTTTTTAAGAGAAAGCTAATTGTGGAAAACGCAATATATTGTAATCGGTACGTATAGACAATCTGTATTTATAAGGCTAAAATTTCTTTTCTTTTACCCTTTTTTTTTTTTCTTTTTACGATAAATATTTCTATGACGAGAAATGATTACCATGTTGAGGACAATCTACAATTTAGCAATTATGGACCTTTGTGTGCCAATTTTTCAAAGCACCTTTTGACCTTCGTGCTAGCCTTTGCAATAATTGTAACGATGACATAAGGAATGCTAAATTATTGCTTGCACACATATGTTTAGGAAGGCTTTCTAGTTCAAACTCAGCTACGATACGATTGCACCAGTACACAAAAACTATAATAATATTGGATTAGAGAGATGATAGAGGGAATTGGATCGTGGGCTTTTCTAAAGGGGAATTCTGGGATTTATTTTTGGGCCTAAAGTTTGCAATGGAGAGGGGCCTTAAAATTATAATAATTAAATAGATCCAATAGAGGCCATCAAGTGACCCCATCTCTAGTATAGATTGCTGATGCTATGGCAAAGAGAGGAGCTGTTCTATTGGTGATTTATGTTTGTTTTTGAAACATCCTATTGATCTTTCAAAATGTTTTATCCAAAGATGTTAACAGGTTCGTCCGGTTAGATCTGCCCTATTTCTTCTATCTTTATTCTTATGTATTGATTGATTGCCATATTTTTATGGTGTATCATTAAACAAATTGTTTAATATATTGTTTTGTTTGCATATTGGTAAAAGTTATTACACAAAAGAGTTTTGATATATTATATTGAAATTAAAAAATTTGTATCATATATTTGATAGTATATAAATCGATTTCATTTAGTAAAATTTTTCAAAATTCTAAAAATAATCCTATACTAAATTTACATATTATAGTATTAACTTTTTTTGCAATTTGCAATATGAATAATTATTTTTTCCCAAAATTTTCGATCATAAAAATCGGTATCAAGTATTATATATAAAACTTAGTATAAGAGTATTGTACTCATGGATGGGTCTAAGGGGGGAAAGGGAGGCTGAACCCATCAACTGTAAGAATAAATTAAATACAAAAATTTAATAAAAATAAAAAATTATATATATTATATATTTCAAGAGTTTAATTTAATAAAGTGTTACATATGGTTTAGTGACTAAGTGAGTAGTGTTGTAAACAAGGAGTCATAAGTTTGATTTTCATGACAAATGTTTAAATGACACTTTCTTTTCTTTTCTTTTTTTATTTCACAATAACCAATACTATAAATTTACATTCATTACAAAAATAATAAAATAAAGTTGCTATTTATTTAATATTTTCACAGCAATAATAATTAGTACAATTATTATTATAAAAATGAATACAAATTATTGAATGGCCATTTACCTATCAGTTATGTTGAAATTAATAATTTATGTAGTATTGCAAAATGAAAAGATTTGAATAAAAAAGTTATACCCTTTGTCAACATTTTGTAAAAAATTGTTTGGTATGAATATGTTAAATATCTATTACCCAAATGAAACAATGTCTATATCCAAAAGAGCGTTTTCTTTACCATTGCACAAAGAAAATGTTTTGTTGTGATTGAATAAGATATTGAGGAATTGGTAATAATAAAATCTTGTAGAGTCCATGCTTATCTTTCTATCATGTTGTTTTTTATTTTTTTTACTCTATTTATAATTTATTATATAAATATTTTTGTGTTAAATTTTGGTTGATAATAAAATCTACACAAATTTTATGTATCAATTTTCTTTCTTTATAAATTGATGGTTGACTTTTAATCAATATTTAGTACAATGAAAAGGTAAGAAATTTATTTATTTTTTAAATATACATCAAGTAACCTTAATTGTTTTCTCAAAAAAATAAATTAAAATTGTCTACTTATTAAGTATTAAAAAATGTTATGAATACATTTATTTGTAAAATCTTTTATTCATATATATAATGCATATAAGTAACTATAATAGTATTTTAAGTTCGGCCCTCTAATCATATAGTTTTGCTTCCATTCCATATTTTACTATCATATTCTCTTTATATCTATTGCTCAACTTTTAGATGGTTTAATGCTTTTAATCAAATTAGAGCCCTACCTAAACAAATCAATAGATAAGGGCTCACTTCCCTGTCTTTACCTTCTTGGCGGTTTAGGTTATGCTTATTCATCTTTATTTAGTCATTAAAAAAAGTATTTTTAATGCTTTTAAAAATCAATCTTCTTGTAGAAGACCTGAACTTCTAGAGCCAGACGATGGTTCTGTTCTTTAGTTGTTTAATTTAAGTCAACATGACTTTAGATCCAACTAATGCCCAATATAATTATTCAAACTATGTAATCTACTTCATTAAATTTATAGATGATACTCGTGGGACGAGTTACGACACTGCAAGCATTGCAGTTCTCTGAGATTAAAAATTATAAAATTGATTCGTTGACATGAAGAAAACATAAGACATATCCTGTTCCTATATGTAGGGCCATCTATTTAAAGTGTTATATCACATTTGATATATAGGAATAAAGTGAAATAAAAAAGATTGGAATAAAATGAAAATTGGAATGCTAAATAATTTTTTTGTATTTAAAAATATCCATAGAATAAGAATAGAATGCAATGACATAATGTGTAAATAACATTAATTGTTTAAAGTACTCTCAATTATTGCATACCATAATTTATTTAAAAGTTAATAAGTAAGTAATTTGAAATCAATAAAATTAAAGAAAGTACAATAAAATCAGGATTCCACCTTTTTAAAGGCGGATTTAGATTCCCCTTAAAACTGGAATCATCAATTTCATGAAACCATAATTTTACCTTTAAATTATATTTCTAACCATAGGTTCCATTATGATTGGTTTTCACATATCAAACGTGACATTAAATTATTACTAGTGGATTGTGGTTCCTCCATCACATAACGGATGCTAAAAAAAGGTTGATAATTGAATATCTCAATGTATTCTAGTTAAGGATGAGCAAATAATCTTGTCGTACAATGTACCCATCTATATTCTACTTAATTGGATAGGTTTTGAGAGAATATTAAAGGCTGTACAGTAGGTTCCATGTAATAATTCTCTAGAAGTTATTCCTATAAGGTGGGATATGGGTATGTGAAGACTTCATATTATTTATCCAACCTTTGAATATGAACTTTAGAGTATGTAGTGTAGAGGTTCCAAATGATCATGTACCAATCCTATAAATTTATTAAAATAATATAATATATATTATGATGAAAAATAAAATTATATTTTGTTGTCACAAAAATTAAAAGAAAAAGCCAATAATATATTTATGTTTGAAAGAAACAATCTTGAGCTCAATATAAATCCTAAACTTAGATCTTGTTATCTCTGTCTTGATAATGTGACATTATATTACCTTTCCATTATTACTTTTTTGCCCCTTCTTCCTTAACATGAAGGGCTATATACTTGTTTTGTTAATAAATGATGTCATTTAACTTTCATGTTCTATGTAATATTTGAAAAGCAATTTTTTTATATGGAAAAAAGAAATGTAATGAGAATTTAAGTGTGAAGTTGGAATTTATAAGAAGATACAAAAAATTTACAAATTTCACAAGTATCTTGAATCTTATAAGTTCTACAAGTACAGATTCTAGGGTGATTAAAGAGTTGTTTTAGAGTGTTATAGGATAAATTTCGATTCCAAAAATTTAAGAACCAGTACCTACAAAGTAGGATATGAGTATAATCTAATTCCTTACTCACTACTCCATTTTCCCTCACATCTAACCTCAACTGCTTTTATAATAAATAGCTTGCCATTTTTCTATTTTGCAAAGAGGAAAAAGATAAATAATAGCATTCCCCTACTAATACAAAATTATAACTTTTTAGATTTCCTATAAAATGTAGACAAAGCTGCTGCAACATATTGGAAGGTACAACCATGAGGTTAGCATGCATGATAGTAGTGATAGGACCTAGGATTAATTTAATGAGTTAGTGACAAGATTTAGGAAATAAGGCCCAATTAGAGATATTTTAGAAAAGTTTAGTTTGGTAAATTTGGAATAAAGATTACTGGACCGATTTTTTCTACTCTCAACCTTAGTTAATTGTCTCATGCACAAAAAGGTAGACTTGAAAGAATCCTCCCGACACTTGTTATGCTTTGTTTCACCTTTACATTCCTTAAAATGGCTAAAATAATCCTCATTTGAAGATTCTTTAAGTCAAAGCCTAAGCTCAGACTCATAGGTATAGTCCATTAGTTCAAGCCTAAGTTTATATAAAAGAAGAGATTGATTTATGCCATTAAATCATTATAAGCAATCCGATGGTTGCCAGCAATTGCAAATATTAGTTATCCCTCTTAGGCTAATTCAACAAATGTGATTAGCCTCTTAAGTCTACAAATAGGAGGTTAATTCCCTCATTTGGATTCATTCTATAGCATGAGATATTAAGCTCACTCGTTCCTCCTTTGAGCTTCTCTCTAAAATCATGCTTCTACAATATTGATGGTCACTTTTCACTCCATAGATTTGCTAATAGAGATTTAGCGGTTTTAAGCTCTTTACAAAATAAGACATTATTAACTCCATGTGTGGCAATTCTGATATTTAAGTTAGTGAGGGTGTCCATAGAATAAAAACCCTAATTGAGAAAGAGAAGGAGCGAGAAGTCTAAAAAAATCCTTTACCTGAAGGCTTCATCTTCTATTTATATGAGAGAAAGCTAAATCATTACCTAGAATGGCTAATGGCCTTAAGTTGGTTGGTTTGGATCTAAGGCCAATCTACTAAAATACCCATCAACACTTGTGCACTACCCCTTTACGTCTCTTTGGTGAGGTGTTTGATAAGGAGATTAAGTGCTCATATGGGCTCTTAAGGTCCCAAGCTAAGCGGCTGCTCTATAAGGAAGCTTCTCACAAGTATTTCCAATCATGCTACGATCTAGTGAGATAAATTCTTAACTTAAGCAGAGTAATTTGGTGTATGCAATTCAAATTTTTCTCAGGTTTTAATGTTAACAAAGGTAATTAGACAACTTTAAGAAGAGAGTTGGATTTATCCTTAGGCTTATATGCCAACGAGATTATTTGAAGGAGGTTATTAGATTTTTCCTAGACATAAGTGTCATAGGATTATTTGTAAAAATTGGATTTTTCTTGAGCATGAGTATCATGGGCTTATTCAAAGAAGTTAGTTTGCTACATATTAACTAATATAGGCTTTTCATGCCTTTACTAGGGTTTTTCCAAGCTCTTGTGATACGGATCACTAGGAAGGTTGACATACAACTACTGATATCATCCAAACCAAAGTAGGTCAGAATCTTAAGACGGTTTGAAAGATAAATGGAAGTCAAGGGTGGAGCAAGGGTTTCATGCATTAACGGTAGATATGACACACTACTAGTATAATGTGAGGTTGCTTGCCACTAGTCTAATGTGAGGTTATTTACCACTAATCTACACTTAATGATTTAGATAAGAGCTCTTCAAGTTATCAGTTCTCACAAGAAAACATAAGCTCAAGAAGGAAGTAAAATGAGGGTAATATGTCTAAAATTTCAATGTTACTTACTTATGCAGCTATTACATGTTACAAGTATTTATATGGCTTAATTAGAACAAGTCCTAAGTTGATGTAATTTACTAAAAAAAGGATTCCTAGTGGAAAAGGAAAAGGGAATGAATTACAAGGGTAAAGTTACAACAAAAAAAAAAAAAAATATTTGAGTACAAAAATGACAGTACAGATGTTAGAAAAAGGGACGCATGTCCACTGTTCATTCTATACTCCAAATGATACTATTTGCTAAGTGGAGTTGATCCAACCAAGGCAAGACAAGTCAACAACTCAACAACTTAGCACCTTAACAGTTCAAGATTTGTAAGGTTGGTCCAGTGGGTAGCTATTCTTCTCATTAACCTCGTTTGGTCTGTTCGAAAGTGGGACAGCTCAACCTTAGTTGTATGTCAACTCAATAGCAGGTGGATCTAATGCTTGGTTTCAAACTGGAGTGGCAATAAGGGGTTAGTTTAGTAACAGGTCGGTCACTCGGGGGGTCTTTGCAATGAGACAAAGAGAGACATGAATGGAATAGCTTAACAGGTCAGGTTAGAGAATGTATTGCTCTTCATGGTTCAACTCCCTTAGGATAGCTCGATGAAAAAATTGGCTAATCCTCGAGCGAATGACTATTCTACGATCCCTATCACTTAACTTGTCAAAATTTTCATTGCCTAGGATACCTAAGGATCAAGCATCTGTTGCTTTAAGTTGCTTGATTATATCCAAGCTTATTAGCTATGGATTTTTTATTCGGGCATAAGCTCATAGATTGCCAAACTACTCTCGAGCATTCAATAACCAAGCTTAAGGGCCACTGTCATGTGATTTGCCTTGGGCTTCCTTACCTACAAAGTTTTCATAACACCTAAGTGTTTCGATTTCATTATTTGTAAGTAGTTAAGTGTTCTTGAGTTAGGCTCGGGGGCCTAACTCCTAAGGATTGTTTTGTGCTTTATTGCCCCCAAAATTTTCTCAATGCTTAGAACTTAACCTCATTAGTTTTAAGTTGCTAAGTGTTTTAAGGTTAGGCTTGGGGATTCAGCTCCCTATGGTCATTTGGGGCTTCATTGCCTTAGAATTTGCTCAGCACTTAAGGTATTTCAAAATTATCTAAGCAATTCAAATTTTCACTCGCACAGGTCATATGTATTTTTATTTTGTAAGCATGAGTGACACGAAATTACCCGTATAAATCAAATTTTTATTTGAGGAAATGCTTCTAGTGCCTCTTGCCCCTCTACTGTCATTGATGAAGATGAAATAATGAGAGAGTAGTCTTCTGACTAGGCTTCTAGGGTTTTCAATAGAGTGACACATATAATGTTCGGTCCATAGGGACTTGCAATCATCGGTCAAAAGTAGCTCCACATCTTGGTCAACTCAAGCATGTGGAGTTTGTCCTTACTCGGCGAACGAATTCTCTTCCGATAGTGTGATTTACTCTTCCTGTATCACATAGTGGTTAAGCCCAATGAATATTTAAAGCCCAAAATTTACCATTTGGAGTAGGTTTTGGATGCTTCGCTTATTATAATGCAAGAGAACTCTCTCAGGCGTGGGATGTCTTTGACATGCCCAAGGATTCTACACCTTGTATACGATGGAACCAAGCTCAAGTTATAGTGGTCTGCCCAAATTCGTGCTTCTTTTGCTTGGAGCTCGGATGTATTTGATCATGGTCGGTTATGCCCGAGTTGACCAATATAGCTCGAGTTACTTGGATTTAAGTCATCTCGCTACTACAGTTAGGGGCTGGTTGGAGCTTGGAGGTTAGATGTTCAAGCTTGGTGCATAGCTCGACCCTCGACCATACGTGGCTTGGCCAGGTGTTAAGATAGGCTGTGTAATTTGGGACGGCTCTATGAAGTCCAATTAGAGCTCTCCATGGTCGGGACAGCCTGTCAACTGATCAGAACTTAGGGTTCAGATAAGCTTTGTTTCTCCGCGAAGCTCAGCATTTTGCTATAATGAAGAGCTGACTATGTCTTTAAGCCTGGATCTCACCGGGGCTTTTTCGTTTAAGGAGTTGCTCAGCCTGATGTTCATCTCGGCATTTTCTTGCCTAAGTAGTTTGGTAGCATAGATGCTTGGGTTGAAAGGCATTGCAGGTCGAATTCTCTAGAGCTCGACCTCAAAGAAATGAGCTTGTGGACTGTGCAGCTCAGTTGCCGCTCTTGTTGAGTAGGTCGACATGCATATGAATTTGCTCGGCTTTGTTGAGTTACATGGAAGATGTAGCAAGCATGGTTTGGTTCGCAAATGCTTAGAGTTTCAACCATAGGTCTAAAGAATGGCTCGGTATTCGGGGCCTTTGCATGCTATTGTATAACTCGGGCTTTAGTCCTAAGGTCCACCCAGATGCCGAGCCTGATCCGGTTCGGTTTTATATTCGAAGCTCGGTTTTTGTGCAAATACTATTCCTCTTACTGTGCAGCTGCTTGGTATTATGTACCAAGCTCGACCACTATGAAGCCCGTATTTCGGTGAGTAAACTCTTTGCATGAAGCTAAGGTGTTCTACAACGAAATGTTAGGAGACGGGGCTCTGTCATGAAGTGTAGTTGCAGCTCGGGTTTTTCGCTGTTGTGTGTTGACTTAGTTTCGTGCACTTAAAGCTAGGATCCTGTCAGAATTAACACAGAGTTGGACACAAGCTCGGGTCTATCCTCCAAGGGAAGGATAGCATTTAGTCTGAGAATATAGCCGCATGGCCGTGATTGTGCAAAATTTACGAGATGATGCTTTTGCTCTTTAAATTCTACAGCCGTTCGGATTCTGCAGTCATGGAGCTCAAGTATCTTCTGTAAATGTTGTCCCACCTGAATCTCTATTCATCAATCCATATGGCTCTGGCCTATACTTGTGTATGTTATGGGTGGGGAGGCTCACCCCTCTTAAAGTACCAATAAGGCACTCGCTCAACTATCCTTTATCTCTTTATTTTTGCTCATATTCTAGATGGCCAGTGTAGATATCTAACTTTTATCCCTTTGTAGTTTTAACTTTTTTTTTTTTTTTACAAAAAGGGTCTTAATTCAAAAATAATAATAATAATAAAAAACAAAAAAAAATAATAATAATTAACAAATGATAAAAATACCAAAAAAATAAGAAAAGGAAAAATTATAAAAATTTTACAGATTTTTAGGAAATAACTTATATTAAGAACAAATAGTTTTAGTTTTAGTTTTAGTTTCGTATAAATAATTATTTTAGGGAATCGGCTGTTTTAAGTACAATTTAGTTATACTAAAAATTAAGACGCAAGCCAACAGCCTAACAGATAAGTATTAAAATATCGAATTAGATTTAATTTGAGACTTTTGGTTCGAGTGTCACTAGGCACTTATGTTTTTTATTTTTCTATCTTTTATAAAAACGAGATAAATAAATGGGATTCATATATAATTAAAATCATTTGAATTATATAATTTAATTTTATTAAATTAAAACTTATCTTTTGAATCTAGTTTGATTTTATTAAATCGGATTTAAATTAATTTAAATCTAGTTTAATTATTATCAAATCAAATACAATAGATACAATAGGTTTAGGTTTCATAAATACACACCTTCGTCAAATAAGGAAAGAAATCCAATTCCCAACTACTATTCATGGTCAAGAATACTGAACTAACATTACTCTTGCCCAACCGTTGAAAAAAATAACTTAACGACTCTCTCTCGACGCGGCAGTCTAATGCAAACGACTACCGATGATAATCTCCGTCTTCCTCGCTATCAGCCACTGAACGCGATGCCTGAAGATAGAAACACGGTCACTGCACGCACGCATTCCGAACAGTACGATCAAGCGCAACAGCAATAGCAATACGATCAACTCCGACCAGACGTACGACCTAACATAGCAGCAAACCTCGAACACATCAAGCCCCAACCGACTCCAGCTGTTCCATCCGCAGCCACATGCGATCACGTTGGCCACTTCACCAACAGCAGGCGATAGCAAACAACAACAGCGTCTAGGATCTCTCTTTCTCGCCACTCAAATCTAACCCTAACAGCAACCGTAGCAGCTAATAGTGCACTCCCTCACACACGCATCCACTGCAGCACATGTGAAGCTATAACCAATCACCCACTGTAGCACCTTAAGTCATGCTTCACAACAAGTACTAGCAAACAGCCCACGCCGAAGATCCTAAGTAGCAGTAAGCATCTCCTTCACCGTATAGTAGCTCCATAATCAGGTTCGGTTTCTATCCAAGTTTTTATTTTATTTTATTTATTATTTCTTATTTATTATTATCATATTATATTATTATTTTGTTAGGACTTTAGTAGTTTAACATAGTGAATATATATATATATATATATGTGTGTGTATTAGTTTAAGGTACTTTTTTAGCATTCATTTTCTTTGCAGTATAGATTATATATATTATATTGTTTCAAGTGAATGTTTATTTAATAAATAGTAATATAGATATAAAAATATATAGATATTAGATAAGGGATTGTTAAATTATTTTTATCTTGTTATTATCTATTAGTTCACGTAATATATAATACATGAATATGTTAGTTTACGAGTTTTGGGATCAGTTGTTTATATAAGCGTATTATATGAAATTGTTTTATTTTGGTAGATCGTTATATATATTAGCCTAAGTTTTTTTTAGGATTAGTTTTTTTTTTTAGAAATCCTTATATGGAAAATTATTTTTTAAAAATAAAAATTCACAAAAGGAAATTTATTTTTTTACAAAAAGATTATAGTGTCTTAGAGTGTTTTTTGAACATTCAAGAGTTAGGACCCTTTTAGATTTTTTTAAATAAACTGAATCAATTAAAATGTAAATTCAGTCAGTTTTTAAAAATTAAAATCAATCAACACACTAAAGTTTTTTTTTTTTTAAAAAAAGAACTATGATCGTCTGATCCCGGCTAACAGATATGTAAGCACATTCAAAGCGACGATAAAATATGTAGACACTTAGGTTCTTTTTCTTTTGATTTTTATTTATTTTTTAAAATATTATGATTAGAAGAAGAATCCTAATTTCGATAAATGGATAGTAGTATCCGTTATGGTTTAATACGTTAACCCTCGAATTTGGAACCCTCTAGTTTTTTATTAAAATTGAAATCAAAGACTGGTAGCTAAATCGTAATTAATTTATGCAATTGATTACAATTTTCTTCTTTTTTCCCGACTCCAATCGAGTGGTGACTCCAAAAATTTTTCTAAATAAAAAACTAGAATTTTCCAATTTCTTTAGTCAATGATTAATATTAAACGAGTTAGAGTTTAATATTAATCAGAAATAGGGAATTCAATTTTAAATAGAAAACCGAAAAATCAAGCTCGACAATAAGTTAATTTTTCTCCTATCTTCTTAAGACTATTCCAAGCCCCTCTATCTTTAAGATTATCATTTGTCACAAGCCCCCATATGTTTGAAAAGCTTAACTTTCTCAATTGGTTTCGGTTTGTTATGGCCATTATTAAGAGAGCAACATTAATTTCCAACCAATTTGCTTATGAGAGGCCAAATCTGCCTTTAGAGAATACCTCACCATATGAACAAACTGCTTGCTAATGCTTTCATTTCACGTTAAGCATAAGTTAAACAGCCCCACTACCTTCAAACTCATGAACGATGATATTCTCTCCTACCTAAATTCCAACACCTTTGTCATAGGGCTAACTCTTCACTACTACCCTCCACTAGAAGATCACTAACCCTATTCATCAATTATCCAACTTCACACCAAGATCATCTTTGCTAAGACTCAAGACTTCCCTAAGCACCCTCACCCTTGCCTCGCCCATCGGTAGAGTCTGCTCTTTGAAGTTCATTTCATTTTCTAAGGATTTAAATAAGGCCTTGTTACAATGCAGCTTACAACATAGTTTTCCCCTTCAAGAATGATACCCTCTACCTTAGTGGTAACTCCTCATCTCAAGCTTCATCCACACGAGCCCAATTGTCAATAATAACTACCTTTTTCATTTAGCACATCGAATAGTATTTAGTTGGCTCATCAAGCTATAACCTGGGTCTAATACCACTTGGCATGAGATGGAAGGTTCACTACTCCTAAAGTGTCCGTGTGACGCTCAACTATCCTTTATTTCTTCATTTTTACTTGTATTTTAGATGGAGAGCCAACTTTTCCTCTTCCCATCTTCATAAGACTATTCCAAGCTCTTTTGTCTTTAGAAATATCATCCTATATTATCATAAGCCTCCATAAGTTTAGGAGGCTCAACTTTTTTAATTGGTTTCAGCCTGTTATGTTCATCATCAGGAAAGTAGCATTAACTTCCGACCAGTTTATTCACTAGAGGCTAAACTTGTCTTTAGAGAATACCCTACCCTACAAACAAACCGCATGCTGATGCCACTGACTTTACATTAAGTCCAAGTTAAACATCTCTACTGCCTTTAAATTTACAAATTGTGGCATGTACCTATAGAGGTTAGGTTTCTTCTTAAGCATAACTGTTATTAATTGTTGTCCGATAGCTTGGCTTGGAGTTGTTATACCTAAAGGTAGGTTAGGGGTCATGGCTCGATCTAATGAAGCTTAGTAAGAAAAACCTCGGTGCCTATAGAAGTCGGATCTTAATAAGCTTCATGCTAATTATGTTCAAAGGTTAGATTTTGGTAGTAGCTTGGGTTTTCACCCTTATTGTTTACAGTCTAAGCGTTATTACCATCCATAACTCAATAGGCTCGAGAGATTTAGTGGATGCTTTAATTTGCATCCATGAAGGTTAGGTATCCGTATGCTCAAGAAGATTGGTGATGGGCTTCGAAGGTCAAATAACCTATGATATCGAAGTCTTCGTTATGTTTTTCTCTATTAAAAGGATTTGATTCCTTTTCTGTCGAGAAGATCTAGTTCTACTTTTTGTTTTTGCCTACATAGGGTATTACCCCACAAAACCTTCCAAAAGGTTTATGGCTTTCTCATCCCATAGTTAAATTAGTAATACAAAAGAAACCTATATCTATGGGATAAAAAAAGGTGGTAAAAACCCTAAAAATCATAATTAGCCGTGCAATTGTCCCCAATTTTGCCATATTTGGAGGAGAAATTGACATATGATGCTTTAATTGTACTAAATCTGGGAGGATTGATATACAAATTCAGGGAATTCATGGGAAGATTGGATTTAAAACATGAGATAATCGTTGGTTTTGAATGGAACTTCTTCCTCCAGACAACATCAATGTGGACGACATCAATGTTGATGGTCACTCTTTGCTCCATAGATTTGCCGATTGAGATTCATCAGTTTTGAGCTCTCTACAAAACAAAACACCATTAGTGGTTGTGCCAATGGTGTATCAAAGTTTGCTCTAACACATGCTTAAATAATTGAGGATGTCAATGGAGTAAAAACCCCAATTGAGATAGAAAAGGAGTGACAAGTCTAAAAAAATCCTTTAGGAAAGGGTTTTATCTCCTATTTATAGGAGAGGAAGTTAGGTCAAACTTGGAGTGGGCTTATTGACGGTCTTGGGTTAGTCGGTTTGAACCTAGGAGCTCATGTACTAAAATACCATCAACACATGCCTTATCAGATCAGTACCTTTTGATGATTGATTATAAGTGTATTGTATGTAATTGATCAACTATAGCAACCCAACATATAAGGGATAATTTTGTAAATTTCAAAAAGAAAAACTACTTTGCCCAAGACACGAAACCTTGCCGAATGCTTTAATAATATTTTATAAAATTTAGAATTGCATCTGGTGGAGGCTTGAAATTCATCTTTCCATTTCCAATTTATAGACGGATAAGCCCTAATACAGGTGAAAGCTGGGGATTAGGAGTGTAATTTTCTGGTATTAGAAGTGTAAATGATTAAATTTGAAGAACTGATTAGATAAAATAAAATAAAATGTGTCCTGCTTTGATAAAATGAGAACCATCTATTTAAAATCCTTAAATTATTATAAACAATACTGTGTTATTAGAATTGCATCTAGGGGAGGCTTGAGAGTTTAATTTATGTTATCAAGACATCAATATTAAATTCTCTGATAAAAACATCTAGCTATATAATGAAAATTTACAGGAACGGAAATAAGTTTACTTGGTTAAAAATTAAAATCACGTCTAGAAATAGAATAGAAAAAAATGAAGTTCGTTTTCTTAGCTGAATTAAACAACAAAATCTAAAATGGAAGAATACAAAAATATGTGTTTTTTATGCTTTTACGTCATCTACGTATATAAATAAACTCATGTTAAGTAATTGTCAAGTAATACTAAATATTAACATGACATCCATGTGATCTTGAGAAATCTTAAGTCCAATGTACACTAAAAAAAAAAAAAAAAAACCATCCATTGTACATTTAAAATCTGTTTTTCTCATTTCTAAGTCCTAGAAATCTCCAATGAGATAAAAGAGATGGAATTGCGATTAGTTGTTGTAGATTTTTTTTATTTATTATATGATTTAGGATTTCTTTTTTAAGTCATAAAAGTTTCTAGCACTTAATAATTATATACCAGAGAAAATATAGATGGTATGCAAGATTGTAAATAAATCGAGTTGTGACAATGGAATTTTAATGCTGTGTTTGGATAGGTATAAATCGTTGGAAATCGAAAGAAACTTGTGGAAGACGTATATAGCTATTTCAATAGAGGGTGAAAATCAGATGGATAGACTAGAAATAAGTGGAATCGTTTCCATCCGAGAGCTCTGATTTTTTCTCCCTTAATTTGGAGAGAAACCAATAATGGAAAAGGGTGTACATATTATGAAGTTACAGAACTACTCCAGAAAAAGATGCTATTTTGATCACCCTACCGTTTCAGCTTCTTTTTCTCGTAAAAATCAGATCAAGCTCTCACGTCTCAATAATAGAGTAACAGTAACTTCCTATTACAGATCTGAAGTTGTTCTTCGCATAATCATACTGATGCCACCTGAATCGCAGCTACTCTCAGAAATCCCACGTCCTTCAATTTATGATCAAACTTCTATTCTAGTCTAAGCCCTCGCAAACCAGAAATTAAAAACAGAGAGATGGTGAGAATTTGGGGATAAGGTTAATATAGTTCATCTGTTCTTTTTGTTTCTTTATATTTCCATTCATTTTCTTAGATTTCTACTCTTTATAACCAAACAACAATAAAAATTATATTTCCTTTCTTTTCCGTTCTTTTCATTTCCACAGTTTTCTTTCCGCTTCTACTTATCTTTAATTCACTAAACATAGCATAAAGCTTCAGCTCCACTTAAACTCAACCAAACTTATTTCAAGCTCAAACTTTATTTGAAGTGCCACTAAATAATTTTGAATTCATCTATATTAAGTTTGTTTAAGTTAGAGTTATTAAAAAAAAAATTTAAATATAATAATATTATTGGCCAAAGAAAAAAATATAATAATAATAGTATTTAAACTTGATTCAAACTCAATTAATATTTATAATGGACTTGCACTGAATCAGACTTGTAAGTTAATGGTGTTGAATATTATAAAGTTCAGGTTCAATGAAATTAAGTACAAGATTAAGTTAAAGCTTAAACTTTCTTAAATAGTTCTTAAATCAAATTTGAGTACATATTGCACTATCTATTGTACTTATGAGTGCTCTGTCTATAAAAAAAGATTTAATAATATTAATACATTACTTATCATATAAGTATTAATTACAATGCATATTTTTTTGAAACTGTTACTTATATTTTTATATTTTGGAATTTATTAATACCAATATATTATTAATCCATTCACATAACGTATTAGTATGATTAAAAATTTTCTGCTTTGTATTGTTCACACTTAATAACGTGTATGTAAACCTAAGGTTGAGTCAAACCCAACTCAAAACTAGCCCAGACTTGCTAAGTTGAGGGCCTGGTTCTCTCTTAAATCGAGACTGGCTTAGCTTAAGCTAGTTGGGGGCCATTTTTTTGGGTCAAAGAACTACCTAATTTTTTTAAAAAAATTATTTTTAATTAGGAAAAAAATATATTTTATCTTTATTTTTAATTTGAAAAAAAATCATTAATAAATCACAATAGTTTAAAATTTTGATCATTTCACTTATTAGGCACTAAATTTAATGATTCATACTCTATTAATTGTCAAGCATAATATTAATAATTTCCATTTTTAATAATGCATAATTATTGTTTTATGTCTACAATTAATATATTGAGTAAATAAATTTTTTTTATATACAATATCTCAAGGAAAGCTTGCTAATATAATCAATGTAGGACTAGATTTGTGATAAACAATGCTCAGTATGCTTTTTTATTACTTCAGCAGAAAATTTAGAAAACAATATAATTTATGTAGGAATTAGACTAATATGGGTAAAAGAACAACATCTATCTAATATCTATAATATATTCACCATTTTATATATAACATAAATATATTCTTTAGAATTTTAATAATATTAAATTATAAATACACTTATATTTTTATAAATCATTAAAATATATTATTTATAGAAGTAATTGCTCTTTCAAAAATTAGTTAAGATTGTATGAAACTTGCCTTGAACTCTTTTGGTGGTTTTTTTTTTTTTTGTTAAAAAACTCCTTTAATAGTTAAAGTAATATATTTTATACCATAACCATCTATTTTTACCGACATCAAAATGTATGGGTTCTAATGTCTTTTTCTTTCTATAAAGTCATATATATTATTCGATCTTCATATTAACTTTTAAATATGAGTAATAATATATATTCAATTTTATTTCATATTTTAATTAGAGCAAATACTTAAATTTAATTTATAAAAAAAATTTATATTTTTTTTAATTTTCAAATTAGAATTAATAAGTCGAACTGTCGATTCCTTCGACCTAAGATTAAACCTATCAGTTTAATAAGTGTAAATCCAACGCATTAAACCACACCGACTCGTTAATCTCAATCAGTCAAGCTATAGTTTAAGTTTGTGGCTCATGAGTCCGATATGGTTCTAGTTTGGATTTGGTGTTTTTTAAGTTTACCAGTACTGGGAAAATAAATTCAAACCAGGTGATTGTCATGGTGTTTTGAATTTTGTTAATTTTAAATTGTGCAACTCAAATTATCGGAAGCCCTTACGAAAACGACAGCTTTACACGTACATTACGTTTGTGTGTTAATTATGCTGGTATGAGTCCCATAGAATAATGCAACGTCACCAAAATCATAAATATTTAGTTCTGAACGGCTACATAAAAGGAATACATACATAAATAAAGCACAATCATGTCATGATCGACCTAGAAAAGAAAACAAAATAAATAAATAATAAGAAGCGGCCATAATCGACCGTTGACGAAAGCGTTTGCCAAACGTGTTCGATTCAAAATTCGCAAGTGCATTAACTGTGCTTCCATAGGACCGACTTTTGCCTTTTCCCAACACGTCCTTAACCCAAGTTGACTTCTTTTTTGTTCATTCTCTGTCTTCTCTCTTATGTTATGTTTATGTTGTTCCTTGATTCAGAAAAAGGGGTCAGGTCAGATTCCCATTTACTCGTTTTCCCAAATAATAGCGTTCCAAAATCCAACGCCATAACTTTTTCGCTTCTTTCTCTCTCTTCCTTCGTGACATACCCAATACGAAGTTTCTTTCTGTCTTTAATTCTGCAACTGTTGGCTTTACTTGCAAGCTCAAAAAAATCAGAACCCCATGATTCAAAATCATTCCTCTTGCTTCTAACATACTAGTTGGGGTCCTTCTCTTAAACCCATCAAGCTTTTGTTTTGTTATTACAGTTGATGATATTCAGTTTCATCCAAAACCAAGTGAGTTTTCTGCCTTTACAGTGCTTTTTTGTTATCAGGGGTCATGGTTTTTCTTTTCTTTTGGTGAATTGCATTCAAACGGTTGTTAAAGCACCAGATAATGAATTGCAATGATTTGGGGTTTTAGCAACAGTTTTAATGCTTTGACGACTGTCTGTCAGGTTTTTGCATAGGACTTGATCAATAGTTTCGGACTTTTATTTGCATTTTTCCCCCCTTTTTGTAAGACATGTTTTTAGTTTTATTTCTTTTGTTGTTGTAATTGAAAGTTTTGGACTCTTTTGGGAGTTTATGCAGTGTATCCAAAGGTAAAGGTGAGACAAGACTTTGAAGATGATCACGAAACTTTAAAAGATAAGAAGAGGAATCCAAGAAGTCCTGTTTTGGGCTTGAAAGCCATTGATTTTCTCTCCATATATGATTCCAACACTGTAGGTATATTTATATGCTCCGATCACTTGTTAAGAGAATTTTTTTTTTTTTTAATATTGGTTCTATTATCTTGCAAATGGTATAATTTTTCTGCTGTGATGGCCTTACAACCGAGACAACTTATTGTCCACATCGGAAATGTAAAAGAGTACTTAATTAATAGGTGGAGGAAGAATCTTTGAGTTAAACGGTCTTGATGATTAGAAAAGATCTTTGTTCCGTGAAACTTTGCAGATTTTGATAGTTAATAAGAATTGCTGTTTCGACAAATAGTTGGATGATCATGGGACGATCCTTTTTCCTTTTTCTATGCCTCGGAACTCCAATAAAAGGAGTTGCTGGAGTTAGACAGTCGGAAGACCACCCAAAATTTTCTGATTGCTGTTTCATGTCATCCTAAAATGGTTGGATGGCTTCCTTTCTATGGGAAGATATTGAAGTTCATCCTTTCTGTTATAATTTTAACTTCTTGTGGTTGCTACTTGGTTGAATTTCACTTCATTTTTGGAACCAGTATAGACTGATTCATTTCATTATCTCTTGTGTCTATTATTGTGGAAATCTATTGAGTGCTTTAGTAAGTTTCTGGAGCTTGCATGTTTTGTTTATCAGGTTGTCTTGAACTGGACCGAATTGGTTGTAGAATGATGTAGAAGTGATGGGAAGCTAGAAGAGAACTGCCTTTTGCATGATATAGATGGGATTTTTAATTGGTTGCACCAAGTATCATCAAGTGTTGTAGGGTTTGAACGGACAAAAATAGAAAAGTATTTTATAGTTGTATTTAGACTGGCCATTTTGATTCTCTCCTTGGACGGAGTGGGCCTAAAATAGAGCAAAGGTCACATTAGTTGCATCTAATGCATGGATATAAGAAAGTACCAATTCCAACTATTTCATATTAGCGTCATAATTGGGCTCCTCCTGATTAAGAAATTAGAATTTCCTGGAAGTGGATTCAAAGTTAATCTTTCACATAAAAGTGAGGTTACAGGAAGCACTTTGGTCTTTTTTGAAAATAAAAACCAATGAAATCAGGGGAAAGATAGATGATAAGTCAGACATGTGAAGCAATAGGGTTTATTTATTAGAAGATATGACTTAATTTGATAGGAGAAGGTCTAACATATGGGTAGAAACTTGAGGGAAAGAACAATAGATCCTTGGACCTTCTGAAGAGAAAAATTTTGCGAATGTCTCTGTGTCAGCAGCTTTGACAAAGGCTTGTGCTGTCTTTATTAGAAAGTTCGGATAGAAAAAGCTTTCTACCTCATTTGTATAAGCTGAATAAAGTCTTCACTTTGAATTGAGAATCTATCTTTCTTCTTCTCATTTGAGAATTATAGAAGAATTTAGACTAGCTTTCTGCCTGCTACTTCAGCCTAGGAGTGTTAAGCAATAAATATTTGAGCCCACATCATATATATATAAGTTTGAACCTCTTGATAAGATGGTTGTGGTACTAACCTTATTAATGAAAGGAATTCAACTGTAAGAGAGGTATCACTTATAAATTATAGCAGCAGTTCTTATTGTTTCCAAATACTAATAAAGACGTTAAAATATCTGTCGAGATGATAGTGCATGACAGACTTCTTGTGGCTTTACCTTCTTTTGATGCTATAATTTCGAAGCCACAACCTGAACTTTAGTTTTCTTTCTTTTTCCTCCAATTTTAGGCTGAATTAGCTAAACAACATATGTAATAGAGTTTTAGCTTGTCATATTCTGCTTCTGAAACTTAACAGTCGCTAATTACTAATACCTAATCTAATTTTCACTGTTTAAATTCACTGCCTTGGTTTTCTTTAAATTGATATGTGCATTGACATTGCATATATTAAACAAAATTGAAGGAGTTTATTAGCCTTGGAAATTTTATTTTCCTAACACCGCTTTGTGAGCTAATTAGATTTTATTCACACTAGGAGATGACTAGACACAGTGCATATCTTTATTGTCTTCAGATATCCCTGCTGGAGTTGTCTTCTATATGTGTTGTTTAGGCTATGTCTTCACAATATTTTTCTCCTCAACTCTTTATTTAATTTAAATGGGAAAAAGGCATACTGTGGTGCAGGAAAACACTTTTCATTCAATTAAGGATTTTTTTTTTTATATCAGAAAAATAACCTTTGGACTGTAAGATGATAATATCATGTAATGGGAAAATTACAAAGAATCTTGGCATCGAGAGAAGAAAGGTAATCCTATAGGTATCTTCTTCAATGGATAGGGTGCAAAGGGCTTGACTGCACTCACTAAGGCGAATCCCAGGGGCTCCCATCAGCTACTACAACTCCTCTTTTATGTTTTGATAAAATTCTATCTAAGTTCTCTATGTTTTAAGTCGACTTATCTTCTGTCAAAACTCAATTAAGTCATTTATGTTTTAACTAAGTTATTTAAGTTCTTTTAGCTTGTATATTCGCATCAAAATAAGTCAACACTGTTAGTATTTCCAATGTCATTATCTGTTGTTCTAGTTTATCTTTGTTAAGTTTTCCAGAACTGCAGTCTAATGATCATTTGCTAGATTTTCAGTGCAGAAGTGTCAAGTCTTTCCGGATTGCATTGCCAGGATATCAAAAATTTGCATATCGAATCCACTCAGAGAGATAGATTCTGTTGGTAAGATCACTCTTATAGATTCTGTTAGTGAAAAATCGCTCTTTCTTTGTATTCAAACAATTTGGGGGTTAAAAAAGAATCCTCAAGTGGAGGTTAGTGCAATTATTATATTCTAGCACTTGCTTGATTACGATAACAGGTACAAATGAGACTATTTCCGACGAGAATGACAAATCAAACATGAGAGCTAGTTGCACGGCTAGGATATCAAAAGCTTACATATTGAATCCACTTGAAGAGATAGATTCTGTTGGTAAGATCACTCTTTCTTTGTAATCCAAACGGTTATGGGGGAAATACCAAAAAAAAAAGAATCCTTGATTGGAGGTTAGTGCAATTATTAAAATCTAGCACTGGTTTGATTATGGTAACAGGTACAAATGAGACAATTTCCGATGAGAATGACAAATCAAACATTAGGGCTAGTTCAATCCCCCGTCCACGTGCTGTCCTCTCTAGCCCTGGTAATTACTTATCCTCCTTGATACAAGATCCTGCTGCGGACACTATGCACTGCTCAATTTTGGTATGGTTGAGAAAGATTGTATAGATGGTTTTCTGATGCTGCACTACATGGTCTTTCTAATTTATTCCCCTCTTTCCTTCTTATACCTTATCTTGTATCTGATATATATCTGTTCTGTGTCTATACTATATTAGTGCAGCTATTGTGTGTATTTGTTAATAATTTGCTATCCAAACAACCACTATTAAATTTTTGCCCAAACAATTCTAAAATGATGAGCAAGGAAGGTAATTTAGTTGAAACTCGAGCAGAGTCAATCTTAGCAAAAACAGTACATTTTTGCAGATAATGATGTGATGATTGGAAAAAACAATAGAAGGAGCACGGATCGCCCATCAGCTTTGAAGAACCACAACAGATCTCAACAGCGAAGTCCGCATGTTGTAAAGAGTATGTCAAATGATGCCGTCAATGTTGTTACACCAAGGAAAACCAAAGAGTCTGCTGACGGTCAGAGCATGCAAAAACAAAAGGATCGCTCGGCTTCATCAGCAATGAGGCAAAAACAGACATACGTTCAAACAGGGAAGGCCAATGCATTCAGATTTTGATTTTGTGGCTCCACGAAGAGTAATGTAGGATGATAAATGAATGAACTGAACACATGTTGGGTATGCACACTTTATCTCACTGGCCAATAATAAAATGTACATCATAAAATGATGATTCTCCAATAGTTGGTTACTTTTTTGAGGCGAATGTCAATAGGAGCTTCAAGGCACTTGTTAAGAAGCTAAAAAGAGATATATATATATCTATATATTTTATAGATTTTTTTTTTTAAAAAGAAAAACCTTGTAATCAATATTAGGACATATTTGATGGTTCTTTTCTCCTATTCTTAACTAGGGTGGCCAAAAACAGAGATGGACATGGTTCAAATTACTTGGGCTTTTTATCCAAGTCAAATTAAATCATAAAAACGATTCAGTTTCTTATCACTTTGAACCAAACCGCATGGTTCATTTTATGAATTTTCTTTGACCATGTAACTTTGGTTTGGTTTTCTTTTACTCACTGATTGATCTATAATTTATGATCAAAGAAAATTTAATGCATGATACGTAATCTCATATTATAAAATTGAACTTTTTTTTTTAATAAACACATGCTGGTTGGCGGTTAGAGAATTCACAAATTTTCAAAATAAAAATCTACTCTATGGCATGTAGGAATTACTTGAAAACTTTATCCTATAGAACCTATCAAGTGTAAGGTGCCCTTTAAGAATAGTGGGAATTTTTATCATGTCTTTATAATATAAAGGATTTTAGGTAACTTGCCCAACAATCGATTTTTTTTTTTTTCATATTTGTAACTAGTATATATATTAACCTAATAATATCCAAATCATATATTTTACAATTACATACTTTTTGTAAAAACATATACCATGAACATGATAATAAACAATTCATGGGGTATACTATCACAAAATTGCAATCAATTGTAAAATTCTAGTCCACTTATTCAAAATAAATAACAATACCAAATCCATTATAATATATTCACTAATATAGTAATATTTATCGGAAAACACAATACAATAAAATAAATCGAGCTTCAAACAATTATAGCTTAAACATAATCTTTCTTCTTCAATCATCATCTATAAAGTCTTCATAAAAATGCATGCGGAGAAAAGTTCCCAACAATAGAGCAAGGCTAATGATAGTAATAAGAAAATGAGAGGCAGCCAAGGGATGAAGGATGTAAGATGCTTTAGGTTTTTACTTTTTGCAAAGAGTAAATGGACTTAAACCTCGAGTTTTAGAAAAATATTATATTTTTGTTATGTTTAATATTATTATTAGAACTTTTACAGGGCTAGTATGGGGTACTGTCGAGTCTGATTTATTCTTGGTTTTATTAATTTTTTTTTAATTTGATCAATATTAAACCTTACTAATTTAATATTAACCCTCGATTAAGAATTAAGGAAAATAAAAAATTTTAAACGTATTTGGAGTTGTCACCTAACTGAAGTTGAGAAAAGATTTAGATTAAAATCAATTAGGTGGATTGATTTTAATCTAGACACTAGGTTGTGTAAAAAACTAATTTAAAAAGAAAAAAAGTTTTTAAAATCTGGAGATCGAGTTCGTGGGCTAATTTTTTTAACTCTTACGGATATCACTACTAACTTTTTAAATTTAGATTTTTCTTTCAAAATTATCCTTCTAAAAATGAAATTCAATTACCAGCTAATGAATTGGATTCTATTAAATTAAATTCGATAAATTAAACTAGATTGGAAAATTTTAAATTTTTTCGTTTTTTAATAAATTGAATAACTAAAAGTGAAAAAAACTAATTTTTTTATTTTTTATGTTGCCTTAAAAGTGCCTACATACCCGTTATTTTAGATCAGATGTACATAGTTCTTTTTGAAAATGTTAGTGAGATGATTTATTTTAATTTTTGAAAATGGTCGGCTTTAAGTTCTTTTAGCCATTTAATTTTATTTTAAAGAAACACCTAAGAGGAAAAAGGTCCTAATTTGTTCTTATTTGGGAGGGAAATCCTAATTTTTGAAAAAAAAAGTCAATTTATTTTTATTTATTTTAAAAGAAAAAAAATTCTAAGTGAGAAAAATTTTTGAAAAAAATCTTAAAGTATCTAAATGAAATTTTTCATGAAATACGCAATTATGATGGTTAACATACCTAACTATAAAAAAGATGCTTACTTATAAAAAGAAAGCTTAATTATAGAAAATATACCTAGATTATAGAAAAAAAGTATAAATCATAGCAAATATGTCTGAATCATAGAAAATATAGCCATAAGAAAATGTTGCGTTTGTTTTGGAAAATTCTAAGAAATCCTAACTTTAAAAAGATTCATTTTATTTATTTATTTATTTTATTGAAAAATGTTTTTATAAGTGATAAAATGGTTTTTATATATTTTCTTCATTTTATTGTCTTTTATATATATTTATTGTTATTTTCATTTTTTTCATTTCTTTACTAAAACATCAAAATATATTTAAAAAAATTCTTCCACTTTCTTTTTCTTTTTTCATTTTTTATTTCTCTTTCTTATTTTTTCTTTCTCTCTGTTTTTTTCTTTTTTTTATTACAATTACAATTGGATAAATATAAAAAAAAAAACTCTAAACTACTCTATCCCCTTTTCTTCTTTTCTTTATATATATTTTTTTGTTTGGTTACAATACAATGGAATTCACAAGAATAAACTAAATAAATAAAATAAATAAATGACTAAACAAATAAACTAAACAAAAAAAATGGGCCGAACTTGATATGTGAGGACAAATTATAGTAACGGGTTGGAGTCCAATGGATCAGGTCAGCACGCGAATCCAGGTTGGGTCTGGAGCGCGGATCCGAGTCTAAAGGAGAGGAGGAATGCAACAAGTTCATGGGGTGATTCGCATCATTTCAGACGCTAAAACAAGGGGGTGATCGGCTTTTTATGTGTTTTGAATTAGGGAATAAGGGTATAGGAATGATGGCACAGGGTTTGGAGCTTGTTTTGGTGGTTTTTGAGAGTGGTGGCCATTTGAGGTGGAGAGAGAAATGTCGCACACTGTTGATGGTGGTGGTAGTGATTGTTGAGGGATAAAGGGTTATTGGTTTGGGGTTATTGGGTGTGGTGAAGTTGTTAAGGTGGTTGGTTAATGTCAAAACTGCCATATGGTGGTGGTTCTCACGGAGGTTGAGGGTTTTGAAAACCCTAGGTGGTGGTTAGGGACACTTAAGATCACGGTAAAGCTTCTGGCAAGTTAGGTTTGATGGTTTTGATAGTAAGGAGTCTCGTGGAAGCTTTATATTAACTCGAGTGGTTGAGGAAGATGATATTGTAGAGAGAGTGTGAGAGGCAGTAGAGAGAGAGAGTTGATGGGTGTTGTAGTTCGAGTGGTTTTAAACGTGTTTCTAATTGTCTTTGCCCTCCAAACGAATTTTCGAGCTCTAATTTATACTAAAACAGCTTAGTTAACCATGGAAAGTTGAAAAATCGGATTGAATGTGAATCCCCTAATTTCCAATTTTTTCTGAATTTTCACTGCGAATTTGAATCATTAAATGGTTGTATCCAAACATGTTTTCGATCTCAATTCGAAATAGGCTATGTCTAGAACAGAAATCATCTACTAATTGGTGTATTCTGACATTGAAATTGTGTAAAAAATGTGGCTAAAGTGAAGGGGGGTGTAGCTATTTTGTTAGGGAAAAAGAGGGAAAGGGAAGGAAAGAGAGAGAAAGATATGCTGACGTGATGCCATAGTACCATGTCAATTATAGGGTCGAATGATAATATGTCACGTATCTTGCATGACATATGGCTGATGACATGTGGCTAATGACATGGATGGTTGCGATGACAGATCAAGGTTCATTCAACAATGCCATGTCTCACAATGTGATCTAATAACAAAATGCTACGTGTCAAGATGTATGGCATAATGATTGCTTAGCATGTGGCAATGTTTATTGTCAAACCCTAAACCTTTAAGCCAAGTGCAATATCAAGTTTAAGTATTTTATTGTTAGGCCGTCAGCTAATGCCTTACCTATATGTGCAATTAATTGCACATTAAAAAAAAAACTAAATTAAAAATTCTATCTTATTAAATTATCTAAAAATTTTATTATTTATTTATTATTATTATTATTATTTTCTTAAATTTTCCATTTTTTTTTTGCAATTTTATAAATATTTTTGTGTTTTTTCTAAATTAGAACCCCTTACCTTATTTTAAAAACAAAATTATTAGAAAACAAAAATAAGGTGTTTACAGATACTATAAGACCCGTACCATGTATGCCTTAAAAGCATAGGCTTGAGAGTAAGTAAAAACTATGAAGATGCAGTACCTTGGATTCAATTACATGGGAGCAGGTTTCAAAAAAAAAAGAATTAAAACCTACACTACGACCTTCGATAACCATTAAGAAACTACTTGACCATACAGGTTAAAGTAAGTTATAGGTTCTAGCTTGTGACTAACCCAACCCTAGTTATTATGGTACTTGTTTAGAAATTTTATTGAGATAATGTTGGTCATGTGTATCTTGTGTGATCTTACACTATAGATGACCTAAGAGAAGTCATAATCAGATGACATGAGGGAGGATATTAGGAAGCGATGTAAAAGGAGGAAATGGTGATCTCAATAGCTCTTAAGTGCAAGGAATAAGTGAAGGGGCTTTAAACCTTTACTTCACTATTCTTATTATTTATCTTCTATAGTAGGATTCCTATAACACATTGGCATTTGTCTAAAGTTTCTTAAGTGGGAAATAAGGAGGAGCACCTAAATATAAGTTTCAAAGCTTGTTCTATAACGTCAGAGGACTTTGGAGTTCGATGAATGAGATGGGTTTTCATGATATCCATTGGATTATTCCAATAATCGATAGATAAGATGCGTTCATGATTTAACATATATAACTCCTCTTTTGGGCCTTAATATTAATGATATTTTTATTGGGCTTCTCATGGCTTAAGCATATTAATAAGTATTTTGTTAGCATAAGCTTATTGAGAAAGGCCAAATACAAACAAACCAGACCGGTGATCTTTGTCCTAAGCTTATTGTACCAAATCTCCTTCATACATGCTTAAATTAGCCTTACTACTTAAGTTATGCTACTAACTTAAGAAAAAAAAAATTAGTTCATTAAATAAATGTAAGCTAAGCCTAATAACAAATAGGTCCTCTATAGAAATTAAAGAAAAATAGAACTTTTCATATTTTCAAATATTTGCTCTTTTGTACCTCATAAAATGTTAAAAGCTTTTTATTTTAATATTATGTCCTTTAATAAGTAGGTAGGAGCACTTGTTAAATGGATACTTACCAAAGTATCAAGAAGTTTATGGTGATGCTTCATCATGTGCTAAGGATGGTACTTTAATATTACATGTTTCACATCAGGGAAAAGAACTGATAAACCTATAGTATTAAAGATGTTAAGTTAAAGGAATGCGCATCACTGGGTCTTGTAAAGGAACATTCATGGGCTTAACACAATATCCAACCAAAAACCTTAAAATATTAGGCTAGTTTTCTTCACTTAAATATTTTTTTACTTAATTATTACATTTCCAATGTGGGATTTCCTACTCATACTTATATCCCTACAATCTTCCCCTCAAGTATGAGTCCCTTCCATATTGGGCTTTACATCTTACTTCCTTTTGAACAAAAACCTTTTGCAGCCTCATCAAGAACTCTTTAATTAACTCTACTAAGCCCAGTCCTTAAGCAACCTACAACCCACCTCCCTTACCTTATGTTACGCCCCGAAGTCGCGAAGTCGCAACAGTCCCGCCGTGTAAACCATTCTATGATAGAAACTGGCCTCACAGTTCCTACCATAGAGATAATCTACACAAGGCGTCGACGACCACTCGCTTTGAAGTAAACAGTTCGATTAATGATTATACTACAAATATAATAAGTAACTCAAATTACTATTAAACGTAGATAATCATATAAATAAGTCCACAGAGCTTCCCAGGAAGATTTACATAATAACTACAGTTTACTAATTTACAGAATAACTAACAGTCTTCATCCTTTAACTACAAGGTCAGTCTAGTTACACATTAAGCTAAATAACTTGATCCTCACACCCCTGGCTTCAAAAAGACTAACCTCTGGATAATTGTAGGGCGGCATGGTACTTGAAGAGATTACAAATCAGAACCTGCAAAAGGATCTATAAAGGTATGAGCAACTACAGCTCAGTAAGTTGAATTGGAGACTCGTGAATGCATACAAGCACAAACAGGGTTATCAAACAATTATTTTCATGCAATGCAACAATCAAGTGTCATCGCACAACGTAGTCCGGTCCGTTGTGAAATCAGAGAAATTTCACCCGCTCCGATCCGGGTTGAGGAGTTCCATGTTATGCAGCAGCTCACAACCAAACCTAGGCTTGTGCAATGGAGACCTCGCTCCTCCCACGACTACCTTCGAACCATTGACTTCACCCCCGCCGCGACCTCCTCTCCTGTCACTTAGTTCGACTGAGGATGAAGAAGGGACCATTTTGCAATCCTGCGCTATCCCTTTCGAAGGGGTCGGTATTTGGTTGGAGAGTCCTATGATCCCCTAACGGGTTGCAATACATGACGTTTTCGGTTATTATGGTCGACTAAGATTAAATTCCGGTTAAGGTTTTCAAACAAGTTCATACCAATTAAATCAGTCACAAAATCACTCACAGCACAAATTCCAGCACGAATTCAGATACATCAAACACATGCGCAAACTACTTACAATCACAAGCATATACAAGCCTAAGTCTCCGAGCACTACAAAACTAGTACTCTATTACAATAAGCAATAACCCAACTTACTTGAATTTGCTTGATCGCTCGATCGCTCGATCCTTAAATTGCGAGCTGATTTGTTTCTGAGTGTCCTATAATGCAAAGAGGTCCTTTTAGTACTTATTTTTATGGATTCTTATTCTAATTTATAATGTAACTCATTTTCCTCATGTATACCTACAACGTATTAATAATTCATTGTATTTTATTTCGGGGTTCAGCTCCTAGACTAGGTTCTAGTTTTAATTCCTAAGTCGTAATTAGGCTCGAATCCCAATGTGACATTAATCACCTTATACTCGGGTATTCAAATATCCTATTGGGTCGAAATTTTGGTATTCTAACTATTCGGTACACTCTAACCCTAATTGGGATATCGGATTTATTCCCGATGTGTAAAAATCTTACATTTTAAGATATTTACTTAAAATTAAATATTAATTCAGATTTATTATTTTTCTGATTTCAATTATATTATTATCTAAATAACTTTATTTTTTTTTAAATTTAGTAATTTATATTTTCACATATTCCTAATTTCTCATATTCTTTACCTAATTTCCCTAATTAACCATAATTAGTACTTAATAGCTAGGATTAGGGTTCCACTGCAGAGATTAACTTCCTTAATCATCTAATCAAGATCCAAATCAGTAATTAACATCCTAATTACCTAATTAATCCCAAATCACCCAATTTTACCATCATTTTAGGGCTAAAAATTAACTTAAAATTTTTGAAAATTAATTTAAAAAAAAGGGCTTCATAGCACTGTTCTAAATCATATGAGAATCCTACAAAAAAATTTTGAGCCCCAAACTACATCCCTAAGCCTATTTAATTTCCGATTTAATCATGCTCGGTTTTGATCAATTTCTTAAGAACCCTATATTTCCAGACATAATTAAACTAAATCAATATTTTTCCCTAAATCTACATACAATAAAACCTCAGAATAACAAGTTTCATAATTTTCTGGGCAAAATAACTAATTTTACAAAATTATACAAAAATCGGGGTGAATAAATGACTAACCGGTTCAAAGCTTTCTGGCCGTCCAAACCCAGTCCAAGGCTGTCGGCCGGTCCAGACGCTGGTCCTAGTGTAGGGTGGTGGTGGTGGTTCGGTCCCAAGTGGTGGTGGGTGGTGGTTCTAGTTCACCTTACTAATCTGTACAGTTTTCTTTTTTTTTTTTTTTCTGGAATTTCTCTCGATTTTTCTCAGATTACAAACTGTCCAAATGTCTTCTGAGAATTTTTTCCTTATTTATAGACAAACATAGTAATTAATGTGCATTAATTTGATGGGATTTTGCCCATTTCCTTGATTTTAGGCTTTTAGTTTGGCAAAATCTTATTAGCTAATTTTTTTTCTTTTCAGTCACGACCTGATCTAGTTGCAGATATCTTCTTCTGAATTTTTTCTGATTTTTTTATAATTATTTTGTATTTTTCTTTAATTATTTACTTAATTTTCGGCCTATTTTAGCAATTACGCGTATTTTTATCTACACGTAAATACATGTAGGGTATACGTGAACATTCCTAAATATTATTTTGGTCATTCTAAAATTTTTAGTATACATATAATCTATCTCTACTAATTTATTAGTTATTATATTACACTTTTTGCCTTTTCGGTAATTAGCAGTTATTATGCTTAAAATTTGAAAATTTTATAGTCTCCTATTTTACTACTCACTTTCTTAAATTTAAGTTTACAGGGTCATTTTTATTGGTATTTTGTTAAATAGTTTATAATTTGGGTTTGATCGGATCCTTTAGCCGATCGTCCTAAACCTTGGGTTTTAAGTTCAAACCTATGGTTTCTTGGCTTGGCTTTAGGGTTTACACCTTATACCATGGGTTTTACTTAAATCACCACCATAAAACTCTTATTTCTACATGAGATGATCTTATTCTTTCCATATGAGTAGTAAATTAGAAAGCAAAAGAGCAATAAGGAAGCAGAGCAAATTAGTGTTTAAATGAAAGGAACCCCAATATCAAGTGCTAAGAAGATGGATAAACCTCTTTGTAAAAGTTCCATTAACAAAAGGATTGAAAGAAAAGTGATTTTGGAGGTAAAGGAAGAAACAAGGAGAAAGCAATAAGAGTCATTAGAAGAATTAGATGGCTTTCAAGGATGAAAGTTTTTTAAGGGGAGGAGGATGTAAAGACAAGGAAAATTAGAAAAGAAAATGTATTAATAACAAGGACATAAGCGTCATTTAAGTTATAAAACTCCCATTTAACCCTGCTCATTTCTATTGCCATTATCCCTTTCTAAAACCCTAACACTCATTAAGCCCCTCTAACCCTCTCTTCTTCTTCTCTTCTCTTTACTCTTTCCATTTTCAATTGGAACAAACTTTAGAGCACTCAAAAACTTAAGGAAATTCCTATTAAACTAAACCCTAAGGCAAGTTTAAGTACTCAACCTCTTTTTTCTAGAATCCTTTCTTTCTTCTTTAATATATTATTTTCTTTATAAATATACAAATAAATATATACAACTTTCATAAGTAATCCCATTTCTATAAATCATGGATTGACCTAGTTAGTACCTTGGATTTTTTCGTTCTGATACTCCATTCAAGAGTTATTAGCATTGGAGCTATCAAATCAATTCATTGTTGAGAATTGAATAGTATAACATAAGAAAATCTTTTGTCCAAAACTTATCAAAAATTGTATTTCCAATCTAACCCTTTTACTTTTCTTTTCTTTTTGTCAAATGAGATCCTTAGTAAAACTTTCTTCAACTAGTGAAAGTCTAGAGATTTTATTCAATTAAATAACTATTTTCTGGGAGTTAAACTACTGTTTATCAATATTTCAAGAAAAAGTGTCTTTTGTTTTCCATTTCCATTACTATAAGAATGAATACTATAATTTGCATTTCGAACATGCACGAATACATCATCTATAAGATAACTTTCATCTTGAAATCTTAGTGAAAAACTTCCACTTTCATGGAGTTTCAGAGCTTTTCCTTAGAAATCTCAAATTAAGTTAGTTGTTTATTGCAACTTCTTATGGGGTTCTGATTCTCTTCTAGATTTCAAAAGTTTCCATCAATTCATGTAAATTTCTCATCCCTCTTCTCTTGTTTTTTCAAAGTTTATAATGGGTTTTACCTAAAGTTGGATTGTGGATGGAAGTTGAGTTAAAATGTTTGGAGTTGAGTTTTCTGAGCTATGAAGTAAGGTGATGTTACTTGAATTCATGCATGGAAGAATTATGGTTGAGGTGGTGAGTTTTAGGATTTAATCAAAGTTGCATGCATATGTGCTGGTATATCACAGTAAGATGCTAGAAGGATTACCATTCAGACGTTAGTTTTGACTTAAGGAAAAAGGTTGAATGTGAACATGCCTTTTAAGGATGTTAGCTACCATCTGGATGCTAGGTCATCTTTCATGAACAAAAGCTTAGCATTCATATGCTAACATATAGCATATGGACGCTATGCCTGGTGAAGCTTTCAACCCTGTTTTCCTTTTATTCTTTTGACTCTAAACCTTCAACTAAGTATCTTATACATCTAATCCTACCTAAAGACCTAATCTTCTCAAGTATTTCCAGTGTTTAGAAGCCTAAATAAGATTGAATTCCAATAGTCATTAAGTGAGAGTTAGCTTAAGTGAAAGTTAGAATCTTTAAGCTTAAAGCTTATATTGAATTGGATTAAATGATAGATTAAGAAAGTTGTTATTCTAATTGTTAAGTTCTTGATCTAATTTCCTAGTTGTCACAATTTAGACCTTATGATTGATTCAATTTAGGCTTTTAAATTGGTTTGGTTTAGCTTTCTAAGTACGTAGTGCTTATGTGTTGCTTATGCTTGTTAGCATAGTTAAGTAACTAAACTTATATCACATCTGACTAACAACTTGATTTGTTAATTGTGCTTAGGCCCATCCTAAGTCTAAGGGGCAAATGCTAATTTTTATGTGAGAACTCCCTAGTAAACTCGTATATTAAGACGATGCCACTAAATTTAGGTATCATGGATCATGATTCTTCGGTTCAGAGGTTAGTTCACCATCATTGTAATATATATGTAGTAAAGTAAAGGACTTATATATTTACTAGTAGTTTGCATTCATGTTGCATGTGTAAGAATTAAATTGTGTAATATTAATACAAATATTATTATTAAACACATTAAACTATACTAATCACAATTAAATTGCTTCATTTAAAGAAGTTGCCATTTTCTACAAAATAATAAAGGAGACCGTTCATTAAGAAATTTGGCACATAACATAAAATGATGAATTGTTTGGTCATTTATTTGATTCTATTATAGATTTAAAATTTGGAAAACTAACTTAAAAAAGCTATAAATTTAATATAAAAATAAGAAATGTAGTAACCATGTAAGTAAAACTGCATGCAAGAAAAGAAAATAGAAATATGGAAACAAAAAAATTGATGAAATAGTTATTAAAAAAAATTAACAACCAAAAATTTACAAATAAATATAGTAATAATGATGATAATAGTGATCAACAATAGTAATAATGGTAATATCTATCATTATTATTAAATGAATAAGTCTTATGTGTCTCCAACTATTTTAACCTATGCTATATTTATTTGCACTTTCCTTTTATAGTTATTTTAAATGAAAATTATATCCTCTAACATAATTAAATTAAACTATATAATAGTTTAACTGACTATTCTATTTATGGAGAACCCCTTTAATAGCATAAATTTATCACTATCCAATTCCAATCTAGCGTTTGACTAAATTGACGTGAAATTCTAACATATTCAGATTATTAAGGTATCATATTTTTGTAATAATACAATATTAGGTTTCCATAACACAATAGTGGAAAAACATTAAATTTGTACTCTATGTACCTTTAGAAAATTGTAAATTGACACATATAATTGCCTATACCCCTCTAAGTCCAACTGATTCCTAGAATTGTATCAAAATGATTGATTTCTAGACTAATATACATTATTATTTTTCATTATGCCAATTGATTGTAGTAAGCCAATGTTATCAACCAAATCATACAAAGGAATCTTAGGAAGTAGAACTTAGTCGAATTTCCATAATTCCACAAATCTACATTGCTTCTTACTGCAACCATTCTTGTAACTCCATAAATGTAACATCATAATAACTAAAAAAAGCTATTGACAAAAATAGATAAAAAAAATTGAACTTTTTGGCCATTCAGTTACAATCCTCTCCTTATGCATAATTATAGTTAAAGTTAGAGAGTATTAAAACTGACTAATATTTGTTTCATCATACAACTTAAATTTAAGCTCTACTATATCTTCCTCCAGCATTTCAACTACTTTGATGCCTTGAAAGCAACTTACTTTACAAATTTGACATCTAAACTACTATTAATTAATATATACAAAGCAACACTTTAATAACATAAACTAATCTCTCTATTCTTTTGTCTCCCTCTTTGTGTCACCTTCATGAAATTGTTGAATCAATAAGATACAATTACATTAAAAAAGAAAAAAAGATTACTATTTATATTGTCTGACTTTGCAAACCCCACAAATTTAACCATTTGAGTGTAGGATTAAGTTTGAATATTGTAAATAACTTTAGAAGTCGATCAGGCTGAATAAAATAAAAATTTTATTAAATTATAAATTTGAATATATTATAAGTAATAAAAACTCTAAAATTTTAATTGAAACTTAAATCACGTACGAAAACTCTAAACCCTATATACGTGTAAATACTTGAAATTAAACTCAAACTTAATAAAAACCTTAAAACTATAACTCTAGGTTTATAAAATGGATAAATATAACTTAATAGTAATAAAATCTTAGTAGAATACAATTATTGATCAAAACACGTAATCACGTAAAATTATTAACGAACACGTTGAAATAAGTCGTAAATATTATAATTGTAATAGGTAACAATTAAATTAATAAATTTTCATAAAATTTCAAGATTAATTTATAAATACTAATTATATAATTTTTGTGTTTGGAAAAAAATTACATATTTTTATTTCTATTTTTCTTTTTCCTCCTTTTCCTTTTCCTTTTCTTTTTCTTTTTCCTTTTTCTTTATCCTATTTTCTCCACCTTCTATGTTGGTCTCTAGATCTTCAATGCAGCAGCCCATATGTGTTAATTTAATTTCCAAGTGTTCAATGAAGAGAGGAAAAACAAGAGGAATGATGATCTTGTCCCATCATCATTAATGCCACATATTACATTTGATTTCTTTCTAAAATTGTTGACTTATTTAGTTCACATTTGTTACCAGAGGCCAAAAGCATTTCATTGTTCCTTTTTCAAGCTAACAACACAAGAAGAAAATAAAAATTTCACATCTCCAAACCTTTTCTTTTTCCAAATCGTAAGCTCCCTATTCTTTCCTTTTAATTTCTAGAAAATTACAAGCAACAAGGAGGAAAAAGTTTAAGGACTTCCATACAAGGGTATTCTATAAGTATAGTATTTATCATATATATTATATGTATTTTGTAGTAATTATTTCTCTATGTTCTTGCACATACATGTATCTTAGGACTTATATATATATATATATATATATATATATATAGTTTTAGTATTTTCTTGTGTATGTATATTCATATATGTTTATATACATGTAATTTTGATTTTCCAAAATAGTTGTACAATAACTTAGGTATATGTATATGTATGTATGCGCAAATAGTAATGTCACGCGTCGAAGCGGCAGAGTCATAACAGCCCCGCTGTGTAAACCATCTTAAGATAGAAGTTAGCCTTACAACTACCATCTTAGACCTGATCTATACGAGGCATCCACGAGTAACCCACTTTGAAGTAAATAGTTTGTAATTTAAATAAATCATTTATCTAAGAAAGTGAGGAAATATATATATACTATAATTTAGTTATTACAATTATCGTTTACAATATTTTTCCGTAATATATTTTCTAGTTATTACATTATTTAGAAATAAAAAATTCTAAAGTAAAAGCTTAAACCTTAAAAATATGTGTTTATTCTTTAGATGTTTTTCCTCACTTCCCAAGATCCAACAGTTATTAGTTTCAAAGTAGTTGTTTGCCGCTTTTTAGCCAGCACTTGCACGACGTTTATAGGGATATGAGCAACCACAACTCAGTAAGTTAGGATGGAGGACTTAAAACTATACCATAAACACAACAAGGTTTTCAATCAACTTATTAGGTGCAATGCATGTTTAAGCAAATGCCATCGCACGACGTTGTCCGGCTCGTCATGAGATTAAAGAAATTGTGCCCGCTCTAATCCGGGTTGAGGAGTTGCCATTAATGCAACAGCTCACGACCAAACCCAGGCTTATGCAATGGAGACCTCACTCCTCCCACGACTACCTTCGAACCATTGACTTCATCCTTACCGCAACCTCCTCACCTATCACTTAGTTTGATTAAAGATGAAGAAGGGATCCTTTACAATCATGCGCTATCCCTTTCAAAGGGGTCGGTATTTGGCTGGAGAATCCTAAATTTCCCCTAATAGGTTGCCATACAGGTCTGATTATGATTATAAGTTGTATATTTGATTAAGTCCAGTTTAATGTAATCATTCATTTAAGACAAATCATACAATATAGGCTAGAACAACCAACAGAATCATAGCATCACTCATAATCAAGCACATGCACACATCCAACTATCTAATAAGTACAACCAAGCATAATTTTAAGCCTCCAAAATACAGCATCGTATTAATCCCAACTTACCCCGACTCCTCGCTCACTCACTCGAGGTTCGACTTACTCAGGCCATCGCCGATCATCCTTATAACACAAACGTGGTTTCAGTTTTTCATATAACTATTATAGGTTCATTTTATCCTATAACGCTTATTATTATGTTTTGTTTAGGGTTTGATATGCCTAATTATCTAGGTCTTAAGTCTTTTACAATTATTCTAGGTTTGGGGTTAGGTTCGGGTTTTGTTTTCGCATCGATTTATAAATTAGGTTCTAGTTTGATTTCTAGGTATTGTTTTATACTCGAACCTTAGAAATTCATTTCAATTCATAATGTAAAATTAATCACATTATTTCCTGATCTCTTAAATATCATCATTACCCTTAATCAGTATTTTATTCTACCCGGTACACTTGAATCCTTATTAGTGTACCGAATTTACTCTTGATGTGAGAAATTTTTACATTTTTCATATAATTACATAAATTTAAGTCTTCTATCAGTTTTATTATATATTTTTATTATTATCATAATATTAATTTTTATTTTTATATTTTCTATTTATTATATTTCTAATAATTACATATTATGTATTATCACCTACTATGTATATAATACACATTTAATATTTCTTTCACTCTAATTACCATCTCCCAACATCAATTATCATTTCAAAATGTCTAAATTCATTCTAAATCAGATTTTACTCATAATTATCCTAATTTCCCTATTACTCATTTACTGTATGATTAACCTAATAATTACATCTAACACCCTAAATGCTACAAGTATCATACTCCATCAGATTTCAACATCCTAAAACATATACTTATTCACTAAATCAGTAATTAACTATTTAATTACTTTATTAACCATAAATTACTTATTTTATGCCTCATTTTAAGGCGTAAAAATTATCTAAAAATTTCAAAAATTAATTTTTGAAAACGGGCTTCATAGCACTGTTCTGTATCATCTAAGTAGTCTACACAAAAATTTTAGGTTCAAAACTACACTCCTAAGGTCATTTATTTCTAAATTGAAACATGCTCGGTTTTACACGATTTCTTAAGGACCATATAGTACGGGACATATTTTCATCAAAATAATATTTTTCCTAAAAACTTCATACAAAAATATTCCACAATAACAAAATTCATAATTTTCTAAGAATATTTACTATTTTTTACAAAATTACACAAAATCGGGCTAGAAATTGAACTTATCAGTCTGGGTGGCTTCGGCCATCGCCGCCCATCGTGGCCTTATCAGCCGGTCTGGGCGCTGCCACCACCGTGTAGTGGTGGTGGCTGTCCACTCCCAGTTGCTCGTCTGGTCTGGGTTCTCCTTTAACGCTCTAACTGCACAGTTTTCTGATTTTTTTTTTACTCGAATTTTTTTCTTCCAATTTCGATGCTCCTAATTTTTCTTTGATTTCTAACTTTCCAAATGAGCTCTATTATTTTTCTCCTATTTATAGAGCTTTGTAGTAATTAATGTGCATTAAATTGGATAAGAAATTGCCCAAATTCCTTAATTTTTAGCTTTTGTGTTGCTCTAATTTAATTGGCTGATTTTTTTCTTATTTTCCCCAGTTGCTACGACCCAATGCTAGATCATTCCTTATTTTTTCTGATTTTTCTTTATTTTTCCTTAATTAATTATGAATTTTTTTTAATTATTTAGTATTATTTTAGCACATTTCACATATTTTAAGTATTTACGCGTATTTCTACCTACATGTAAATTCATATATAGTACAAATAAATATTCCTAAATATTATTTAGGTCATTTTATGATTTTTTTATATATATAATTTATTTCTAGCGATTCGTTTATTATTGAAATGCATTTTACGCATTTTTGATAAATAACGAGTTATATATTTAAAATTTGGAATTTTTATAGTCTTTTATTTTATTGCTTATTTTCTTAAATTCAAACTTATAGGATCATTTTACTAATATTTCTAGTTTTACTTTATAATTTAGGCTCGATTGGGTCTTTCAACAGATCGAAACCTCGAATGGCTAATTGTGGGGTTTAAAAATAATATATATATATACTATGTATTTTTCTTACTCGTGTATTTATATACATATGTATGCGTAGGTATATATATATATTTATATCTAGTATTTTATTATATAGTATATGTATATATACACATATAACATATATACTATGTATTTTCTTTATTTATTTACATATATCCTTATGTATGCGTGAATATTTTTATATATATATATATATATGCCTGGTATTTTTATTATATGATATATGTATGTATGCGTGTATAGTAGATATATATATATATATATATATACTTGGTGTTTTTATTATATAGTATACTATACGTTTATTTAGGTTTATTACATATACATAATATACTATGAACCAAAAGTATATGTATATATTTATGTAGGTATAAAATACAAAAATACTAATTTAGGGGGTATATTAGGCATACATATATATACGTATAATACTATGTATATTAAGTATTTTAATATATACTTACGACATAAAATACAAAAAAAAAAAAGAAAATATGGAAATAAGTATAAAAGTGACACGTGGTATTCCCTTATGTTGCTACGTCATCACTTAGCTAAATTAATTAAATTCGTAACTAAAAATAATAATAAAATAATTAATTAATTAGAAAAAAAATAAAGTAGAAAAAAATGAATTAAATAAGTCTTAAACCTAAAAAATTAGCAAAAATAGGTAATTACAGTAAAATAGACTTAAAAATAAGAAAATTATAAAATATAAAATTTAAATAACTAGTAAATCGAAATTATGCAAAGAAAAGATTACAACCATATTTTACAATTATTTAAGTTGAAATATTCAATTTTGAAACATTTTTCTATCATAATAGAAAATGTAGGTTATAATATCTGAAATAGATCCCGTTACATGAAAATTCATCTAAAAACAATTAAAATGGACTATAAGTTCATAAAAATTTGAACTAAATCGAAAATGTTATATGTAATTAGCTAAAAAGCTTAAATTAAGTATTTCATAAGAATAAATAACTAATTTAAGTAGTTAATACCAAATATATGAATAACTTAGTTATTCCATCTAGATACTCATTACCTTTTATACTTCCTAAATATCAGGTGATCCCGATACGGATACCAACTTACCAAGTAGACTGTTACGACCGTCGATAAACTCAATAACCAAATAAGTACTCCCATAACTTTATACTTGTTTTGTATTTATTGTTAGTACACATAAATTAAATATTAATAACTTGATGTATAGGAGTTCAGGTTATGCATGTGTTTGATATTGATTGATTACTGTACAAAGTACTATTAAATGTCATAATTGAAGATTTGGTTATATGATTGATTGTTACATAATTTAAATGATTTGTTGGTAATGTTTGATTACCTCATAAATTGACTTAATCATATTTAACTCAACTGAAATTATATAAATCATGCATAAGCACGAATATTGCATATAATGTTTCGGTTGTCACCTCATGCGGTTGGTAATGAAGGGCCTTAGAGAGATGGATTTCTACATGATTTAATTAGTATAGTACAGTATATGAGCATTGGTACAATAAGACCTTACTCTTAGCTTGCGGTTTTTACTAGCACCGGAGACACTAACTGTGGGTGACTGGGGATTGCGTCTAGAGACTACCGTTGTAAAGTGTGAGTATGGACTGCGAGGGCCACCTCACCACTAGACCTAGAAATTTGCATACTACTGACTATCTATTTTGTGAAATAGGGAATTTCTATATATATTTATATATGGTTAAAAACTTAGATATTAGGGCTCGGTTGTGATTGGTGCTAATGTATCTCCAATTCTTATTTCGGAGGGCGTTAAATTTGATGTTGTATGCAACACCGGTCAACTGCATATATATTGTTTAGCACACTACTTATTCATGCATTCATATATTTAATAATAAATTGTTTGATAACCTACTTGTTGGTAAGCTTGTATAGCTTACTCCCCAATAGTTTTCTCTTGCAAGTTGCTAGATAATCAGGCATAAATTAAGAGCTGAGTATTGAGTACCAGCATTAAGATACATAAAAGTTAAAATCTGAGGATAAACTGTATATTTTGTTTGAATTATTAAATATAATTATTAATACTATATTTAGATTTTATGGCTTTTGTAAGTTTAAGTTTAAGATCTTATTACTTGATTTTATTGTTTAGTAGGGGATACAGATTTTTTGCGATTTTGAGGAACTATGGATTATTGGATATCTATAGTTACTTATATTTTACAATATATTAATAAATTAAAATAAAAAACTCTAGTGAATAATTATTTAGAGTCTTGCAATCTCTAATTTATAAAGCAGTTTTCATATTATGGGTACACACTTAATATGAAAATTTTAGACAATCTTACTAAGCTTTCCTTAAGGTCATAATAGACTTTCCAAAACTTCTATAACCAACACTAATTCAATAAGACAAAACTAAATGCACAACTAAACCATAGAGGAAAAGCCTTCACTCTTTCTATTAAATTCAACCTTCATTTCCTTTCTTAGTAACAAAGTAGTTAATTATTTAGTTAATGTTGCAAGTGAAAATAAATATAAAAATTTTAAAATTACAATTAGTTTAAACCATTTAAAATAAGTGGAATTAAGTCTAAGAACTAACCTTTACCTGAAGAGAAAGAATTGAAGAATGAAGGAGAATTGATATTTTAGCCAATGAAGAGATTAAAGGAGGAGAAATATATATTGGATGATGAGTGTGTTGACCATCAAAACGTCAATTAGACAACACTTAAGCAAAAATCAAAGTTCTTCCTACTAGTAACAGGAAAACCACACCAGAATCTAAGGTAAAAGGATTAAATCCAAAAATTGGCTTACCATCTCAATAAGCTTCACAAAGTCTAAACTCTTACCATCAAGCTATAATTCCACCATGAATTACCATAAACTCGTTTTATAATAGTTGAATAAATTTTGATATAAAATTAGGCATACTTAAAAGAAAAATGCAATAGAATCACTATCAAGACAATCATAGAAATAAATAGAGTCAATTAAGTAATCTACTGAACTTATCCATTCACTTGTCCATCTAAGGAAACCAACACAAATGTCAACGCCCATAAAGAACCAATCAAACATTGGAAGGTAGAACCTAATCTAATTTCCATAATTCCATGAACAATAATTCAAATGTGAAACCCTAATCTTTAACCTACTATCCAAAACCTAAAGTAGTGAATTACTTTTACTATATGTAGGACCTAGAAAGCATAGTTGGGAGATATAATGAATTGTATTTAGTAAGGGAAGCTTGAGAAACGAGCCTAATTGCATAACAAGACCTTAACTACTCAATATTAATACAAGTTAGGGCACTCGGTATGATTTAAGGCCTTCAAAAAAGGTTGTTCGAATCAAGTTAAATTTTAATATGAGGTTGAAAAATTTAGATAAGGAGTTCTAATAAGGTCATTTTTTAAAAATAAAGTATATATAATACTTAATTTTAATAAAGCATATTTTTATTGAGTCCAATCGATAATTATCAAAAACTCAAAATTTAAGTTCCAAACGATCGCGAAACCTTAAAGATAAATTATTCAACTTATAAAAATAATTTTGGAAGTTAAATGGCATGTAGTATAATTATATAATTATGCTATGCATGTTATATGTACTTGATATGAATATATATTACTAAATATATTAAATAATTAGCTAAAAATTATAATAAATTAAAGGAAAATTATAAAAAAAATCATAACTACATGGAATACTCTAGGAATTGGCACGACACCTTTAGGACACATGGGAAAATATGTGTATAAGTTGGCAATATAAAGTATTATTTAATCTAACACTAAGACACCTAACATACTAGACAAAGAATTCTTGGAAATTTCATCCTATTTTTTCCACCAAACTACAACCTTTAAATTTGAGTTTAATAGAAACTTAGTCATTTGACAACATCCAGAAACTAAGAAATCCTCTCAAACACTAGAATTTAGTAGGAAAACAAAAACTAGGAAATAATAGCCAATAACATGGGAATTGTCGTTTCAATACCAAATGACAACGTGGCAAGGTAAGGCTTTGGACTTAAGCTTTCGGGGGTGAGAGGAGCTTTATCGACAACTAGTGGTGGTTGGAGGGTAGTTGGATGGCCATGTGTCAATAAGAGTAAGTTTTACACCTGATTTTGTTTTATTTTCTAAAAATATCAAATTAGTTTAAAAATTTATGAAAATTTATTTCCCTAAGGAATTTTACATTTACATTCATATCATAATTTTATTTTGTTGAAATAACATTGATTTAGGGTACTTACTTATGAACGTGCTATGTTCCAACGAATTTTAATTTAATTTTTCAAAATATTATATGAAAAATTATATATAACACTCTTATAATATATACTAAATTGTGGTAACAAGAATTTAAAAAAAAATTATGTTTACTATTTATTGTGAATTATTTAATATTTGTTGGTAGTTTTACCAATTAAGTTAAATTAAAGGATTTTGAAGTAATTTGTGTACAAACCCAACTCGATATAATTTATGGAGCTTAGTATTATTAAATTATACGTTATACTCTAATTTGATGAAAAGTATAATTATTTACCTATTGTAAGCTATTTACTGATAAAATAGAGCTAAAATAAATACTATGGAGTATATTATATAATATGTCATTTTAGTGTTTTGCATGACCAAAATATAATCACTATCATTTCCTAAGTATAATACACTTTTCATGGTTTTGATGGAGTACAAATACTAACTATTATATATTTTCTAATTATTTGTACATATTTTGCCAAATATAATAATATTGGGTAAATTGGTATAATTGACATTGTAGCATGAAGGAGTTCTAGTGACTATGATACTTAAATAATACCTTACCAGTCTTAGTTTGGTTTATTTGAAAAGTGGGAATAATATAAGTAGACATGATATCCTGGGTAAATCAGAAGCTAGATTGAAAACAGAATTAGAAGTTATTATATTTAAGTGTTCTCGTGTAAGTTGAACTTAAACGATTGAGCTAGGTTAAAAACCAGAGATTTTAGTCGATAGACTGAAGATATAAGTTAACTAGTATTTAATTAAGAATTTTCAAGTTAGGCCAAATCAGAGGCTAATTCAAAAGCGAAAATAGAAGTGAAATCAAAGACTAAGTTAAAAACAACCTAAAGTGAACTAACAACTAACAAGCAAGTATTAAATTGAAATATATATACACATGAGCTATAATTGATCTTAGAAGTATTTACCTTGTTTAGCTGAAATCGTGAAGGAAGGAGATCACGTTAACGAGTAAGCTTGGAAACGTGTTGTTAGCCAAGTAAGTAGATATTTGTATGTGCTTGAGTAAACTTATGTCGAATCTTAACTTTGTGTGCTTGGTGATGTTTTAGCTTAACTGAGCTTGATTGTGAGTTTGATGTATAGCTTGATGTATTATATGGAGCTTTCTTTCATAATTGTTATTGATTGACTGATGGTCTGATATTAGACTTGGTTGTTTAGTCACATTACTCATTATTGATGTAACATCTACTGTGACTTCCATTAACTTGGTATAAGATTTAGGGACTAATCTTATCTCTTAAGGTGTTTACTTAATTGAACTTGATTCCGAAGTCTTAAAATTGATAAAGATACTAAATAAAGGCTGAGTAATAAGTGATGATTAAAGTTTGCTTAGATTTGTTGGATATTGCTTAGTATGTAATTTGATGCATTCATGGCACAATATGGCACGAAAAAGACCTACAGGTTAAGTCTTTATAAAACTGAGATTTTTCTAGGCTAAGTTTTAATGAAAGTAAGGTTAGGTTTTGATAAGCATATGGTTTGACATTCGAAAGCTAGGTTTACTAAGTAAACCACTTAGTTCATAAAAGGTGAGTTTTCAAGTGTATATAACTATATTTCTGAATCATTATAGGTGGTTTTTGTTAAACTTGGTTTTGGAGGTTGTACTCCTAAGCAGCTCCTTATTACCACTTAGTTCTTAGACTTTGTATCTAGATGGCTAAATGTGTCAACAAATCGAATGAGTTACTAAGTTGGACCAGGATATCGGTACCGATGCATGTTACGTACATGAGCATGGCATGCACCTATTACATTTATGTTGCTTGATTTGGAAATGATATGCTAATGTAATTGGACTAAAGACTTGAATAATGTATTTGTTTAGCTATGTTTGTTATTGTATGTTTATCCACTCTTACTCAGCTTACAATAGCTTAGGAGATAAATTGTCTTATTCTCAGGTTAAAGATTAGTTAGATAGAGTATCCCATTATAGAGACGAAGAGATTTCATAATACTAATTAAGGATGAGCTTTTGGAAGAAGTGATTGACTTCAAGGGACAACTTAAATGCATGGAGGCAGCTTTTTAGGGAAAAAGTTGATAATACCTCACAAAAAGATTTAGTATATCAATCGTAGTCAAACATATGTACTTGCAAAGGATTACTATGTTGTATGGAAGTGTGTAAATGCAATACTTTAAGTATAGCTCATTTTCGTACAAACTTCCGTTGTTGTTTGCTATTGAATAAGAAGTGGTTTGGAGTCAAATGTTATATGAAGTAAACTAGTAGGATTAGATACAGGTTTTGCCTTATCCCTAACTCAAGGAAGATAGTAAAAAACTATCTTCACGTATCAAAAGTTTGAGAAAAGTTTCAAGCAAACTCTTAAAAAGGAGGGCATTACATCAAAAGATTTCAAATAAATAAAATTTACAATAACAAAGGACATAACAAAAAAACAACTAAAATACCACCAATAAACCCCAAACCAAAAAAAAATAATAATAATAATAGAACAACAAAATTAACAACCAAATAACAATTTTCTCGGCAAACTAAACCCCCTAAAATGTACCACTTATATTTCAAATGCACCCATCATTAGGAGTACTCTCAAGCACATCTTTAATAGTTAAGGATTTATCAACATGGCATAGAAGCATGAGTTCATAGCCTACAACTGCACACGTATAATGTTCACCATAAATTTAATAACAATAATTCTTATTCCTATAATCACAATCTTCATAATCTAGTGACTCAATTATCAAAACCTTAACTAATTCCAATTCAACGACTTTATAACAACTGGTATTTAAATCCCCAACAAATTTGCGATTTAACTAAATGAAAACAATTAATCGCCATCGAACTCTAAGAAAAGAGACAACCAAAACAACCTTAAAAATTTAGAAATTGATGCAATTGGATCTTGTTTATATTGAAGTGGATTGATTGGGGATGTAAGAGTGTGAATTGTATAGGAAAAAGAAGGAATGGATTTAGGAAACGGAAAGGAAGGAGAGAGAAACACACTCTGGATGAAAGCTATCAATGACAGTACATCACTTTAATAGATCAAATGTAAAATAAAGAAGTTCAAAATTGTCACCATTAAGGATGCACCATAATTTGTGAGTTTGAGAGTTTTAGGCATTTTGGGGTGGTTGCTGGAATGAAGGAATGTTTGGGAGATAGTGGATAATAAAAGAGAAACATGGAGAAGGGCAATTTTAGAGGAGATAGTTTTCAATAATATTAAAAGGAAAACTGTAAATAAATATAATATAGGTTAAAATAGTTGGAGTCGAATAAGGCTTATTTGTTTAATAATAATAATAATAATAATATATATATATATATATAAATAGAGAGAGAGAGAGAGAGACTATAATTTTAAGATAAAAAGTTCAAATATTAGTAGTGCTATGAAAATTGGACGAGATGGTTAATACTTCCAAATATTAGTAATTATGTTTAGTGGTGTTGTTTAACCTATAAACATGAGGTTAATGGTGTTGAAGTAGATTTGTAGAGGCAATTAGTATTATATTGTGATGATGTAGTGATGATTTAGGGAATTGTAAGAAATGAAGTTATTAGACTTGTTAACAAGATCAGTAGCTATAAGAGCTAGAATCTTGTTGATAGTTATAACGGTGGTTAGGATGACTTGCTTGTAAGTCATTTGAATTGTTTGTATTTGGATAATTGTTTTGTTTTTACCCTGTTAGTTGGTATTAGAGGTGATTTTAGAGACTTTTATGGTGTTTTAATGCCATAATGTGTCATTAGATAGTAAGGGCATGAGGCAGATTATGGTGCCCTTAAATTCTAAGGTGTTACATTTACCACTAGTCATTCACTTATTCCTGTGGTCATCCTTATATCTTCATAGTTGTACAAATGCAATCCATTTTATTTGAAAGTTTGATTAATAGGTTAGAGTTATTTTAACACTTGCATTTCGAATGTATCATGCCTAGTTTATTCTAAATATCTGTACATGGTACACTATCTCATGACTGTGTTTCTTATATCATATAATTTTTTTTTTATTTTAAAAAGCACATCCTTTTATACAAGTAATATAATTTTTACAATTCTTTCAACTTTATATAGTTTAATGTAAGACAGTACAATTTTTTTTTTTACGTTTATGATGTTTCATTTTCATCCTTGGAAATGTTATAACTTTTTTTCCATATGATACATTATTTTATAAAAAACGATCCAATAATTTCATAAAACTAAAATGTTATATTTTATATAATTAAATAATAATATTTATCCTATATTCACCTATGTAATATCAATTTCTTAGGATTTTTTCATGAAAGCTTAACTTGGCGTATAGGTATGAAACAAACGCGATGTGTTACCAAGCTCTTGAAAGCTCCATTATTAGTAACAGGAATCCTTTCTTTTTTCCCCAAGTACGAGGAATTAAATGCGAAATAATTGCCAACCTATGAGTATTATATGTCATACTCCCATATTTTTATTTGATAAAACTTTCATAAAAACTAATAACTAATTTTATTGCATTATATATAATTTAACGTGAATTTAGTGGACCTAACCTAAATTTCGTAGGGTTTCCTTCCTATTGATGGTTTTGGCACCGTTTCACTATCACATGTTTAAAAACAAAGATATTAGATAAGAGTAAAAATATATATAACCAATTCATAAAAAAATATAGTTGAAACAAAAATAAATATAAATGAGACATAGATAAAACTGATAAATAAACCGACATAAGTTACTTATTAGCAACCCTTAATGTAACTTTTTTTATAGAATAAGATTCCATAAAATCCAATTTATTATTGTTTTCAAGAAAATTTTAGCCAAATATATGGCTAATGAATCTAATTGCTTCAAGAAGAAGGTTTAAGTTATTTATACAAGGTAAGACTTGTGCTTCAAGAACGGCTTAAGTTATTTATTTAAGGTAAGACTTGAGGAGTTTAATTTATGGAAAAGGCTCTCGTATAATTCATTTATTTGAGAAATATTAGTGAAATGAAGGAGTGAGGATCAAGAAATAGAGGTGGGAGAATTATGCACCAGACGATTGACATTTGAGGTTAAGTTTAAATAGAGTATCAGATTTTTAAATAGTTTAAATAAATGATCAATATCATGTCAAATGGTTTAAATAGAGAATCAAATTTTCAAATGGTCAACATGAAGAATTAACATTATGATAAATGGTTCATAATAGAGGGTTAAAATTGAAATAAAATTATATTTTTAATTCTTTATTTAAAGCACTTTACCATAACATCTTTTACTTTAACCACTTAAAAATTTGCTTCTTAATTTGAACAATTTATTATAACAACGATCTTTTATTTTAACAACTTAAAAGTTTGATCATTTATTTAAACTTGACCTGAAATATTGATTTCTTATTTATAGTTTTCGCTTGAGGAAACATGATGTCATGGCTTTATATAACTTATTCTTGAAAACTTCCATAGCCGTGTGTATCCGGTAAACTAAACTTTTAAAAATTGAACACGTTTTCCTATTAAACAAGCATGAGGCCTTTTATTTATTTATTTTTTTTCACTTTGTTAATATGGAAGATGACCTAGCACTAAATCTAACGTGGTATAATACAAAATCGAAGACAAAATAAACGGTGTGGAAAGTCGTTGAGAAGGTTTAATGAACCAATAATATTTTTTTGAAATTTATCATCTAAATAGTGTAAAGACAAGCGGCCTAATTCTTATCAAACATAATTGTCAAAAAAACTTTCTCACTATTTATTATTTTTCTAAATCAGTAATGAATGAGTTACATTTATAAAATAAAATGAGATGAAATTTATTTTGTCTCTTAAATAACATTTCTCTTCGATTTTTTCCTTTTGTACTTATTTTACTGAAAAATGATAAATGGTAAGAAAAGTTGTTGAGAACTATTTGTTTGATAGTGATTGGGCCATTAATCTTTATATTGTTTAGATGATAAAATTTTAAAAATATTATTAGTTCATTTTATTTATTTATTTAATTTTTTGGGTGGTGGTGCGATTTTGATGTTGGGGCTGGGGTGGTGTGGGATTGCCAAGGCATTGGAAAAAAAATGAAAAGTCCATGGAAGATGGGTGAAACACGTATATATGAATATTTTAAAAAAATTATATAACTATGAATTGTATGAAAAAAATTATAAAAATGCTAAGATTATATTAGATTTTTAAAATGTGTCAACCATAATAATATGAATTGTGCATTTGAAAAATGCAACAATAGTAAATTACTACTAAGTTTATATCGTATTTTAGAAATACGATACTAGTATTGAGAGATTATTGCATTTCAAAAATATGATATAGTTTTGGTTTAATTAAAAAAAATTGAAATAATACAGGCACTATATCGTATTTACAAAATGTGACATATTTATATTAAACTATTATCGCATTTGATAAATGCAATATAGTTTTTGTCTATGATAAATTAAATCATTTTTTTCGATCACGTTTAAATGAGTGTAACTTTTGATTTATGAAATTTTTTTTTATTATTATATATTTTTTAGGACTAATTTTTGAGTATCATAGTAAGACAATTTAAGCTTACTTGAGTGATGCTGTTTTGGTCTTCAAAAACTCCCTTTAAGCCTGTTACCCACTTTTTTTATTTTTAGGCGATATTTTAAGCCTAAAGATGTGACATAATTAGAATTGCTTATATTGTATCTTTAAGATGTGATATAAGCTTAGTATTTTAGTATTTCTTTTTTTACGTAATTCGTATTATTGTAATTTTTTTTTAATTTTAATTTTCATAGGAAGATACTTAAAATCACACCTGGAGCATGAGCATAATGGCAAACAACAAGGAGAAAAGATTGAATTGATATTACATGTTTCATGTTATATATACATATACGAGATGCATAAATATAAATAAAATTTTGATATGTATGGTTTGTACAAAATATAAGTGGCATCTATTTTAAAAATTATGCTCTTTACTACTCTATATATGAAAATTTTATTGATACTTACATTTTATATTTAGATAATACCCAATGATTTTTTTATAGATGTTAGGCAATTGGATGAATTAACCATATATGTAAGCTCTATTTTAAGTGGTGTTATAAGGAACCACTTGTTATATTTATGAGACATTTTATAATTTATTTTTATTTGCAAGACATTTATTCATTAGAAACGAATAACCTCATGAAATAATAAAAAGAATCATTAAATGACTTGTATATCCTAATCAAATCACATTAGAATTAAAAAAAAAAGAAAAAGGACAAAACAAAGTGAAACGACGATATCTTTGCAATCTCTTGGCTATAGATCCTAGACTAAACAATGAAACATTCTTAGAGGATTATGTTTGACGATAGTTTTGTCATGTAGGGATGAGCTTCAATACGTGTTGAAATTTGGAATCCATTGGACTTGTATGATTGCAGAGCGTTAGTCCCACTAAGCAATTAAATGGGGAGTTGAATTGATTACTATGCAGATTTTAAACTTTTTTTCAAGTAATCCTTTTCTTCTACTTTTGAGCAGCGGAAAACTTAGATCAATGAAGCAAATAGATTAGTTAAACGGATGATAATAACAAAAATGCATTTAATAAAAAGAAGTAACGAAAAAGAAAATCGAGCAAGTAATGTATAGTGTTCCTCCTTGTCTGTTGGCCCACTATCATGACTGCACGCTAAGATTTGGTCATCTCCATTGTTTTACCATTATATAATTTGAGTTATTACTTTGTTTAATGCCTCTACAAAAGTTTCACAGATCTACAGTAACATTCTTCTTAAAATATAGATTAATCAACTGCTCTACCTCACGTTCTTATTAAAAACTACGTAGACTGTAATGAAATAGTATTCTTAAAGTGTTAAGCTCTATATACAAAAGATGAGGAAAAGAATAAAAGAGTTTTCGAAAAAGTGGCTCAAGAACAAAAGCTTCTATTGATGTACCCCAAATCGAAGAGATGAATCCAGACATCTTCCAGGGTCGCACAACCTGATAAAATTATGATATTTTATCGGTTGTTCAAAACAATGAAAAGAATTATTTTTGGGGTTTTCTATTTATAAACTAGCTAAAAAATAAATGATATGGGCAATTACCACTCACATTACACACTAATTCAATAGTCAAACTAGGTTTTGATTGAATTCCAGGGTGATATAATTCATAAATTTGGAAAACAATCGATCCAAGATTATAAATCAATATGACTTACAAAATTGCAATAATAGCATTTTCGATTCACACATCCGATATGACACACAAATGGATAAAAAGGAAAGGGGTCTTTGCTATAATTCAATATGAATTGATAAGATAAGGAAATAGTGATAAATGCTTTGAAACAATTTCAATAATCAAAGGGTTCACTCCCTATAATAATGTTTAACAAGCCTATATGTAGTGGAAGGGAATAAACAAGTATATAAACTTGTACAATCAAGGTTTGGCCATCCAAATGTGCATGGTTGGGAGCATAGGCATGCACTCTGGCCATGCATCTCTTTGCTTCCACCTATGGTCAATAGGTTTCATTCAACTCATGCCATTCATCACATCTAATCAACATGCCAAGTTTCTTCAATCTAATTGCTTGGGTCAATGGTCACACTGTTTCCTCCCTATTAAGAAAGATTCGGCTTGAATCTTGAAGTCACAATCATCTTGGATTCAAACAAAAGCTTGCAAAATCACAAAAATAAATAAAACACTGTAGCTCAAAGAGATCTTAAACAACATCTTCCACACAAAGTCTCTCCATTCATTATGGGTTCTATCAATTAGGATCAATTGCACTTTGTGATGGTTGGTCAATTGTGAGAGCGCATTATTAGGAGTGTAGCCATTGACAAAAGTTTATGGAACTCGTAGGCTAATGGAAGGTCAATAGTATGTGGCTTTGTATATTGGCTATTCGTGTCCTTGTCCTCCTCAAAATCTAATTCCTTCTACTCAATGATTTGAATAGATTCTAACTTGTCATCATAAGGGACTTCTTGAGTGTTCTACTACGAGACTTCTTCTTCCTTTTTAACCTTAACAACATGGTGTCCATTCTCTAAACACCTACAACATTTCTTCTTGTTTGGCTTCTTAGCTACATATTCAGGTTCCCTTCTTTGCTACTTTGTTTAGTACAACTAATAGTTTTCACATTCTTGTTACGAGTTCTTTGCTTTCTACTGTCATGCTAAGTCCATAACCATCTCCAAATCTTTTTAGAGTCTCTCAGTATATATAGGATGGTACAACAATTCTTCTCTCCACATTAAGCTATGCAGATTACAATGGTTCACCTAAACAGACATGACAATTGGCAATATATATATATAGGCATTCAATGGTTTCAAAGCTTAGTATATCAACAACAACCTTTGAGATTAAATTCATTAGATAGTTGGTAATTTGAAACAAGAATTTTCCTAGCCTAGTTCGACCATGTAAAACTTCCCAACAACCATTACATAAAACACTGATAGAAACTCCCATAATATGGAAAAAAAAAAAAAGACAAATCAATCTAAGCCACCAACTCCAATTCAAATTTCACAACCCCCATACCATTTCAACCAATTATATATATAAATGGGTGTGTGTGTGTGTATGTGATTAAACCTTAATCTCCAACAATCAAATTGAGATTGATGCTCACCTCATAAGCATGTTGTATAGCTCTATTGCCATTATGATGTACCTTGGATCCAACGAATGAATCTAGATATCAAACAGGGTCATATAGCCAAATAAAATTGTGATCTTTTATGGATTTTAGGGTTCAAAATAATAAAAAGAATTATATTTGGGGTTTTACATTCGTAGATTAACCAAAAGGTGAATGATATGGATGAAAACTGAATCAAATATTACGTACTAATTCAATAGTTGAATTAGGCTTTAATTGAATTCCAAAAATGATGAGTAACAAAATTGGAAAATAATCGGTATGATATTGTAATTTGATGTGATTCATGAAATTACAATAGTAGGTTCGATTCATATGTTCAACATGATGCATCTGAGTGAATAAAACAAAAGGGGAATGTCATCATAATTTAGTATGAATTGATAAGACAAGAAAATAGTGATAAACACTTAGAAACAATGTTAATAACCAAAGGGTCTCTCCCTACAATAATTTTTTACAAACCTATATATGGGATTTAGTTAGATTACAAAATATGAAATGGTAAATGCAATGAATATTATAATTAAGATTACATGAAAGGGAATAAACAAGTACACAGGTGTATATAATTAAGGGTTGGCTATGTAATTGTGCATTGTTGGGGTGTACGAGTGTGCACTCTAGTCGTGCATCTCTCTACTTCCATATTTGACCAACACGATTTTGTCTAACTCATGCCATTCATTACATCTATTCAAGATGACCAAATTTCTTCAATCTAATTGCTCAAGTTGATGGTCACATCATCTATGCTTTGCTTTTAACCTTCTATGTTTGGTCTCAGCCATTTATATTTTTGTTTCGACCTTCTCATTAAGAACAATACCTAGACGATTTCAGGATGATTTAAAGACTATAAGAGAATCAATGAATCTTGTGATTTTTCTTATTTTTCTTGTCCAACATAACTTTTTTCCTATATGATGCTTCTTAGTAATGAAATCCAATAAGAGAAACTAAATTTGCACCGTTATCAAATTTAGTTTTTTGAGTCAAGATAAAGATGAAAAAATTTCTTTGAGTTTTTATCTAACATGCTTCTTTGAATACTTTTGAATCTTCTATCTAATTTGAGCTATAAATGATCATATTTTTCTTTAGCCGAATGTAAATGATAATATTTAATGCTTCAAATTAAAAAATCCACAATACTTGATTATTTCCATAAAATATGCAATGAATCTTGGTTCAAACTTTATTTTTATCTTCATTTAGAGCTTATCTAATGATTATATTAATATGTTTTGAATTTTGAATTAATAAATCTTGCTATTCTTTAAGTTGTTTTTTAAATAAACTTATATGAATTTTATTAAACAAAATCTTTTTTTGTTTGAATTCAAATCGCACAAAAAATCTCCAATCAAATCTAGTGAACTTCCTTAAACAATTAAAACTTGCAATCCATTCACTTCAATGCAATAGTAATTCTATTCCCTTTGTTTTTTTTTTTTTCTTTATGGAAGGGTAATAAAGCTTTCGATTCCATTTCAAACCCATGCTAGTAATTCCATAATGAATCCCTGTTGCAAAAGTATTGAATAGTCAATTATTAGAGTAGCATTCAATATTCGAATTGATCTTTTCCTCTAAAAACTATCATTGCTAAAATCAACAAATGACAACATAATTTTCATTCACAACTTATAATGGCTTTATTCCATTTTTTAGTAATAATTATTATATTACAACTTTGTTTCATTTAGCAAAATGAACATAATGTTTTGTATTGATATTTCTTGTAGTATTACCCATAAAATTTTGACCTTTTCCACCAAATTCGTTAACCAAAGTTATCTAGCTAATAATGGGTGTTTTCCACTTCCTTGTAAACTTGAATCCCATGAAAATCTCTAATAAATTTGAAGTAAATGCCTTAAATTTGAGTTTCAAAGCGTTAAAACTTATCTTGAAAATATTTTATAAAGATTTGAATCTTATCACTAAACTTGCATAATGAATATAACTAACTTGTTGAATTAACTCTTAACCTGTGCGATGTGATTCATAAAAAATCAATCCTCCTATTCTACTCTATTTAACTAAGAACAAACTAATGAACACATTGCTATTGTTGCAATGAATAATATATGATTTCTTTTGGAATAAGCATAGTATGAAATTGATAATAATGGAAAAAGAAATTGTCAAGTTGGAATTTCTAGTTTTATTTTTCTTAATCCGATCAATATTAAACCTTATACATTTAATATTAATCATCAATTAGAAATCAAGAAGAATCCGGTTTCTTTATAAATTTGAAAAATAATTGGAATCACTACTCAATTAGGGTTAATAAAAGAGTTAAGTTGGAACCACTTAAGTGAATTAGTTGTGAATTAGCTAACAATCTTTGATAAAATTAATTTTTGAAAAAAAAAAAGAAGATTTTTGAAACTAGAAAACTTGAGTTCAGAGGATAACTTATTAAATCTTAAACGAGTACCATTTCAACCTTTTGAATTTACTTTTATTTTGTCAAAATATCCTTTTAACTTAAAAAATAATTTTAAATTTGTAAATAAAGAAAATTTATTTTATTTACAAAAAAGAAGAAAATAAGAAATTAAACTAATTCACAAAAAGAAAAATAAAAAAGTTTTCCTATTTTAAGTCGCCTTGTAGTTGTTCACAAGTATCAACATACTTGTTATTCGGGATCAGACTTTGGTAGTTCACTATAAAAATTTAATTTATTAATTTATTTTAATTTAAGAGAACGGTCGAGTTTAAGTTTTTAACCATTTTATTTTAAAAGAAATTCTAAAAGGGTCATAAGTTGGGGTTTTTATTTTTAGAAAATTAAAAAAAAATAGTTCTAATTTTGAAAAAGATTTATTAATTTTTTTCATTTTTGGAAAAATAAGTTTTTTCTAAGTGATGAAAAAAAATATTATTATTTTATTCTTTTTAAAATAAAATTAAATTCTTACTATATATTTATTTAAAAAAAAACTTTACAAAAATAAAAAGGAAAGAAATATATTTTTTTAAAACAAGGAACATTTAAATAAAAGTCCTTTCTTTTTCTTTTCTTAATTTTTTTTTTAATTTTGTGAAAGAAATAGAACAAAATAAATGAATTAAAAAAAAAAAAAGAAAGACTTAGTCGGACCTGGACTTGGATGGGTTAGATGTGGGTTAAAGAGCGGGCCGCGATCGCTAAGTTGGGTCACTGACCCGGTCACGTGCCACTCACATGCATGGCTAAGAGAAGAAGGCAGTGGGGGACGAGAGGACTGCTCTTGATTATATTAGAGGCTAAATTGACCAGGAAAATTGATTTTCATGTATATTTTATTGACAAAAGGCCCTTTTTATGGGCACTTTGCTTCTGTTTAAGATGATTCCTATACCTTGGAACTGTGAATTAACCTACACCGCCTATTAGGAATAGCGTAAAAATGCCTTGGTCAGATGTGGTGGCTGTTTGGCGGTGGTTTGGTGTTGGACGGCGGCGGATAGCGATGGCTGATGGTGATGGTGGTGGCCGATGGTGAGAGATAGGTATATCTAGGGGTTTTCGAAGTCTCTGAGTTTAATGGTGTGGGTGGTTTTGTATCAGGTGCGGCAAAGCTTGGTGTTTTGTATGGTGGCCGCTGCTACCAACCCTAGGTGGTTGATAGTAGCGCTACGAGCTACGACAACGAGAGAATTTGCTCGTAAAAATGGCACAGATTGAAAGTGTTTCATGTAATCTTCGTGATTTTACCTTACCTTCGTTTTGATGAAATCGCGAAGAAAAATTAGCCAAAAATGGCCAAGAAGTGAGTACCCCGAGTTGGCATTTCATAGGAAAAGGAAAGATCGCATTTCTCACCTCGTCTTCATTTACAGGTTGAGTTAAAAGATCATTTATTTCCAATGTAATCACCTCATCCACCGCCTCTAGCACCTTATACAGAATTTGAAAAAGGAACATAAGTTGGTAGGTTGCGCTTTTCTCGCTTAAGGGAAGTCCTCATTTGCTGAGGTGAATATATCATTTTTATGATATTGAACTTTTCCATGTGATGGCCGAATTAGGTTCATTTATCTCAGCGACTTCCTTTGCCTTTTTGTTGCTCTCTTGGTTGCCTTTCCTTGTAAATCTCATTCTTCACCAGATGTGGCTGAGATTGAAGGAGGAGTTGTTCTGAGTCGAAGGCTTGCGTCAAGCTTCTTTAATTGGAAATTCGAATTTGATTTGCTATGACATTGTGCTTCCCCAGATGGTCAATATGGCCACAAGCGGAAATAGAATTCTGCAAACCTCTCGTCTTTCAATGCAATCCATGTTTTATTCTCCTTAGAAAATTTAATCCATAAACCCCCGGTTATTGGCTTCTCCTATGGATTGTTAATCTTCACTCTCAAAAGATCCGCTTTGACTGATTGCGTGTCTTTGGGCTCTACTAACTCCTCAATTTTTGAGCCAATCATCCTTATAATTGTTTGCAGACAACATATTTAAGGAAGACCATGTGTTTGCATCCACATCTTTACAAAATTGAACTCCAAAATCTTTAAATTTTTTTTAGTGCTCCCATAACCTTAAACTAATGGAAAAACCATTACAGAAGCAACTCATTTCCAAAGATTCGCTCTAACGAAGCTTCATCCTTTGAGATTAAAAGATATAAACTATTATGGAGATGAAGAATCTCTACTTTTCCAAATTTCTTCCACAGACTACCAAGAATATTAATGACAACAAGCATTAGAGTCAACTTATCTATGACGACTTTGCCAACAACATGGAATTTAGATACATCTGCTCCAATCTCTAGATCAGACGTTCACCTCCATACCATTATCACACTGGGTATAGATAAGCCAAAAAAAAAACCCATACAAAGACGACAAAAATGCTAAAACATTAGACAATATGAGGCGATGTAGAACTGAGATCAAATGCATGAACCATAAATGACGTTACCACTAAAACGGACTGATACAAGAAGAAGAAAAAACGATTACTTTGAGACTAAAAGATGGTTGTTAAACAAACCAAAAGACGATAAAAACTAGGATCGATCCATATTGTCTACTATATTTTTCTAACCATCAGGGCGGAAAAGAAAACATACACTATGTTACTAAATAAAAAAAAAAAAACTTTTGACCAAATTGAGAATAAAACTATAAGTTTGCATACGAGACAAGGAATAAACAGAAAAGAAAGAACAAAATAAGGAAAGGATTGAGAAGATTTGTACTTCTCGATCAGCAGTCAAGTGAAGAACCGTAGCGAGCGAGAAACAGAGAGAGAGAGAGAGAGAGAGAGTCAATTCTTGACATAGAGGTTTAAGTTTATATATTTTGCTGTTATTATGTGATTTTTAGCTCGATATGCTATGTTTGTAGTTATGTTAATTATTTATAAAACGATATGGACTTACAATTTTAATTATGAATATTGGCTTAAATATATGGCATTTAAATTTAGGGGAGAAATTTAAAAATCCAAAGGTCTCATATAGGATATCTTTAGAAGCTCAAGATTACGAGATACAAAATTTGAGATTGATATAAATAAATTTTAGATTCAAAATTTTAAAATTATTACTCATATTTATATGTATAGTCATAGGATAAAAGTTGATAGATCATCTCCTTACTAATTGCTATTTTTATTGTTATAGCTAAATAACAGGAAAAATCAGGTTTCATCTTTCTTATACTTAACTTTTATAATATAGTTGGAAAAAAAAAAATGTATAAGAATAAATATGAAACCTGATTCTTCCTGTTATAAACATTTTGCAATTATAGGTACATATGCCATTGTTAATATGTTTAAGAAAAAAATAATAATTAAATATAAAATGTATTTAAATAAAAAATCTAAATATAATTGGATAATTGGACAAAGCAATCTAATCGATAAGGAAATCTCAATGCTTGCACATGCCACAACAATGAATGTGCTGCTATCATGGAAAAAAGGCAAGCGCAATGAACCTTTGCCTTTTCAATTTTCTCTTCTCAAAAGTGGACCATACTGCTCTGCACAGCTCGCTTTTGCAGCACTAATTCGTTTTTCCAACGGCTGCCCATTTAAATAAATAACGTGTTGGGTCTAACGCAATGGTTGAAGTCTGTTAAACTCAACAATCTCTAGATAGTAAGATTAGGTGAATCATTTCCCTTTATGAATTTACAATCCTTTAATCTTTTATACATAAAACAAGTACCTTTTCGCTGACTACTTAATAAGGGAAAAAAAAAAAGAAAAAGGTATAATAAAAGGATAGTAAAATAGCATAAAAATAAAAGAAAGATAGTTATTTGGATAGAGAAAATTTTAAACTTTGAGAATGTCTTTTCATTTTTTATAATTTCTAAATATATATATATATATATATATATATATATATACATATAACCTCGACCTATCACCAATACCTAAATTTATGAGATTTTAGTTCGGTTTAATGTTAATTGCACATTTTCTAAAACTATGAGTTCAAAATGGTTCTCCACATAGACAATGTCTGTGTCCTTTGTAATTTGTTTAAAAATAAAAAAGAAAAAAAGCGAAAAGGAAGTTAAAAACAAAAAGGAAAACCCAATGAAACATAAACCTAAACCCAGCCCTGCAAAACGTATTAACATCCAACGTTCAACACACGCTTAGAAAACCCAAAACCAGTAAAGAAGAGAAGATTTCTGTTTTTCCACATCGTTTCTCGTCTCTGTACATCACACATAGAGCTGCCCTCAAGAGGTACTTCTTCTCTCTTCCTCTCTCTCTTTCTAGTCTCACACAGACAGGCGAGGACAAAGAAAGACTTAAAACTTATTCACTTGGGAGTCTAATTTATATTTCTGTCTATTAAACTCAGATCTTATTCATTTATGGGTATGTGAAAAATTCTATAGGAGTGACGATTCATGGTCTTCATTGGACGATTTTACAGATCTTGAGGGTCATATCTGGATCTGGGGTCCTGGGTTAGTGAAGTTGTTAATTAGAGTTTTTTAAGTGAGGCTGTTTCAATTCCAATATGGCCACTGCTTTTCCCATTCCACTCACTGCTGCTCAGGTATGCTTTTTTCAATCGGTACACATATGTATATGTATATAAAAATATATATATGTCTGTTTGTGTTTGTGAATATAAGGTTACATGTTTATTTGTGGCATTGATGGGAAATGTGAAAGGATGGGCTAAGTTTTTTTATTTTGGTGTTTAGATTGGAACTTACTTTGTGGGGCAGTACTATCAAGTGTTACAGCAGCAGCCTGAGATCGTTCATCAATTCTATTCTGATGCTAGCACCATGCTTCGGATCGACGGTAATGCTCGAGAGACTGCCACCGCAATGCTGGTATGCGTTTTTTTTTTTTTCTTTTTTCTTTTCGTTTTGTTCTGCATTTTCTTTAATTGAGTACTGTGGAAATGTATTCTTGGTGCTTGGGGTTAGATTTTGCACGGGTTGTTTAGCACTTGGTATATAGCTGATTAAGATGAATAGCTTTTAAAAGAAAATAGAAAATCAATAGAATGAGAACTGAAATATAAAAGAAGGAAACTTGTTGCCATCTTTGATCTCAGCGTGGGAAGTTCATGCATTCCATCCCCTGGAAACTCGTGTGTCCTTGTTTCAAAGTTCCTGGTAGCGTTTGAATATATATATATATAGAGGTGAACTTGCCCAATGTCAAGGATGTGGATGACATTCTCTTATAAGATGTTAAGGGAATGTTGATGATGAGGTTGGAACTTTTAGCATAAAACAAACTTTTTCCCTTTTGCTAGAGAAAAAAAGTTGAAGAAAATAAAGCATAAGGTGCACTTTGGATAATGGTACTGCACATGATGCTTGCATACTGGACATATCCCTACATGATGTGAATGTAACTTTCAAATTTTATTTCATTTACTAGACTCAAGTCATTTACGCACTAGATGGAATGCAATCAGTTATTGGAGAAAAGGATGGATTGAAATATTGTAGAATAAAAAATAATTATTCTTGGCCATGTTTTTGGGGTTTTTTCTTGTGGCTTCATTACTGCTCAAACCTAGATCTGTCTACCACCATTCTCTCATCCTTAAGTCTCTTCCCAATGAGTCTAAATTGATTCCTGACTGTTTTAATAATAAGGTAGAGATCATCTGAGTCTCAGATGTCTGCATAAGCAGGCATAGCCTCAGAAGTGGATAAAAAGGAAAGAAAAGGGAAAGAGCATGAAATTGAGGAAAGACAGTGAGAGGACCTGTGTCTGGATGCCTGTAAAGCAATTAGTTATCTGTCTTTGTGCTAGAGCTTCTATATCCACACCCCACACAAGTTCTTCAGGTTCATCTCATTCGTACGTACCAGAAGATACCAACAGGATAGCTTCTCTAACTTTCCTTTAAAAGCTGGTCTTATCATTTACATGGAAATGGGCAAAAAATTGAAGAACCTTGGTGAAGATATGGTGGGTGGATATATCTTTAAGAGTCATTGGGTGTTACTTTATGTACATATGTAGAGGGAGTGGCAACTTGATAAATGAGGTTGGACTGATTATTGCTTTTTAGCAAAATATAATTTTCCAATAGATGAAACGTTTATGTAAGTGAAACTTTAGGAGGAATTTATAATTGTAGATAAGTTATTCATTTATTAGTATGAAACTGCTTTATTGAAAGCTGTGAACTGACACACAGTTATGGGTGATAAAATATGTAATGGCTGCATTATTACTGCATAATACTAACCCTGGGGGGAAAAATTGATAGTTGTGCTTGTGAAGTATTCTGTTATATGATGAAGAACTTTTATCTCTTCAAAAATATCACCATGTGTATTGGCATTTACTTTTCTATATCAAATTTCTGGAAGGGATGTTGATGTTTATATTAAAATTTTCACACATTCTTTTGGTAACTAAATCTCTCAAAGCTGTACTTAATTTTTCAAAAGAAATATAAATTCATTGATTACAAAATTGTCCATGTCTTATTAAAATTGCATACAAGACAATGTATGTGAATTTGCAAGCTAAAAGTGTGTTTGCTGCTTACACCATGCAGCATCATGTTAACATTCAGTATTCGGATTGAAATATAACTTCTTTTGGGCTAGTAGCTAAATAATTCCCTCTTAAAGTTTCTGTTATACAAATGGACGTGAAGCATAGTTTTGGTTGTAACTATAGGCCAAAATCAAGATGCAAATAGTGATGACATGATAAGTACTACATAATCATTTTGGGCAAAGTAGAAAAGTAATATGCAGTGAACTGACATTTGTAATTGCATCAGATTATATGTTTTCTTACTGCCTAAGAATCCATGTTCCTCTTTAAGCATTAGGTTGGTGAGAAATCGTTGAAGCTATGAAGGAGACTGGGATGAAAAATCTGCATTAATTCAAATGTAGTACTTTTAGTTTCATGCCTTATAATTACAAGCATTAATATTCATTCTTTCCTCATAAAAAACTTGGAGTGCTCATCAATCTATGTCACCTGTGGAAGTGATCTCCTGAAATGTCCGTTTTATGGATATATGCTTAGTTCATATATTTCCCCTGCATTTTTTGGATCTTGATATATTTCCCCAACTTTCTTGTAACAGTTATAGTCATCTAGTTGAAGAAGCAAAAAGTGTATACATGTGTTAAAATGCTTGCTTTTAGATTTGCATTTTAATTTTTCCTTTTTGCCCATTCTGTTGCTTTTTGGTTGTCAGATATGCAGCAGCCTTCTTCATATAACTGTGTTTCTCATTGTGACAGCAAATTCATACACTTATCATGTCCATTAGTTTCACTGGAGTAGAAATTAAGACGTTAAATGCTCTGGAGTCTTGGAATGGAGGTGTTCTAGTGACAATTTCAGGCTCGGTGCAACTAAAGAACTTTAGCGGTAGCAGGAAGTTTGTGCAAACATTTTTCCTTGCCCCTCAAGAGACAGGTTTTTTTATTCTCAATGATATTTTCCATTTTGTTGAAGAGGATCATCCTCACCACCATCCAGCAGTTCTATTACCTCAGAATAATCTTAATGCAAGAATTCATCCTTCTGCGAATCAAGAACCAGGTATAGTTTCTCTTGCCTCAAGTAAAATATATATGCTCAAGCACTTGAGTCTGGATGTCTATGTTTGCAATTTTACTTATGAATAATTTATTGATCCAACAGATGTTGGTGGATATTGGGCAAGTTAACTACTTTTTCATTTTTTTTCCCTTCTTTTTTGAGGGAAGTGTTAACTAAGGGTTGAACTTTGTTCTATGACTAATAATAGAGGAACCGTATATTACTGATTTATTGAAAAAAGTAGAGGAACCATATAACTAGACCATACAGCTAGTAACACTTGTCAGATATCTGTAATAAGGATACATGCAGTTTCAAAAGCTTTAATTGCACATTTCATAAGGACACTGGCACTGGATGTGAATTTCTTTGGAGGTTTTTTTTTTTTTTTTGGTCCTTTAAGAATTTACACACTAAAATCCATATAAGAAAAATGGTGTTTCATAGCATTTGTGCATAGGCGGTCTTCAAGGAAGTCTTTTTTCTTTTTTTTTTTTAATATTATAACTTTTGTACTTTTCTTGATCAATTTGGCAAGCTTGGATATAAGAAATTTGTCTTCACATTTGGTACCTTTGCTTTGAATCCTTTATGTTCTTATAAGTGGAAGAAAACCAGTGTTTCACTTAACCAAAAAGAAATGTGATCGGGTTTGATATCTTATTTATACTCTATGATGGTTGTGTGAAAGCTTAATTGAGGAAATGAAAATATGTTCATGTCATGATAATGTACTGAATAAGCTTGCTAATTATATCTGTTGAAAGAAAAAAGAAAATCCTAGTTGATTTTCTCCCATAACAATTTAAGCAAGCATTTTAAATACCAAAACGTGACTAGAATTTCACGATCTTTTGATATGAGTGGTCTTAAGCAAGTTTGGAATGCATCATCAATACCAACATACAGTACTCACCACATTCCAATTTAATTGATTCAAAGAATGATTGTATTTGATCTGAAGTTGTGTATCTGACCTTCATTAAACAGATTCTTTCTACTTGTGTTAGCGAACTCACTGGCTCATCTGAAGACAAACACTAAACGCTATGGCAAAATGTGATTTTGGCATGTGATTCCCTCTTGTTGGACTTTAATGGATGTTCTTTTGGTAAAGTATCATTAATTATGGGGTTATGTTGATGTATTAATTTTTTTCAGTACCTACATATGCACTGGGTGGAGAAATCCATGCAAGGGAGATCACTCCGATGCCGGAAGTAAAAGAAAATGGTCCTGCTGATAAGTACAGATTACCTGAGAGACCACAGCAAGCCCCTGAGGCAGAGAAGATTGGTGTTGAGGGCAATCTTGCAGTTGACTCGAACAATCCTGTTCAAAATAGCACAAATGCCACTCAAGATCACCAATCTGCTTCTGCTGATGAGTCTGCTGGAGAGCCCCAAAAGCACACTTATGCTTCTATTGTATGTGCTACTTGTGACAGCGATCAACTAGCTTTTGACTTAATGTAACTACTGAGATTTACTTGTTTATTATGCAGTTACGTGTTGCTAAGGGACAGTCAGCACCATCTGTTGCTTCCCAGCCACCTCCTAGCAAGAGTTCACCACCTGCTACAGAGTGGGAAAGTGTTCCAGAGCCAACAACCCAGCCACCAATTGCATCACCGAACCAACTTGAAAGATCTGGAGCAGAGCCAGCAGAGGAATCTCCAGGTGTTGATGATGACGGTAAGATTCTTATTTATTGTCTATATATTTGGATGGAGCTATTCTATTTTGTTGTCTGTGTATAACTTCCTAAGTACCTTGCTGGTGTTACATCTAGTTGTTGATACTACTGGTTATTTTTGATTTTATGAACCTCTATAGCTTGATTTGGTATTGATATTTTTTCTGTTTGATGGGTGGGTTCTGTAGGAGAGATAAAGTCCGTGTATGTGAGGAACTTGCCTCCTACAGTCTCTGAATCCGAAATTGAGGAGGAATTTATAAAATTCGGTAAAATCAGGCCTGATGGTGTTGTTATCCGCGGTCGCAAGGTTTAAATTCTTGATGTCTTGATTACTCACTATTGCCCCACGTTTATTGTACTAAGCTGTTTGTTAATTGTGTAGGACTTGGGTGTTTGCTATGCATTTGTTGAATTTGAAGAGATGGTTGGCGTCCACAATGCTGTCAAGGTTCATATAAGCTTTACCTCTATCATATTTTAGAATCCAACAAAAGGAAATGGTTTACCTCTTCAAACTTTCCTCTCAGCAAGAAATTCTAGGAGGAAATAAAATAGATGAGATTATCTTAGTTACTTTCTTCTATAGTTTTCTTTCCTGTGGAACTCATTGGTCAACAGAATCATGGATCTATTTGCTGTCTCTTTTAGGTGGCCACTGCACAAGTTGCTGGACGGCAAGTGTACATTGAAGAACGGAGACCTAACAGCAACATCCCCTCACGAGGAAGTATGTATTTTATTTTATTGTCAGCATTGCTAATATGTAGTTTTATCTGACTCAAGCAATGTTAGTTTGGAGAAACTAATTATCTTTCGTTGCAGCGGAATGCTTTGTTAGTCCTATCAAGATAAGAGAAATATACAAGAAGGGCCTGTTTTCTGGTCTTATAGCTTTAATCAATGTTGCAATTGAGTTTTAAACTTCTTAAAGCTTGTATTTCATCTTATTCTACACCACTTGGGGGCTGGCCTAGTGGTTACATAAGAGCTCCAATGAGTCAGGATACTTTGCGTTAGGTCTTGTGTTCAAATCCAACTCAGGACACTTTTTGTGCATGTTTGATTACCTTATGTCTGTGTATATCTCTTTAGATCAACGCTTCCTATTTTAATTTTTGTAAAAGGAAGTATTCCCCTATGAATTATACTCGCTTTTGTCAATTCAATTACTGAAATATCCAAAAGTGTGTTTTTGGGTCTACCAACATGGTGCAAGCTGTATTTGACCAGTGGATGGGATTTGCAAAGTGGTTCATGAGCTTGGATCTGGTCCAATTATAGCCTTGCTCCTACATTTATAAAATAATCATAATTATAAAAAAAAAAAAAATCTTATTCTAACATACCTGGCATTCCACATATCATAACCAGAAACCCTTGTGGGCAAAATGGGACGAAACACAAATTTTTTAATTAATTTATTTATTTTTTATAATTAAATGGTGAAGCTCAATTGAATTTTCAAACAAGGTAGCAGACTAAAATGACTATTCATTAAAATATTTTTTGGTCTAGGATTGCACTTATTTTCTAAGGTACTGTGAGGGTTTGTTTTGTTTGGTGTTCTCAAGTATCTGGCAAGCAAGCATCTTCTTTTGGTAGCCTTAACTGAACTTGCTCACTGTACTAATTTGCTGTGAGCATAAAGTTTGCTTGTGACTTGTAGTATTACTGCTGATTTTAATGTTGACAGTGGAAATTTTTTAATGCAGGAGGAGGTAGAGGAAGAGGTAGCTACCAAATGGAATCTTCTAGAGGGCGTTTTGGCCCAAGAAATTTTGGAAGGGGAAGTAGCCATGAGGGAGGTGATAGAGAATATAACAGACCAAGAGGGAATGGCTTCTATAGACCAAGTAACCGTCAAGATAGGAGTGTTTCAGGTCAAGCATCAAAACAAAATCCAGAAGAGTAAACATCTTAGAAGAGAAGGAAGTTTTGCTACAAGCTTTTACAACTTATCACATTCATCTCAATCGATAACTTATTCATAGTTTCAGACTGTTGATCAACCTTGTTGAGATATCATATTCTTTGTGGGAAAAGAAATCATTTTATATGCTTTAACAAGAGCTTGCAATTTTGAGATTAACTTGGAGCTTCAACTATGCTATAAAATTTCCCGTTCTTAAAGTGGATTCCCCAATATATTATTCCTTATCTATACTACATCTCCTGCTTGATATGGCAACAATTTTTGAGGTTGTGCATGTGAAACTTAGAATCGATCTGTGAAACAACCAGCTCCATACGACGGTGGATGCACTCTCAAGTTAATAGGTATGTATATGGTACATGATAAGTTTTTGCCGGGGGGATGATTTTCTTCTTTGTAAAATCTGTTGCTTAATGAGTTATTCTGTCCTGTTAACTTCCCTTATTTGTTAGAAAAGGAACATGGATTTATTGTCAAATCCAGGTCTACAAGCAAAGCTTACAGTTCCATGCTCTGGAAGTCTTGCCGACAAAGTAGTGCTTTTTGAAGTGAAGTCTCCACCTTCCCTTCACGAAGCTCAAGGTAGGTTTACTGTTATTTCGGGTTTTTCGGGATTTGGCTATTGATTTTTCTTGTAAACTGTCTTTGGGAAAATAATCAAGGTACTCTTGCAATCTCATGTTGGCATAGTTTGTCGATGAAGCCATTGAAAAGACTAGCTGCAATTCATGTCTCTGATTTTGGCTGCTAGATGGGTTAACCATTGCGTACCTAGTCCATATATGGATGCTATTAGTGCAAAGGCTGTAAGAGGTGTTTCCGTTTTTTTAATATTGCATCGGTCTGAAATAGTAACAACATATGATTAGTACTTTTTACTCAAACCTTAACATGCACCGGAAAGTAGTTATATAATTATGATCCATCCAGTAAATTCCATCTACCCCTAACAATTGAATACAAGCACCTCTAAGATACTCTCCACTTATTGTTATTATTGGCCTCGTTATCATCACTATTTATCACTATTATTCTTTTGTTCGAATACTCCACACTTATTTACTATCTAATTTTATGGTAGTGTTTGATTGTAAGGATTGGGTTGGATAAAAAGGATTGAATATGACAAATATAAGGAGGATTGCACTGGATAATACAAGTTTATTGTATCATGTTTGTTTTATACAATACTTGACATAAAATTTATATTAAAAATTAATTATTTCTTATCCTATTGTTATTATTGGCCTCGTTAACATCACTATCTATCACTATTATTCTTTTGTTCGAATACTCCACACTTATTTACTATCTAATTTTATGGTAGTGTTTGATTGTAAGGATTGGGTTGGATAAAAAGGATTGAATATGACAAATATAAGGAGGATTGCACTGGATAATACAAGTTTATTGTATCATGTTTGTTTTATACAATACTTGACATAAAATTTATATTAAAAATTAATTATTTATATTATAAAATAAATATTTTTTTGTAATATTTAATAAAAATAATATTCATTAACTTAATATTATAGTATGGAGAGATATTCTTAGGAATGTAAGATATTTTTGTTTTTATTTAGTGAATTTTATATTTAGACATTATAAAATTTAGACGTTTTATCCAGTTTATCGGCTTAATTGTTGCCTAATTATTAAGCAAATTTATAAATTAAATATATGATAAAATTTTTTGTCTAGTCTAATATTATAAAAATTATACAATCAAATATTATTTTGTATCTCTTATTCAATCTACAACGAGTTATATACAGATAGAGAAACAAACTCAAGCGATAAAGGTTTCTCAATAATATCCTCTTCGGCTGTCCCAATAGCAAGACTGGAAATGTATGCGAGTCAAAATCTATTTGGAAATTATTTGAGATCTACTTGATGTTTTGCTAAGGTTTGCTTCAACAATAGTTGAGTTGAGCTTTGCTATTCAAATAGTTTATTAAGTTTGAATTTTATGATATTAAGCTCGATAACTCTTCAACCTCGTTGATCGGCAATTTTGAGGCTAGGCCTGCCCATTTCAAGATAGAAGGCGAATGATAAGGTAAGCCCTTACAATTGACGAGTTAACTAACCTAACTTAGGAGCATTACTCGATGAACCCGTGTCAATCAAATTGTTGCTCATCACCCTGGAAGAATGAGGTTGGCTTGGCCTCTGAGATAACGTAAGAAGATGAAATCCCTTGGCAGCTCGTCATGATCCACTTACCCAAAAAAGGTACTTACCTAATCGAGCTAGCCAACTTGTGTGCAACTTTCCTAATTTGTGGAGTTTCATTTTTGTAATCGGAATAACCTATCTTAAGCATGTCTTATAAAAAACTTTCCTAAACAATAACCTGTCCCATTGCTTATAAATAGGGAGCAAATCCTCAAATGGAAGGTGAGTTCTCTAAAACCAATATCCAAGACCTTGTTCTCACTTTCTCACTTGAGCATCTAGTATGTCTATGTTGGAGTCTGCTTTGGCATGTTTTTACAAGTTTAATTGAGTTAGTGTTGAGTTTAAATGTTAGCTAAGTTTTGATGTCGCTTGACTTTATGACTATCCTAAGCAAGACTGTCCTTAACCATTTGTATGTGATCCATGATTGATTCTCGAAAGACCCCCTTATCTTTATCTTGTTGCATTAGGAGTGGGCATAAGTTTGGCGATATATTTACAAAGCCCTAAGTGGTGCGATTACAAATTTATTGGACTAGATTGTTGCTAATAATGTGCATTATATGTCAATTAAGCTTTTTTGATGGCGTTGGTTCTGCTCATTCTATATAATTATGCCTAAACCTACTATGGTATTTGTTTGATTTTTCCTTTGGTTAGCTTACAACACAAATGGGATGGGAGATGAGCGTAATCACTTTACTCGCACAGGTCAAAGATAGATAGGAAGGGAGTTTTTATTATTATTATTATAAATTTTAGGGTTGTAGCATAGGATCTATTCTACTCTATTGCAACCCCCTCCTATGGTAGTAGAATGAATTATACTTTCACCTTTATAATTATACAAATAAATTTTTATTTACAAAACATTTAGTTACATCAAAGTGGACCTTAGGTAGTAGGGATAATAGCACATAAAGTGCCTATACTTATGACTTTTGGCAATTTCGTGTTTGAACTTTTATTATTTACAAATTAATGCTTTTTTTTTTTTTTAATTTGATATCTCTAGTTATAGAAAAGTTAATGACTAGTACAATTTTTTTATGTTGGTATTTATATTTTTAATTTTGATTACACTCTTGTGTCTATACTTTAGTTTCCATGCATTTTAGTTCTTGTTCACTGATTAATTTGTTAAAAAATAATTTTAATTTTTCCTAACTAATATATTACTTTAAAAGTAAAAAAAAAAAACCAATTTAACTAAATTTACATAAATAGAAAATCATATTTTTAAAAACAATGAACTATTACAAGGAAAAAAAGAAAAAATGATAATAGGTAATTTCATCACTCTTCTAAGCTTTTTTGTTATTAATATTTTATTTTCTTAATTCTTATATTTTTTGCACCTCTCTCTTTGTTTTGTAATAGTTCGCATATATAGCAAATGTCTTCTAAAGTTTACGATATTCCATCATTGCTACTAACCTTTTATGAATTTATATATTTTCATTTCAAATGACCTATATATTTTGTAAACATGTCCTTGTTTTAGAGTTTTACTATAAATTTTATGATCTTTTCATTTGTTGCCAATTTCTATACCCCTTAATGTGATTGTGAAATTGTAAGATTATGATAATTATAAATTAATTTCATAATAATTATAATCTTAAAATCATATTGATTTCCAATTTATAAAAAACAAAAGAGTTAGATAAGTTTGCTTAAGAAGAAGAATGATTTTTAAATATACAATTTAAAGTCAAATTGGTAACTTTTAAATAGTTTATAATTTAAATATTCTAATAATTATAAGTTTATAGTCATAAAATTTAGTTTATAAGTTATGAAATCACAAAAATTGAAAATCAGTATTAGAATAGAGCAAGAGACATGAAAAATTGTTATATTACATGGAAGTGCATTATTCAATAAGTTAGAAAAATTTGCGTTTTGAAGCCAAATGACAAATGGTTTGCAAGTTATGACTATTTTCAATTTTAACCGATTTAAGTGGTTAGAGGGTGTGTACTTAATCTTATTTTCCAATAATAGTGAAAGTTATCGATACAAAAGTAGCTTTTTTAGTTTTCAAAATATATTTTAATGATGAAAAATTATAAATTAATTTTTTACAAATTAATATGTGATCAAATACTAAAATGTACCAAAACTATAGTACATACAATCAAAACTAAAGTATAAATACTAAAAAGCAAAAAATAAAAAGTAATGGCATTAATTTTCCATTAGTGACTATATTGAAACCAAATCGAAGCAAAGAGCTTTAAATCACAAAAAAATAAATAAATAAATAAAAGAATAAAAATTTAGATATTAAATGTTAAATGTTAAAAATAACACTTTTTATACCTTTATCCTTTACATAGACTTTAGGGGCTAAACAACAAGTTACCTTTTCTTGAAACTTAAAATCCTTTTAATTCCCATATGCATATTTCAACTCGAAGACCCAAAAAATTATTTTTTACTAAAAGAAAATTGTTTTTCATCCCCAAAAATGTCTTTTTCTAATTTTTGTTTTCTCTTTATTTTCTTACATTTTGGATTCTTTTGACTTTGTATCCTTTTTTTTTTTTTAATTTTTTTGGATTTTTGACTAAGAAACTGCCATAAGACCATTGGAAAAAATGGTGTGCTCACTATATGCACATATAATGTATTGGAAGTGTTTGACGGGATTTAGCCCTTCATATATATCACTATTTCCTAATTCATGAAATTCATCAACTCATTAAACTTACTTTTAGGCAGCATTCAATTGTTAAGATTGACTATGATAAGGAGGATTAGATAGTCAGTACAGTATTATTATACAGTATTTTATTTGCATAGTACTAGATAAGGATTTTTTTCTAATATCTCTTATTTGGTATACACAAATATTGAACTTAATATTATACTTTAACATTTATATCCTCAATATTTATTACTTATATTTTTTGTATTATTTAAACAATGCAAATTTTAAATATAATCGAATATATATACCATCAATATTGTCTAATATTTATTTCATTGCATTTATATCCTTAATATTTGTGTTTTCATCTAGTGAACTCAACTTTTGTACCATTTTTTAGATTAGATATATTTTTATTATTTTGTCTAGTCCTTTAAGCCCTCTTTTGTCCAATAATTAAACTCAAATTGTACACTAAATATTAAATAAAAAATTTTGTCCAATCTAGTTTTATAAATTTTGTACAACCAAATGTTACTTTAAGCTTATAATGTGTTTACCACTATAATAATGGCATTTTCTTATCATGAATATAAGAATAATTTTACTCATTATAAATATGGTTGTTCATTACACAAAATATTTAGTAAATCAATACAATGTAATTATATAACATAAAATAAAATATTATACTACTTAATGGGGATGAGTAGGTAACCTTATCGTATATGTATCTATATGTTACTTGATTGGGTAGGTTTTAGGTTAGTATAAAAGGTCATATGGCAAGTTTTGGGAATCAACTTTCCAAAATCTACTTCACAAGGTAGAGTACCATTATCATGTCTTCATACCCTACGCCTTATGTGGAACTTATATTTTAAGGTATATTTAGGATACCTATACTCAATCTTTAAAATTTATCAAATAATATATATATATATATATAAATGAATGAATGAAAAAAGAACATTATATTTCCACAATAAAAAAAGATAAAAAAAAAAGCAATATTATATTGTGTTAAAAAGAAATGGTTTAAACACAATACAAAACCTTGAAGATCAAACTAAAAACTAAAACTTAAAAATAGATTTTTCGTGTTCAAAAGGCAATATTTGTTGTTAGTTTTAAAAAACTTGTTTTTTTCTTTTCTTTTGTCTATGTACCCTCATCCATTCACTATTTAATTGTTTTACTAATAAGGAGTATCTTTTAACATTTAGATTTTATATAGTACTTAAAAATAAATCTTTTAGCATGCAAAAGAAAAAATATAAGGAAAATTTTCTATAAAAAGATGAGTTAAATTGAAATTTAAAGATAGAAAAATTTACAAGTTCTATAAAGTATCATATATTTTGTAGGTTTTATAAGGTACAGATTTTAAAGTTGTTTCCAAGTACTATAGGGTAAATTTCAGTTTAAAAAATTTGATATCCTTTATTAATAAGGTAAGATATGGATATGATTTCATACTCTATTCACTTAGTACTTGCTTCTGCTTATCCTTATTACTTAATACATGGTATTTTTATCGTATGTAATATATTATAAATGTTGCTCCATAAAAATACATAACATCTAACATACTTTATATTATCCAATTCTATGTATCAAGAGCATCATCAATATCAAAAGTGTAATAATACATAATGACGGTATATTAACTTTTATGACAAAATATTTCATAAATAATGTAATAATAATATGATAAGCATATTTTATTAGTTGATGAATAATATTAATATATTTCATCATGTACAAAGAATAATATATATACACACATCATAAAATAAGATATATGTATATATGTATACTACCTACTTTTTATTGTATTAAATCAATAAACACATAATAAAATTACGGACAATTTATGAATAATATTTATTTTCAATGTAGCAAATATAATATATATCTTTATTTTTTAAAAATTGTACAATTATTTAGTAATATATAACACATAAATATTCAACTAATTAGTATTTAATGGTTTATAACTTATAATGTACTACATTTAAAAACTCTAACTAATGAAGACATATAAATGTACATTGAGCATATCATGTATATAAATATATAATTATATCTAGCTTTACATCTAATATATAGTTCTATACATAATATGATATGTTATTATATAAATATATTGAATATATATTATCTCATAATTAATTATTTATAACGTAATAAATTATGTAAAAGCCAAATAATCAAGGATTTATATATGGGACTTTTGTTATAATATAATTTTTCACTATATGATTACTAACAATAGCGATTTGTATAATGTAATATATTAATTTGATGACATAAATTAATTTTTAATATGAAAAATAAATAATTTTATTATTTTAAAATATTATATTTCACATGTAAAATATAATATATAGTTAATATATGTTTAACTATGACTTAATATATATTTATATTTAAATAATTGAGTATCTATTTCAAATGACGTTTTTGATTAGAGACAAAATCTTCATTGCAATTTTATAGAAAGTTTCCTCTCTATTTCTTCTCCATCTCATATTTGTTGCAGGATAATTGTGATAGAAATAACATTTTTCAACCAAAGAAGAAAATTTGATTATAAGTTTACAAAAACCTACGTGCTTTCTTTTACCTTATTATGATTATTATTTAGGATGAAATTTTTATAAGTCTCATAAGAGAAATTTGTCATAAATCTTTCACATATTTTCTTTAGAAAAGGAAAAAAATATTAAAAAAAAACACAAATACTACTCTTGAGAAAATATTCTCAAGATTATGGTAGTTTGAGATAATTTTAGTTTATATTGAAATTGCCTCTTGTAGCTAAGCACATATGCGATTTTGATTGAAAACACTATCAACACTTGAATACACAATTTTAGTGCTATTAATTTGTGTCAATCCAAAATCACCAATTCTAACATAAATTCGCATATCAAGATACACTTCTAAACATGTTAATAATTTGAAGTTCTAAAGACATGAAAACGTTTTAGAAAATGTAATTATACTATTAAAATAGTTATGTAGCGTTTCGAAAATAAGAGAAAAAATCGAAAGTAAGATATCCAAATCTAATGACATTAGTGCCATCGTCGCGCAATTAGACGAACATCATAAGGATCTACATCGGCTTGGGGCTCAACCATTTAAGCCACATTCAATTGGGTGATCTATCCCCCATCTTAACTATAAGCACTCGAAAATAATGCATATACAGGAATCGGAGTAGGGTGCATCTGTATGACTCTCTTGTCCATGTTGTATGGAGGATCTCTAACTGGTCTCCTCAATAGTGCAGGTAGTGTATGGACTTGACTACCGGATGTTTTCCTACGAGGGGGGTATGGCATATATGATCTTCGGAGCTCTTTTTGACGAATGGTCTGTGGTACTGAAATCCTAGCAGTCCGAGAGATGTTAATGGTGAGTAATGTAGGAGAGAAGTGCCATCTTGAATCTGTACGCTGGGTTGTCTACGTCCTTGTCCTCCTACTCGACGATGACCATGTTCTTGACGCCCCCTTTCTCTTTATGGTTCGTCCAGTAGGGAGTCATCTTCATCTACATCAAGACTGGGTGCAGGTAGGTCACCTAGGTAGACCACAATAATCTCCTGAATGAGGTCATCAACTCGATGCTACTTAAATATAATATCTTGGTATGACATATGTGGCATTGTATATATGAAGTCTGCCTGCAATCCGAACATAAAAGTTAGAGTAAAATATAACTAGAAAAAGAAATGCGCAATTGAAACAACAATTGTATGTACCATATACATCTAGGAGGCCCTTAACTTGCCAATGTATCTGCAAGTAACTTTAGGTATGAGGGGACGTAGTCCAAATGTACAACAGGCGATGGCTAGACTTGAACTATTGGGTTTTGTCGATCCTATTAATGTGCTATCCAATTTGCATGTTGTGTCACCCAATTGATCTCAGTCCTACCCCTCATGTCAATTTCATATAGTGCTTATTCGATATTAAGGTGGGTTGGGATCTCCTGCATCCCACCAAATTGGCGAGTTAAATAATTAAGATAGTGCAGCTCTACGATGTAGAAGCATATAAGCGGGGCACGTTAATAGGAATCAGGTTATTGGGCCTTTAACTCGCAGTCAAGCTCGAGGATTAGAGGGACTAACGAAGTGAATCCTTCTCCAGCCAACTCTTGCCAAGGCTGAGTTACTCCCTACTGCTGATTAACTCTCTACGCAATGCCAAATGATTGCCTATCTTTCGGAAATTATGTGCTGAATAGAAGAACGCCTTAACAACAGCTAGACTTTGCATACCTGCTTAGTCCTATCTAACCTGACCCCTTACTTGGCAACATTACTAACAAAAGGTCGAGAGATCCTAAGCATCAACAACTCTTGTTTGGAAGAATCCACGCCTACTCAGCCACCTAACCAGCTTGTACTACTTTGTCTACATCTTCTAACAGTATCACCAATACATTACTGCCATGTGTTCGAGACCACTTGTAGAATTTGCTACCATAATTATTGCTTTTCTATGAATATTCACTTTTACTCTTTGTATACTTTGTACGTTACTTCTTTGAGACAATACTCTTTTTATCTTTTCCTTTTTAGGCAAGTTACCCTAAATTCTTTAGTATAAATACCCCCTTGTACATGTAATTGTAGAAGATTAAATTATCATTAATACACTGGATATTTTTCTTTCGTAAACATTGTTTGTTTACTTTCATTTCACTCCTATCTTAATCCTCAAGTAAGACTAGGTAGCGAGTAATCTCATTAAACCAACTCGTTTATTATATTGAGCTATGCCATGAGTCTTCAGAAGTTTCATTGGTGCATCATATCCTTTGGAGCTATTTGTGGGTTTTGCTTACTTTTCCCTCATTTTTGTCCTTCTCACGCATTTCCCTTCACCCTTTTTCAAGCTTTCGGCAAGCTTAGACCTATCTTTGTGATCGACCTTGTTTGTTCTTAACTCCGGTTCGCATCATCTTTGTATCAAAGCAAATGTTTTGTTCGGATTATAGTAGTTTGTTTACAAAGTTCCCTATTTATAGCCTATTTTTAGGCGTGTGAAGTAGAGCAATTTTTTGTGTTAATTTAGCTGCTGTATTTGCTAGTTATTAAGCTTCTGGTTTAAAGAAAGTATGTGTTGTGTAATTTAAAGAGAAAGTGTCAGTTGTAGCATCAAATTGAGGAGTTTGAGATTTGAATCTTTAGGAGAAAATGACAGACCTGAGTGTTAATGTTGGTGTTGGGGATCACAACAGTAATGTTAGGGATGACAACAGTAGTGTTGTCTACCAGCCTACAATCTCAAGGTACTTCGAAAAGTACAGACAAGAAACTTGATGAGATAGCTAATCTCCCAGTGGACTTAACTCAAGTTGTTTATGTGTTGGCTTATTGGCCTACTGAAGCCACACATAACACCCCACAAGTTGCTCGACCTACTAAAGATCAGAATCTGGCTTGACAAGTTCGAGCTGGAGAAATAGGTGGACGAGTGAGAAGAAGGATTAACTTGGGAGATCTGGATAAAGAAGATGAGGAAGAGTATGATGAAGAAGAGCGACCTCGAACACCCCGACTATTCAACCATGTAAAGCTTCAAATTCGAGCTTCAATGGATCAGAAAGTGCAGATGATTATTTAGATTGGAAAGAGAAGGTAGAGCGTGTTTTTTATTATTACCAAAATAAAAATCACGAAAAAGTGATAACTACTACTATTGAGTTCTTCGAATATGCTGCTATGTGGTGGAAGAATTTCCAAGTCATGCGAAGACGAGAGGATTACTGAGAGATTAATACTCGGCCTGAGATGAAGATAATACTTCGAAACAGGTTTATGCTGGATACCTATCTACAAGACACTTTTACTCGGCTTCAAGAGCCAGGACAAGGAAGCTGAATTGTTGACGAATATGTTTAAAAGTTTCAAATGCTCATGATTCGCTACGAGATAGAGGAACCATCAGTGTGAACAGTCTCCGGATTGCTTACTGAGTTGAGAAGTGATATTTAAGATATCGTAGAACTCTAACAATTCACTACAATGGATGAGGCTATATGGATAACCTAACGAGTAGAGAGATAGAGAAGAAATAGAATGTTAGCCTGACCTCTAGCAAGTTGAACTGGTCATCCAAGCCGACTTGGTGAAGGAAGTTATCGAGCCCAATTAAGTATTAAGCCGACCTGAAAGGTAGATGGTCAAGCTGAACAAAATGGCCGACCTGATAGTAATGTGTCGACTCAAACATACGAGAAATGACAAGGATCTAGAAGGAAGACAAACTAAATCAAATGTTTAAAATGCTAAGGGTTTAGACATATGGTTGCTTAGTGTTCGAACTGAAGGACTATGGTCATCAAGGAAGACGTCTTTAACGCTTTGAAAATGTAAAGTCGTAATAGTCCTACCATGTGAGCCATCCTAAGATAGAAATCGTCCTTATAGCTGTTATCTTAAACCTAGTTTACACCAAGTGTACTCAACTCTACCCCTTTGAAACGTCCAATTTGATACCTAGTTGATTTAAACTTGTGGAATAATCCTTTGAAATAATTTATAATAATAAACTTATAATTTGACCTTATAAAAGAGTAGTAGTAAATCTCATAGGTACCTGTTATTTCACAAACAGACAATAATATTAAAAACTATCAAGCCCTTTAAGAAGTCTTATATAGATTTTCTTAAAAGATAAAAAGTTAATACTAAGGGCAATAACCGGCCATTTCTTATTGTATCTCGCTCCCTATCCCAATTTACTAGGATTCTAATGTTGGGAGGCATTTATAAGTCATTTGGAGCCTGCAAAATAAACTATAGAGGAATGAGCGACAACTTGCTCAATAAGTGGGTAGAGATAGAAATATGCACTCAGTACATCACAAGCAAGGTTTTCAACCAAATTAGTTAAATACAATGCATGTACAAGTAAGTACCATCATACGATGTTATCCGGTCCATCATGAGATTAGAAAAATTGCGCTCGCTTTAATCCGGGTTAAGGAGATTGACATTACATACTTATGGATTGAAACTAAACTCGGGCTTGTGCAATGGAGAACACCCTCCTCCCGTGACCACCTTCAAACCATAGCCTCCAACCTTACTATGACTTCCTCTTTTGTCATTTAGTTCGGCTAAGGGTGAGGAAAGGACCATTTTAGCTATCCTCATTAAAAGAAGTTTGCGTTTTGCCCCGATAATCTTAGTCGTTACCCCTAATAAGTTGCGATCCATATCAAATTAGATGTAAAGCTAAGTTTGACTTAGTTTATCTTTTCATGGTGATCAACTAAACTTAAACAATTCAAGCATAATAATATTCACAAAACAACTATATCATGGAGCTTAGCTTCCATTAGAACAAATTGAAACCTAACTATAAATGCTGCATATGCATAAACAGTTGTAGATACCTAATTTTTGCTCTTCATAATCTCAATTTTTTATTTTTATTTTTTTATATATATTTTTAGAGGGTCCTAATTTAAAAAAAATAAATAAATACAATAATAATAATAATAATAATTGAAAAATGATGAAAATACCAAAAAAATGAGAAAAGAAAAAAATTATAAAGATTTTTTAGGTTTTTTAGAGAATAAATTATTTTAGGGCGAATTAGTTTAGTCTAGAGAGTCACGTAGTTTATATACAATTTAATTGTATTAAAAATTAAGGCATGAGTCAACGGTCTAATGAATAAGTATTGAAGCATAGGCATTGGATTAGCTGAAAGTTATAGGTTCGAATTTTGCCGGCACTTGGGTTTTTTTTTTGTCTATCTTTTTTTATTTTTACAAAAAGCGAGTTGTGCGTATAGGATCCACATCTAATTGAATTTTTTGAATCTAATTAGATTGGATTTGAATCATTATAAAAGATTTAAATCTAGTTTGATTTTTTATTAAATTGGATTTGAATTAATATAAATTATTCAGATCTAATTTAATTTTATTAAATCAGATTGAAATTAATACAATATATACGATTCGGTACGAGTTGATTCGGGTTTTATAAATAAGGATTACTTAAAATAAAGTGACAATTTTTTATATACACATATACATATTGAAAAATAAGAGCCGAAGTCTTTATAAACATGATTACCCTTGCTATTAAATCACCATCGCCTCTCCTTCACTATACGAAAACACAGATCCGTACTACACTGAAGATCTTGCGAATAACGTCCATCCATTCAGTAGTAAGTCCAAACACCAACAGTCCTACATAGTTGACCACTTTCCATTCACGAATTGCAACACAAAATAATTCCTCTCGTCCCACTAGAACACTCACGACTCACCGCTCCAACTGCAGCAACATTGATCAGCTTTGCGTGTCTACACCTAGCTGCACGTTATTGATCAAGCTCACGCACGGCACACAGGCGACTACAAAGCTTCCCTTGACGTCCGCAAACCCTTGCCACAATCGTTGACTGTCCAATACTGACCAACCGATCAGTAAGCCCACCACGCCTCCACAGCCAATCACCTACATCCCGACTAGCCACGAACAACGAACTTACTCATCTGACTTCACTCCTCACTCAGCAGCTAAATCTCCACATAGCTATACTCCCTTGACCGTCCACTGTTTTGCGAATAGCAGTCCAACACCACAAGATCACTAATGGATAGCGGCAATGCAAACAGCACGTCCATCCTTCGCAGAAGCACATGCATTTAGCACCTATAATCACAATCATGAATGCTAAGCTTCGAACACTCTGCCTAGCGACTAACCAAGGAGACCATGCCAACCCCTCATCGACGTACGCACAATTGAATTGCTGTTCACTGCAACTACGCCACTAGCCCATCACTGAACTGCACACACGAAAGCGATCAACTCTGGCCAGACCCCACCGACCGCCAGCAGTAGCCACGTTCCTTTGATCAGCAACACTGCCACTAATGCTGCTGCTATCCACGACCAAGCTTGCCATTGAAACTATTGATCACTATCGCACTGCACCATCAATTCGTTGACTATACGCCAAATAGTAGCTTATGCAAGTTCAGGTTAGGTTCTTTTCAATTTTTTTATTATTACATTATTATTTTATTCGTTAGTTACTATCGATAATATAATATAAGTAGATATGAATATATTAGATTAGGAGATTTTTTGTTTTTGTATTAGTCTTTTATATATTAAGTATATTATATAGGTAGCCCTATGTGTGTGTGTATATATATATATATATATATATATATTAGCTTAGGAGTTTTTTTTTTGGTTAGATTTTTTTTTTTAAATCATCATATAGAAAATTATTTTTTAGAAATAAAAATTGACAAAAAAGAAATTTTTACAAAAAGGTTATAATATCTTAGAGAGTTTTTTAATAATTTACGAGTTAAGGCCCTTTAGATTTTTTTTTAATAAACTGAATTAATTAAAATGTAAATTTGGTCGGTTTCAAAATTAAAATAAACCAATATATTAAAGTTTTTGAAAAGAACTACGATTTTCTGATCACGGCTAGTGAGTACGTAGACACTTTCGGGGCGACGATAAAATATGTAAAAACTTAGGTTTTTCTTTTTTTTTTTTCTTTTAGCTTTTTTATTTTTTTCTTAAAAAAATTATAATTTGAAGAGTAAACTTAATTTCGGTAAATAAATAGTTATACCCATTAGAGTTTAATAGGTTAGCCCCTAGATTTGAAACCCTTTGGTTTTTTCTATTCAAATTGAAATAAAAAACCGGTAGCTAAATCGTAATCAATCCATTCAATTGATTGCAGTTTTTTTTTTCTTTTTCCCGACTTCAGTTGGGTGGTGACTTCGATTTTTTTTTTTAAATAAAAAACCGGAATTTCTAAATTTTTTTAGTCAAGGATTAATATTAAATGGGTTAGGATTTAGTATTAAACCATATTTTACGTAATTTGTCAATATAACCTATAATATAGATATTATCTAGCTCTAATACCTCTATAACGTATCTCGATTATTAAAATATCATTAAATATATAATTTTTATCCAATCTAACCTGTTCATATTTAGATAGTTTTTATTCAAGTTTATCATATTTTAACCTATCATTACTAAAAATGAGTCCTGGTTTATAATTTAAATTATTTTATTACGTAAATTCATAATAAATAGCTCAGGTTACTAAATAATTCTCCAAAAATTTATATAGACTCCTAGAAATATGGGGAACTTAACTAGTACTTGATTTCAAGTTTTCGATCTATCGCCTATATATTAATATTTACGATTTTTACTCTTGAATTATCCTAAATTACCTAATTATAATCTTTTTTGCACCAAATTGATTTTAACCTGTCCCAACATTATTATTATTCACTAGAAATCAGTACATGTTCATTTCATCATTTAATTTCATAATTTCAGTCTATTTTCGAGTTATTTTTAGGTCAAAAAATGCAATAAATATTAAAAATATTCAAATCAAAATTTAGGCTACATAACAATTACATATATATCATAAACATCTTGTACAAAAATTTTGAGCTAGAAAGTACATCATTTAGTGTATTTATTTTGAATTTCAAATTTCAGGTAAATAGTACATTTATTAAGCAAGTACATTAAATATTTCTAATTTTTTAAAAATAAATTTATGAAATGAAAGTACATCTAAAATAACCTAGGAATTAATTTTTTCATATTTTTCTTAATTAATTTAATAATTTTTTAAAAATAGAGAAAAATAGGATAGAAACTTGAAACCTGAGTTTATCAGAGTTCTAACTACTATTTACCGAAAAGGGGTTGTCCAATGGCCAAGCCGTGGTGTAGACTAGTGGTGGCTGGTCAAGTTCTATAGTAGACTCTCCTTTGGTTAAGTTTCTAGCTTAGCTTGGTAATTCATCTATTTTTCTTATTTTGTTTTCTAATTTTTATTAATTTTTCCAGAAATCCTTTAAGTGTCTAAAGTGTATAATTTGGTCCTAAGAGTCCTATCTATAGTGGTTTAGGTCGGTTCCTTAGCCATTAAGTAATTTTTTTTATTTATTTATCTATTCTTTTAAGGAATTTGCATGTGTGATGTGTCAATTTTTTATTTATTTACTTTTGATGCACCTGGTTATTCTTTTTAAGCTACTCTACATTTAATCCAATCATATTTTAGGTCATTTTTTTATTTTTTAATAATTTTTAGATAATATTTTAGGGTATTTTGGTATTTTATATTAGTATTTAATGATTTTATTAATATACTGGTATATATCCTATATATATCATACACTTAATGAGTAATTATGTATGTATAATCATGTTTCTAGTATATCCTTTATTTTTAAGATACTTTTCTTACTTAATTTTGCGATTTTATTACTTATTATGCATAATTATATAATTTTAGGTTAATTTACGAATATATTTATTATATATACCAAATATACTTATAAAAATACATATATACTTATATAGTGTATTATGCTATATTATTTTCTTTTATTGCCTAATTAACTTATCTCTATATCCTCATTACATTCTGAGCTCGGTTTTAAGAGTTTCAATCATTTTTTACACTATATTAAGTAATAATACTTTTAGGGGAAAAATTGAAATTTTGGATAATTATTTTCAAAAACTAACCTCACTGAATAATTTCAACTAACTTTTCTATCTTAGTTGTAAAGTTTGGGTTTAATCAAATAACTTTTCTCGAAAGCCTTAAATTTGCATACGATTGCCTTAAGCTCGACTTTAGGGTCTCATATAGAACAAATTTTCACTATCTTGATTGTATTCCTAATATTCTTATTATATTATGAACTTCTAAATGCATGGGAATTCCTTGATTAGGGTTATCATGTTTCTTGTAAGTTTTAAGCATAATCGGTTTATTTTCCTAAATGCCTTAGATCTACTATTGACCTTAATTGTGCAAGAACAAGGCTTTATCTTAATACTTAAATGTTCATGTCTTGATTGCTGATTTATGGGGTATTACAATGTCTCAAAGCTTGAGGTAGACAGTACTAAAGAGGAACATGAGGAAGAGACTCTTGTCAAGAAAGAAATTACTTAAGAGAATGAATTGATTGAAGAGGATGTGTTTATTGAGGACTTGGATTAATTGATCCTAATTGTTCGACGCGCAATGAGTTTGAAGCCCTCACACGAGGAGGAGTAAAGGGAGAACTTATTTCATGTTACCTGTAAGGTGAATGATCAGTTGTACGAGTTAATTGTAGATAGTGGTAGTAGACCAATGTGGCATCAGCCAATTAAGTCACAAAGTTGAAGTTGGCGACTATCGTGCATCTGAAGATGTATAAGTTGCATTGGTTGAATGAGAAAGGAGCACTATATGTCACTCAGTAAATACTACTACTAATCACAATTGGGAATTACTTCGGCGAGATTCTTTGTGACGTATCACCTATGTGCGCATCACACATGTTACTAGGCTAACCTTGTGTTTATGATAGAAGAGTTATCTACAATGGATACAGGAACACTTATGTGTTCGAGAAGGATGGAAGGAAGATCACACTGAACCCAATGTTGCCGAGTTAAGTTAACAAATTGCAGGCAAAACTTGTTCAAGGGTCAAAGAAGACTCTGATGATGAATAGAGCCGAACTTTGAGAGACTATTATAGCTAACGTGTTGACCTTTATGTTGGTTAGGTGACTATTGTAGTTGAGGGAGCAAGGTGAACTACCCATGCAAGTAAGGGAGTTGTTGAATGAATATGCCAATTTGTTTCCAGAACAGTTGCTAGAAGGTTTGCCACCATTTAGAGGTATCGAACACTGTATTAACTTGGTACCCAGCACTGTTTTACTAAATAAACCAGCTTATTGGATGAACCCCAAATAAGCTGTCGAGCTCCAACAACAAGTTAATGAACTACTGGAAAGAGGGTACGTAAGGGAGAGTCTCAACCTTTTTACTGTTCTAGCATTCCTAGTGCTGAAAAATGACGAAACTTGGCATATGTGTATTGACAGTCGAGCCGTAAACAGGATCACGATCAAATATAGGTATCCTATCCTTAAGTTGGATGATATGCTGGATGAATTAAGTGAGGATAAGATTTTCAGCAAGATCAATTTGAAATTTGGTTACCATCAAATTCGCATGAGGCCGAGAGATGAGTGGAAGATTGCATTCAAAACTTGGCATGGACTTTACGAATGGATGGCAATGCCATTTGGTTTGTTGAATGCCCTAAGTACTTTCATGTGACTGATGAATCATGTATTAAGAAATCTGATAGGGAAGTGTGTTGTGATATACTTTGACAACATCCTAGTATACAGCACTAACATGCTGAGTTACTATGAATATCTCCATGTCGTATTAGATGTGCTCCGTACCAAGAAGTTATTCGACAATCTTAAGAAATTTTGCTTTTGCTAGGAGGAAGTAGTGTTTCTAAGCTATATAGTTGGTGGAGGAGGCTTATGAGTGGATGAAGAGAAAATTAGAGCAATAGTCGAGTGGCCAACTTCGACCACTTGTGCTAAAGTAAGAAGTTTCCATGGATTGGCATTGTTTTATAGGAGATTTATCAAGAATTTCAATACCTTGGCCGTACCCCTTACCGAGCTAATGAAGAAGAACATCAAATTCAGATGGGAAGAAAAGGAGGAGAGAAGTTTTGCAAAAGTAAAGGAAAGACTGACTTCCATTCCTGTACTAGCATTACCCAACATTGAAAAGATATTTGAGCTAGAATGTGACGTGTCAAGCATTAGGATAGGCGCTGTCCTAATGTAGGAAGGTTGATCAATTGCCTACTACAGCGAGAAGCTCAAAAGACCTCAATTGAACTGCTTTGTATAAGACAAAGAGCTCTTAGCCCTTATCTGAGTACTCCAAGTATGGCAGTATTACCTATTGTTGAGAGAGTTTGTCATATATATCGACCATGAGTCTCTAAGGTATCTCCAAAGTCAGACTAAGTTGTTGAAGCGACAAGCGAGGTGGGTTGAATTTCTTGAAGGATTCGATTTTGTGATAAAATACAAATAAGGAAAGAGTAACGTGGTTGTAGATGCTCTTTCAAAAAGACATGCACTCTTGATTCAATTGCATACTACATTGTTTGGATTTGCAAGTATTAAAGAGCAATATTCCTAAGACCCATACTTGGGCAATGTGCCAATGGGAAAACAGTGAACGAGTATCATATGGAAGATAGATACTTATTCTAAAGTGGGAAACTGTATGTGCCAACCTATTCACTAAGAGAGGTACTCATTAGGGTCGCCCACAATAAAGGACTGTTTAGGCATTTTAGAGAAAGAAGAACACATGAGCTGTTGAGTAGACATTTTTTTTTTTTTTTTTGTTCAGAATGAGGCGAGATGTACAATGAATTGTTGAGGGCTATATTGTATAAAAGAAGGTCAAGTGCCAAGCTAAACAAGGGAAAGCAATGCCTTTGCCTGTCCCAATGAGACTATGGACTGAGTTGAGCATGGACTTTGTCCTTGGATTATTAAGGACAACCTAGGGGAAAGATTCTGTAATGGTCGTTATGGATAAATTCAATAAGATAGTACACTTTGTACCCTACTCTAAGACTAATAATACTTTGGCTATTGCTTCTCTTTTCTTGTAGGAGATTGTTCGGTTATACAGCATGTCGAGAAGTGTAATGTCAAATAGAGACCCAATGTTTTTAAGCCATTGTTCAATACTATTATTCAATACTTCCTGTCACTCTTAAACTGATGGCTAAATATAGATAGTCAATTATACTTTAGGATTACTGATTTAAGCTATAGTAGGTAAGAACTTGGCTGATTATGACGTTTGTTTGCCCGTAGTTAAATTCACTTACAATCGAATAGTGCATGATACCACTAAGCAGACCTCCTTCGAAGTTGTCTATGGTTTTAATCCCAAGTTACCCTTCGATCAGACCCCTGTACCTGTATTTGAGTAAGAATACCCTAATATGAGAGCACGAGTAGAGTCCCTACAACATATCTCCCATAAAGTTACTTAGCAAATCAACCAAGTTGCTAGAAGAATTCAAGAGAAGGCTAAGGGTAGGATGACGAGACAATTTTAGCTTAGAGACCTAGTATGGCTACACCTGAGCAAGGAAAGGTTTCCAAGCAATAGGAAGAACATGCTGTTTACATAAGTTAAAGGACCCTTTAGAATACTCCGGAAGATCAATGACAACACTTATAGATGGGAGTTTCTAGAAGATTATAAGGTTTTGGACACCTTTAACATTGCTGACCTCAATCCATATCATCCTAACGAAGAATTAAATCAAGGCTAATTGGATTTAATCCCAAATCCAAATCAACTCGAAGGGAATTATAGGAATCAAGCTACTGGGCCTTTAGCTTATAGCCGAGCCCGAGGACTAGAGGGATTAATAAGGCGAATCCTTCTGCTTTAGCCGACTCTTGTCGAGACTAAGTTACTCTTTACTACTAATAAACTCTTTACATTGTGCTGAATGATTACCCATCTTTTGGAAATTATATATTGAATGGAAGAATGCCTTAACAATAGCCAGGCTCTACGCACCTGCTCGGTCCTATCCTACTCGATCCCTTACTTGGCAACATTACTGCCGAGAGGCCGAGAGATCCCATGCGTCAGCCACTCCCATTTGAATGAGTCCATGCCTACTTGGCACCCCTACTCGACCACCTAACTAATTTGTGTTGCTTTGTCTATATCCTCTAACAGCACTACCAATACATTGCTGCCACGTATTTGGGACCACTTGTAGAATTTGCTACTATAATCATTGCTTTTCTGTGAATATTCATTTTTACCCCTTATACATGTAGCTGAAAATGATCAGATTATCATTAATACACTAGATATTTTCTTTTCGTAAACATTATTTGTTTACTCTCATTTTACTCTTATCCTAACCCTTAAGTAAGATTAGGTGGTGAGTAACCTTACTGGACCAACCTGTGCGTCATATCAAATTATGCCATGAGTTCTTGGAAGTTCCATTGGTGCATCATATCCCTTAAAGCTATTCATGGGTTTTGCTTACTTTTCCCTCATTTTTGTCCTTTCTGTGTATTTCCTTTCACTCTTTTTCAAGCTTTCGGTAAGCTTAGACCCATCCTTATGATCGGCTTTGTCTGTTTTTGGCTTCGATCTGTATCATAAGAGCTAACCATACATCATTACTATCCGAATAATATGCAAGGAGTTTGGTAACATCCTCATGATCATAGGGAATCCAAACAACCTAAAGTGATGATTAATAATGAGGTTGAAAAAAAAAAAGTAACAGTTATTGAACGAATAAGGAGCCAATCTTGCTAAACATGCACTTGCTCTAAATGCTATCAATCAAATGCATCTCTATACTGTCCAACCATATGCGTGGGCAGCTTAGTGACGTCAAACTTCGCCCACCATTGACTAATAAGCGGTCGACTGTCGACAACCGATGTAAGTTGGCTATGTAAAGAGGTGATGCGTAGGAAATACTCCTATACCGACACCTAAAGAATCACCAATGGACCACTAATCTCTCTTGCTTCCATCCTAGTACTATATAACTTTTGGCAATGTTGGTTGTGCCATGACCAAATCGAGCTCCATCATTGTATGCTAGTGTCCACATTTTAGGATATAAGCTTCTAAAGTAAACTCTAGTATGGGAGCTCATAGTCTTGGCTTCGTTGTAGTAGGTGTGAAACTTTTGAGGTTGCAATTGGTAAGTGGCCTTCTTCATAAGCTCTTTATAGTCTTTGCTCTTACCTCGAGTGTTGAAGTTACTAGCAATGTATTAGATACACTATTGGCCAAGGTCAACTACTTGGCTAGAATGAATTCTCACCCTCTATTGCAGATTGGATCCCAGCATGACGGTTTGAAATCGAACATCTATCAATACGATCTCTTATAATGTACATGTGCACATACGTTACGAACCAACTTCGGCTATCCTGACATGCCTCATCAACTAGGGTGAAACCAAGTGAGATTATGTGATTTTGACCACTAACTTAGATCGTAATCAACAGTTTATGCTTGTACTTCCCATCGAGGAATGTTCCATCAATCGTCATTACAAGCCTGCAATATATAAACACCTCAATGCACAGTCCGAATGCCCAGAAGACTCTATCGAAGAACACATACCCGACAATATCACTATCTCACCATTTCCATTCTACCATAGTATTGAGATTAGCCTCTTGGAAAGCATTTAGTAGATATGGGAACACCGCATATAATTCCTCCTATTTACCGTAAACCTATTCAATTGCTTTACGCTTTACTTCGCTAATTCTCTTAATGTGTACATGCTTACAAGTAGTCGCTTGCAAGTGTCTTACCTTAATGCTTAGTGACTCTTGAACATCTTTAATTAGAAAGTAGGATAAGGTATTTGAATCCAATTTCGAGTGGTCCTGGCTTATAGTAGGATTGGGGCACATATGTGGACCTATAAACCTAGTTATCACAAAGCATCTTACATGTTGCTTCTTATAAGCTCTGTATCTCTACCTATAGCCCTTTTCCCAATCAATGCATCTGATAGACCATAATGTAGGTTTGAACACTTTTATGATGAAGTCATAGTGGTTCATAACATAATGTAATCTCATAGCTATTTATAGATGTTTTTTATTTTTGAATTGTATGCCCATTTTCAATTCATCACTAAAGCTCCATTCACCATCATTCATATTATCTTTGGATGCCACCAGTCAATCCCTAACACTTGCCGTATAGAAAGGTATGGGTTCTAACATCCCTGATCGCATCCACACATGTGGCTAACCCATGCCTCCAAATGTTCTATCCACGTGACCCTTGTGCTTCTTCCACTTCTAGCAACTAGTATTCACTCGAACTAACGTCGACATTACAATTTGTATCATCAGAATCTTCATCAATGTCATCGTATGTTAGTTCATTCTCCATATCAGTATCTCTATTGGACTCGCTGGTGATCAATACATTAGGTTCATTGGACATGCGATAGCTACTTGATACATGACTCTATAGGATTGCTCGAGATTCGAACACACCAATTTCAACTTGTAGTCCAACATCATCACTGTACCCTTTGACCTCATACTCTGCTACAGGAAGGGCTATTGGTGGTGGCTTCACTTTATGAATTTCAATATATATCTCTACTGAACCGCTGACTCCACTACGTCTTATTGAGGAAACCATCAGTTGTTGGACATCATAATCATTGTTAATGGAGATGGCACAAAACATGTCCCTAATCTTACCTGCAAGAGGGCATCTGTGAATCAGCTCGATCCGATATATCATTGTAAGCCCCAAAATTAAGCCAAGTAACCGTAAGATTGAGTTTAGAACTCAAGGTTTAGAGCGATCGGCTAAAGGATCCGATCACACCCAAATTATAAACTATTGAGAGAAATACTAATAAAAATGACCTTATAAACTTAAATTTAAGAAAATAAGTAGTAAAATAGGAGACTATAAAATTTTCAAATTTTAAGCATAATAACTGCTAATTACCGAAAAGGCGAAAAGTATAATATAATAACTAATAAATTATTAGAGATAGATTATATGTATACTAAAAATTTTAGAATGACCAAAATAATATTTAGGAATGTTCATGTGTACCCCACATGTATTTACGTGTAGATAAAAATACGTGTAATTACTAAAATTGGCCGAAAACTAAGCAAATAATTAAAGAAAAATACAAAATAATTATAGAAAAATCAGAAAAAATCAGAAGAGGATAAGCTGCAACAAGATCAGGTCGTGGTCAGGAAGAAAAAAAATAACCAATAAGAATTGGACAAACAAAAAGCCAAAAATCAAGGAATTGGGGCAAAATCCCATCAAATTAATGCACATTAATTACCACATTTGTCTATAAATAAGGAAAAATTTTTCAGAAGTCATTTGGCCAATTTGAGATCTGAGAAAAATCAAAACACTAAAAAAATCGAGAGAAAATCCAGAAAAAAAGAAAGAAAACTGTGCAGATTAGGCAAGTGAACCAAAACCACCACTCACCACCACCACCTGGAACCGAGCCACCACCACCACCCCACTCCAGACCCACCGTCTGGGCCGGTCGACAAGCTTGGACTGGGCTTAGACTGCCAGAAAGCATCGAACCGGGTGAGTCTCATAATTGTCCGATTTTGTATAATTTAGTAAAATTAGTTATTTTACCCAAAAAATTATGAAACTTGTTATTCTAAGGTTTTATTGTATGTAGATTTAGGGAAAAATATTGATTTAGTTTAATTATGTCTGAAAATATAGGGTCCTTAATAAATTGTTCAAAACCGAGCATGATTAAACCAGAAAATAAATAGGCTTAGGAGTGTAGTTTGGAACTCAAAATTTTTCTGTAGGATGCTCATATGATTTAGAACAGTGCTATGAAGCCATTTTTTTAAAATTAATTTTCGAAAATTTTAAGTTAATTTTTAGCCCTAAAATGATGGAAAAATTGAGTAATTTGGAGTTAATTAGGTGATTAGGATAGTAATTACTGATTTAGATAGTAATTATATGTTTAGGGATGTTAATCTCTGATGTGGAAACCTAATCTTAGTTTATGGAGTGTTAAGTGTAAGTAATGAAGGAGTTATGTGGTAAATGTAAAAAAATTAGGAATATATAAAATTGAAAATTAATAAATATGGAAAAATTAGGGTTATTTAGATAATATTAGAGTAAAAATCAGAATAATATTAAATCTGAATTAAGATTGAATTTTAGGTAATTATATAAAAAAAGTAAGATTTTTTTACATCGGGGATAGATCCAATATCCTAATTAGGACTAGCGTGTACCGAATAGCTTAGAATACTAAATTAAGACCCAATAGAATATTTGGATACTCGAGCTTAATGTGATTAATTTCACATTAGGATTCGAGCATGTTTAGGATTTAAAAATCGAACTAAAACCTAATTTAGAAATTGATGCGGAAACCGAAACCGAACCCGAACCTAAACCCAAACCTAGAATAATTGTAAAAGACTTGATACTTAGGTAATTAGACATATTAAACCTTAAACAAAACCTAACAATAAGCATTATAGGATAAAACAAACTTATAATATTTATATGAAAAGCTGAAACCACGTTCGTGTTATAGGGATGATCGGCGATGGCCTGAGCAAATGGAACCTTGAGTGAGTGAGCGGGGAGTCGAGGTAAGTTGGGATTAATACGATGCTGTATTTTGGAGGCTTAAGATTATGCTTGGTTGTGCTTGTTAAATAGTTGAATGTGTGCATGTGCTTGATTATGGATGATGCTATGATTCTGTTTGTTGCTCTAGCACATATGGTATGAATTGTATGAAAAGATTGATTACCCTAAACTGGACTTAATTAAATATCCGACCAGTAATCATAATTGGACATGCATGGCAACCCGTTAGGGGAACTTAGGACTTTCCTGCCAAATACCGACCCCTTCAGAAGGGATAGCGCAGGATTGCAAAATGGTCCCTTCTTCATCCTCAGTCGAACTAAGTGACAGGAGAGAAGGTCGTGGCGAGGGTGAAGGCAGTGGTTCGAAGGTAGTCGCGGGAGGAGCAAGGTCTCCATTACACAAGCTTGGGTTTGGTCGTAAGCTGTTGCATTAATGGCAACTCCTTAACCCGGATTAGAGCGGGCGAAATTTCTCTAATCTCACGGTCAGACAACGTCGTGCGATGGCATTTGCTTGCACATGCATTGCACCTAATAAGTGATTGAAAACCTTGTTGTGTGTATGGTGTAGTTTTAAGTCCTCCGTCTTAACTTACTGAGCTGTGGTTGCTCACATCCCTATAGACGTCGTGCAGGTGCTAGCTAAGAAGCGGCAACTAATTACTCTGAAGCTAGCAACTGCTGGATCCTAGGGAGTGAGGAAAAACATTGAAGAATAAACACATATTTTAAGGTCTAAGTTTTTATTTTAGAATTATTTTTCATTTCTAAATGATGTAATAACTAGGGAATATACTATAGAGAAATGTCGTAAACTTTAACTGCAATAACTGAATGATAACATATATATATAATTCCTCACTTTTATAGGTAGATGATTTATTTAAATTACAAACTGTTTACTTCAAAGCGGGTTAGTTGTGGACGCTTTGTGTAGATCAGGTCTAAGATAGCGGTTGTAAGGCCAACTTTTATCTTAGGATGGTTTACACGGCGGGGGCTGTTACGACTCTGCCGCTTCGGGGCGTGACATCATCATGTTAACTCGAAGCCAATTACATATCAATTCAACTAACTGGTCATATGTATGGAACTCCAACTACTATTCTTGGGTGCCTATCATACTATACCTTATCCTCTCCTTCTACAATATTTCCACCGACATAACAAACCAATTTCATATTATCTACTATACACTTGTTTTCCACATCAACTTTAGTATCTACATATGAAAATACTATCTTATACTAGCAGACACACTCTACTAACATATCAACTAATTTGATTTCACTATTGCAATCCCTTAATGACATTACAATCAGTAATTACTCTAACTGAAACAAATAAAGAAGTTACACTGCCTTGCAAGCCAATTCATTTTCCACACCCCTCAATAATAATTATTTGTATATGTATTACTTAATACATATGTGTTCATGTAGTATAGTAACAAAGACAAATTTACACATAGAAAAACTACATATATATGCATATAAACTGTACTAAATAATGGGCACAATGTTCTAGGAAAAATAAATAAATAAATAAAAACATAATGTCATATAAAAAAATATGGTACATATATATAATTGACTAATGAACATAAATTTATACAAAAAATAGCTAAGGTTACAGATAATGGAGAATTGAAAACTATTCAATTCGCGTATATGTTATAGAACAGACGAATGTTTCGATGTGCCAAAAAATTACTAATAGACAACAATGTATTATTATGCATCGTGCACAAGCAAGAACACTATTTCTTTGAAAAACATGTATTTAAAATGGATGAAAACGAGAAAAAATGATATATTTTCCTATATTAATGTTTAAAGAGAGAAAACGATGATAGAGCGCCGATTGTCTCCTCGTTCTGAAAAAACTTTCCATAATAGATTTTTATACTATACTACTACTTCGATTCTATAATTGATTCACAAAAAAAAAAAAAGGATCTAAATGACTGATTTGGTTAAGAGAGTTTAGAGATCGTTTAAGAGAGAGTGAGTGAGGAAATTAAAAATTTACATGCAGAATGGGGGGAGGAGGAAGGTCTAGGATGAATTTATCCTCGTTGTCGTAATCCTAGGAAAATATTCCTAAGAGTAACATTTGTTTTTTTTTTTTTTTTTTTGCATTTTTTTTTCCTTTTCCTTGTTTTCTCACTATTTATTTCCTCTTTCCACTTTCTATTTGCAAATGGTTCGCGATGGTTGATTTTTCCATCAATAATCCATTGCTAATAAGTTACAAAATTCATCACAAATTTATCTTTTAGAAAATAAATGTTTATTGCAAATCCATTATAAACGTTAAAAATTAGAGATAGATTTTTTGGCAATGGATTTTTTATCTCTAAAATATTGTTTAATTTCTTGTGTTGAGTACTTATGTTGAAGCATGAGCATTGCAACAAGTACAATGCATTAGTATATATATGTATGTACAAGTACATGGTTCTAAGAATATAGTTATAGCTAAGATCATATAACTTAATGGCATGATCATCGATCTTCCAACAAGATGGAATAGGTATGATATTTCCCTCCTCTAAAGTTGTAATATGATAGTAGATGGCTAAAAAAAAAAAAAAGTTATGCACTATAAATGCTATTTTATTATTGGTATTTAAAGAATTAATTGAAATAATTAGGAAAAAAAAAATCCTTTTGTGAATGTATTTTTCTTTTATATTTCCTCTTTTTTCCCCCTTTTATCTTCTCGTTTCTCATATTTTCTCTTACGTTTCCCTTAACCTAGTTTTCTTTTCCAATCAACAACCCATCTTATTCTATTCTTTTTCTTTAGTTTATTCGTTTTATTACCTCCTATCACCTCTCTCCACTTGATACTTGTCAAACTTCGATCCCTTTAAAATTCGGCTCTCCTATATTGCTATTCATATTCTAGATGGTTATCCTTTGCTGACGAATAACCATATAACTACTCTGTTTGATAGCAATAAATGAATTTCTTTAGTATTCAGTTAGTGTCGTTACAGGTGAGATACTTCCATAACCCCTCTGTCAAAACAAAGTCAAGCATGAAATCCAATATGTTTTAAACAACTACCCTTTATAATTTGTATCCCTTGACAAAATAGTAAAAAATTTCCTTAACTTCCGCTCTTGTTTGAAGCATAATCTGTTTGTTTGGTTGTCACCCTTTTTCGATCTATATTCTGTATAACTTTCCAAATTGATCCTAGATCTTCTCTTGTCGTCCAATTCATCCTCCGGACCGGCCACCTGCATCGGCGACAACACGGCAGCCATTATTGCTAGACATCGATTCATGATCACAAGCTAAAGGTCTTTCCTTTTTTATGAGGAAGAAGAAATGTCATCAATATTATTAAATCCATTCCAATTATTAGAGCTAAATATCATATCTGCTCAAGACCTAGCCTCGGTCACACGTTCCATGCGTACGTATGCCGTTGCATGGGTTCGTCCGGATCGGAAGCTGTCGACAAGAGTCGATACTGATGGGCGCAACAACCCCAATTGGAACGACAAGTTCGTATTCCGCGTCGACGATGAGTTCCTCCTGTCCGACACATCCGGCGTCATGATAGAAATCTATGCTGTCCACTGGTTTAGGGACATCCTCGTTGGGAGGGTACGCGTCTTGGTTGGAAACCTCATACCGCCTCCGGGACGGCCCTTCCACCACCAGGAGCACGTGGGGATGAGCTTTGTGGCGCTCCAAGTGCGCCGCCCTTCGGGGAGGCCGCAAGGGCTGTTGAACATTGGCGTGGCGTTGCTTGATAGTTCCATGCGTAGCATGCCCTTGTACACACAACGTAATATGTCAGCCGTTGGATACCGTGATCTAATGGGTGAGGAAAATCCACTTCATCATAATGGCCACAACAACCATAATCCTTTGGAACAACAACATGGACACGCGACGATAAAAAACGTTGTCAAGCCAGAATTAAGGCGTACCAAAAGCGACACCAGTTCTCAGAACCGCCCTAAATTGAGAAGAAAGGCATCTATTCGAGAAAAGGCTAGCTCCTTAGTAAATTCTTCCGAAATGGGGTATTCTAGTCTAGAGAAGAAGAAAAGGGGTTCAGGATCAAAACCTAGTTCTCTGATTAGTTGGTCGGATGTGGGATATAAAAGCGGGAAAGGTGGTTCCATAGTTAATGGTTCCGAAGTCGGGCTTAAAAGGAAACCTAACGGAAAAGATGTGGTGGCGCGTGGAGATACTGGTAATGACAAGCCTTATGTTAAAAGGTTTCCATTAGATTTTGAGGCTCCAACCAAGGCAGGTAAGATGTTCATTACTGAATCCGAATTAGGGCCTTCGCCTTCGGAGGTGGCTGCAGCCATGGCAGCCAAGGAGAGGTATCAGCTGGTAAAGGAGCCGGAGAGTTCAATCGTAGGTTGGAGTATAAACAACGAAAGCGTTGAAGGGTTACAATCTAAATTGGAAAGGTGGCGGATGGAGCTTCCGCCCGTGTATGACCGCAGTGAAGTACTATTCTCCTCCCCACCACGGACACCGCGATCGCCAGTGAGGGCGGGCCGCGGTAGTGGTCACCGGCATGTTCGTCGGCACACGGACGGGGGTGGGCTTTTTTCTTGTGTCAGCAACATCTGTGGATGTGAATGTTCCATAGTTTGTGGAGAATAAGGATGCCACAACACCTTGCAGGAGGGTGTATACACTTGGGACATTGATGCAATCGAAAAGGTGCATATTACTATTTGAAGCCTAATTAAACGTGTGATGATCTTGTGACCAGAGATTGTGGATCGACATCAAATTCAACTGCCTTGAAATCATATGTGCAACGAGACAACCAATCAAAGGGTCGGGAAATCAAGCAAACGGGACGGATGATAAAAGTTGTTAATATTTATGGAGATATGAATATTGTAGAGGCATGCCATGGCCTGGGTTAGTCCATTTCTCCATCTTCTCTTTCTTTCTTCACCAAATCTTCCTTGAAATTTATTAATGTCACTCTTTTCTTTTCTTTTTCTTTTTTTTTTTAATACCCTTCTATGTACACTTTCATCCCTTTTTTTTTTTTTTTTTACATGTATTAAATGCTAACCTTGTGTGTGCTCATTACAATCCACATACAAAAATTGTGCTTTAAAGAATGTTATGTATATGTATCCAACATAGATAGATTGATGGAGAGATATAAGATATGGTTGTGTGATAATTATTTTAAATAAAATAATCAATTTTTTTTTAAAGATATCACATATTAGACGTAAATCATTCATGAAACAACAGTATTCAAGAACGTTATCAACCAAATTATGGTAATAAGTACGGAATATTTCTCTCCCTCTCTCTCTCTTTCTTTCTCCCATTTGTTCATCCAAGAAATATGTTCATTTATTTATTCATTCATTAAGGTGCCTATACTAACTCAGGTATTGTAAAACATTAATTGTTGATCCAAGAAATATGTTCATTTATTCATTCATTCATTAAAGTGCCTATACTAACTCAAGTATTGCAAAACACTAATCAAGAATATAGCTATAAATGAGTTAAGACAATATAGTTTTAAATTAGAGCTCTACTTAGAAAAAAGATTTTAAAACTTGAGCTTAACTCAAAATGGTATTCAACAAAGTCGAGATCAATTTAATTAAGCTCATTAAGTGATTTATCTAAAAATTATTTTATTTCTAATTAAAATATTTTCTATATGTAAACTTGACTCAAACTCAATTAAACTCAAAAACTACTCAAGTTAAACATTGAAATTTTAAATTCAACGCAAGAAATATACCTAAATTGTTTGTGAGTAAATTTAACTCCTTAATATCCCAAATTGGGAAATAAACAAAGAGGCAAATATGAGAGGATTATCGGTTTTTATAATTGAGCATTCACATTCATAATTACTGGAATGGATTAAACAACCTTCTTTCTGATAGAGGTGATTAATAGATGATCTTACACTGATATGATAAAGTTGTTCAAATATTTAAATAATATTAACTACTAACTTATAATTAGAGGAAAATTGAGTTAAGATGATCCATTTCTATTAGAGATGGGCAAACTCGAAACACAAACAGACTCAGGACATAAACTAGTTTAGACACGTAAACTCTATGTTCTATCCAATTTTTTTCAAGCCCGATCACTCTCCAATCAGATGATTGAAAAAAAAAAAGAAAAAGAAAAAGAAAAGGAAAGAAAATCCTGACAGCTCTCCTTGTATATGGATGCTAAATAAGATTATATTGGTTGAGTAGTTATATATATATATATATTTCGAAATTTCAGAATAATGAAGTATTTTCATCCAGTAATTGTTAAAGCATCGTCAACCCCTGCAAGTAGCATGAGCGTTGCTATTGAATCATAACTTATGGTACAGTGCAAGGCCCAGTGGGCAACAAAACCTAGTATTATCAATGTACATTATTAAGAATCTCTTTCTCCGGCCAGAATGATCCTACCAACTATTTTTATGATAAAGTGTTACAAATTTTAAGAACCATGGAACCACCGGATCGATCAGGGTTCGCACGGCTAGAATTCAAAGAAATAATAATAGGACGAAGCGATTAATTTATGGTGGTGTAGAATTGCTATTTGACAAAACCCAAAGCATGCGATACACTTTGAAAGAGAAGGCAAATTAATGGACCTGAAAGGCTTCAAATATTGGACGACAATGCAGTCTGTAAACTTTTTGGACTATTTGAATGCTATGAAATGAATGTTAGCCAATATCCTTAAGAAAGCAGTATAAATAGCAGAAAATCTGCTATATTTCATTCACTTGAAAACATATGTGTTCATTTATATATATATATATATAACTACTCTGTATTTGACTAGTTATTTTTGTGATGTATTATTTGATTTCTATTCCTATCTCTTTTGATGATCTAAATATTTTATTTTTGACAGTTCTAACTATGAATTTTATCGTATTAACTTCTTCTCGATTTAAAGGCAGTTTTATCTATTTTGGTTGGACAAAATCATTATTATTTATTCTTTTTATGGTCAAGTTTTAATTTCATATATACTATGTAAAACTTGTTCTGTGGTACATCTAGCTTCGGTAAAAAGGGACGATTCGACAAACATAAGTGAGAATCCTTTGCAATGCAACCTCAATCCATCTAAAATGTTAATGAGTAGTATGGTTTTTAAGACTTCAACGAAGGCAGAATGGTGGATATAATGGACTATCCTCTACCTAGGCTTATGTAGATAACACCTTGTTTTGATCACCCTGCAAAAGTTTTTGGCCAACACTGAAGTCCTCCACCAGAGGTATAAGAGGAGATATATTTTCAATAAAAATCATAAGATAATGAAGAGGGCAACAATATGATGAAGCTCAAGCTAGCAATAAGACATGAAATCACTTAAATTAGAAACTTTTATTGTAATGCCTAGAACTTAGAGTATTACAACCCGCTACATGATCTTATTATCAATTGACACATCAAATGTAAGATTTTATTAAAGTTTCCAAATTACTTGGTATAATCTCTAGATAATCTCAATAAAATTTAGCTCTTCAAAAAAATCCAAAATAACATCTAGGTAAAATTATGAAACTCTAAATAAGAATTTAATAAACATAAATTAAAAACTGTCTAACTAAAAAATAAATAAATAATTCTCACAAAAGAAATTCTAATTGCCTCTCCTTGACTTGATACACTTGATGATCTTATCCAAAGATCAACTATCGAGCTTGATTTTTTTTTTCTCGGTTTTTATTATTTTCCTTAACCTGATTAGTATTAAACTTTAATCTATTTAATATTAACCTTCGACTAAGAGTTAAGAAAAAACTTGATTTTTTTAGTTTTTAAAATTGTTTGAAATCGTTACATGATTAAAGTTGGAAAAAAGAGTTAAATTATAACTAATTAGATTGATTGGTTATAATTTAACTATTGATCTTTTGATGAAATCAATTTTTTAAAATGATTTTGAAAACTAAATTTTTTAGTCTGAGGACTAATCTTTTTAAACCCTTAACAGATACCACCAACTTTCCGGATTTAAATTTATCTTCCAATAATACACTTAAGCGTAAAATCTATTCACATGTAACTAAGTCTGTTCAATCGAATATACAAAAAGGATAATTTTACAAAAACAATGGAAAAATAATTTTTTTTTTTGTATTTTAAGTCGCTCTGTAGTTTTATACGAGTGCTTATATATCCGCTATTCGAGATCAAATTTTCGTAGTTTATTCACTGAAAACATTAGTAGGTTGATTAGTTTTAATATTGAAAAAATTCAGGTTTACATTTTCTACTCATTTTAGTTTTATTTAAAAAAGAATTCTAACAAGAGATCTTAAATTGATATTTTTATTTTTGAAAAATTCCAATAGAAGTCCTAATTTTGAGACAGTTATTTAGATTTTAATTATTTATATTTTTTGGAAAATAATTTTTCTGGGTGACAAATTTTTTTTTCTAATGTTTAATTATTTATTTTTGATTGAAATAATAAAAATAAATGAATAAATAACACAACTTTTCCTATTTTTTTCTTTCTTTTCTCTTTTTTCTTTTTTATATATATATTAATTATTTTTATTTTTATTTTTTCCTTTACAACTAAATAATCCATGAAACAAACTAAATAAATAAATAAGGAAAAATAAAACAAAAGGGACAATATAGGCTAGACTAAGGGAGACTCGTACGGGTTGAGATAAAGTTGGGTCTTCAGGTTCTAGTTGAATCAACCAACCTAATTACTTGCTAAACACATGTGCAACAGGGAAACAAGATGAAGATGATTGGAGGCTCTCTTCTAAGCGATTCTAAGGGGAGTTTTAAGTGAGGAAGGATGGATTTATGTTAATCTTATTAGCAAAAGGATATATTTGTTTCAATCCTATTAGCAAAGGGAGGTATAGAGACGGTGCCACCACAAATGGTGGTCGTTTGTAGTGGTTGGAGTAGATGTGGTGGCGATAGTGATTATCCAAGCTCGATGGTGGTCATTAGAGGTCAAAGGGGAGTTGGGTCAGGGGTTTTGAAACAAAACAAGTCTAGCCATATAGTTATCTTCATGTGAGGAACAACAATAACAGTGGTTCGAAAGTAGGTAGCTGTAGTGGTCTAGGGCTTGGTGGTACTTTACCTAAAGACCATGGTTGGAGTTGATATTGGTGGTGTTTGGAAGCTTCGATCGTAGGGAACTCGACTATGGTATTAGATTTCTTTGACCATTGTTATGGTTAAAGAAACCTTAGAGAGAGAGAGAGAGAGAGAGAGAGAGTACTGTGAGTGTTTGAGAGTAGAGAGAGAAAATTGATATTGGGATGGATTGGATATGCTTTAAATGTTGCTGATGATAGAAATGGAGCTTAGGGATCCTATTTGTACTAAAACAAGCTCGGGTAAACTTAGTAAGTGTTATCAGTGGTTGAATCGGCCATGAATGTAAATCCTGAATTTTAAGTTATTCATTATTTTCTTGGTTGAGTTAATGCTCTAAATGCTTATATCTAGATGTGTTTTTTTTATCCTAATCTAAAATATTCCATGTCTATAAAGAAAGATTGATGAAAAATGGCCATAAAGTGACCACTCTAGGTTAGAATTACATTAGGTAAAGGAGGGAATTAGGGAGAAATAGAAGGAAAAATCTTGTGTCAGCCCATCATTGGTTGAAACGTATCTAATGCGCTTACAAAAAGAAAAAAACACCCAACACTTCTCATGGGATTCGAACCTAAGTCTCCTATGTATGTAAGTGTGTTTGTTTCATGAAGCCATTAGCTTATGCGTTGTCCATATTTGTAAGCAAATTGTATATATGGACTAGATTGGCCTATACTAGATTCAAATATGAAATTTAAGCCTAAACCCAAAGGATCTAATTCTTCTTCTTTTTTTTTGTATATTATTTAAGACCTAAAAAGCTATTTTGAAAATTCCATTTCTATTTTAAATTATATACTTCTTCTCTTTTTTTTTTCTTTTTATTTTTTTTGTATATTTCTAAATTTTCTATTTTTTTTTGTATTTTTCTAAATGAGGACCTTTTTTCCGATGTAAAAAAAATTCTAAAACTATAAGAGGCAAAAAATAGGTATCTATATCAACTAATTCCATAATTTCTACTCAAGTACCTGTACTTGAAAAATTAATATGAGATGAGTCAATGTTCAATATGGATTATGCAAACACATGCATAAGTAGGTGTAAATAAATTCACATGCATCACAAGGAAAAAAAAAAAGCATTATACAATAGACAATAAATTATTATCTTTAATTTAAATGTCAACCATCATCGGGGTACTTACGACCCTAGCACACCATAGATATAATACCACATAGTATTGGTGTTGGGTCTTCCTAACTCCTTAGAAATCGAAGAACAAGTATCACCTAAATCAAATCATTTTCTTACTGGACTCCACTTGGGATGCTATCGCAAAAGGATCCTCTAAGTGCTGTCCTAAGATCACCAGTCCTCCAGGTCTATTAGACCTAGCCATGCACACATAGCACATAAAATTTAATGTCAAATAATTAATTATGGTTTAGTATCTAAGCTTAATAACCACAAGTAGCAAACAAGCGTCCCATACTTGGATCTTGAGCAACTATATTTTATGAGTCATAACTGATATTAAAACCTTATACATTTATTTAGCAACTCATCACATATCAATACTTAATTGGAAACTAAAATTATAACTTATAATTATAGTTTTGATTTAAGTTTCTAGTATTTTAGAGTTAAGGAAAACCTTCTATCCTTAACACTAAACTATATTTATATATATTCTCTTAAAATATGTAGGATTAATCTTGATTAAGAGTAGTTAATAAAATGTTATTCATTAATGAAATAGTTAGAAAGGGTGTAATAAATAATTAGAAACAAGGTTCTTTTTTTTTTTATTTTTTTGAATGAGGTATCAAAATAACAACAAATAGAAGAATCTATGTATGGACTGACCTTGAGTGAATAGGTCAAGCTACCTAGCATGATTGTACTCTTTAGCATGGTTTGGTTCCATGCTTGCACAGTTGTACTTGAACTATGCAAATCGTCCTCATTCTCTAGAGTTCAACGAACCTTCACCAAATTCCCTCAAATCCACATTCTTGTAATTCTTTGTTCAAACTTCTAAATTCGATCAATCATTTTGGCATCCCTTCAATTAAAACACATGGTCAAAATCAAAATCCAAACCACTCCTTTTTTATTCTTAAAGTCTTTAACAACAATCAAAACTAAATTCTCCTTCTTCTTAATAATGCTTGATTAATAACAATTCAACAACCTTCGTATAAACAAACCCTTATCTCTTTGGATGTATTAACCCAAAATCAATTATTACCAAAGGTTTCTCTCTCTACAAGCTCCACTAAAGCCTTCACATAAGGGAGAATCTACAATTAAATTCATACACGCATGATCCATGAATTGAGGAAGCATAATGTACCTTCGCTACAATTATTACTTACTCCAATTATGTAACCTTAGAGGGGAGGCTTCTACTAAAGAGAAGAGAGCAATCTTTTAGAATGAGAAAAAAATGAGGGGGAAATTGTAAATAACCCAACATAAACTTTGACTTGGGTATAGATTAACCTTCTGAACTTTTAAAGTATACTTTAAGATCTCTTAAACTTTAATAAATTGGTAACATGAAGCATATTTCTTTTTTTAGTTAGAAAAAATAGCGCTATTGTCAAAATTTAGAAGGTCTTAAAGCAAATTTTGATAAGTTTATAAGGTATTTGTACACGAAAATTAAAGTTTAAGATGATTATTTTCAACCTATGAAACTTATTTGTCAATTTATTAAAGTTTAGGGAGTTTTAAAGTATACTTTGAAAGTTCAAGGGGTTGATCTATACTTAAGTTAAAGTTCAGAAAGCTTATTTGCATTTTCCCCAAAAATAAGGATAAGGTTTATTTCTCACCTTTTATATACATCATCTTGCTCTCTTTACTAAAATAATGTAGTCTAATAGGTGTATTTATTTATTTGCCACCCCTTTAAACTTATTAATATATTTATATATATATACATATATATTTATTTTAAATTATGCAGGTTTTACATTTACTAAGCATTTTCATAAAGTTACGGGTTCAGATGGGAAGACACAAGGGCAATAAAATTACCATGCAACAAGCTATTCATGGAGAAAAGACGATAACTATAGAATTTGAGAGTTACAAAATGGACGTTGGTCAACATTCTTAGAAAAGTAGCGTAAATAGTAGAACATCCTATATATTTCATTCACTCAAAAGTATATGCGCTCATTCACCCCAAAAAATACATGTACACTTTCTATACTGCTCTATAAACTACTTTGTATTTAGCTATTTGATGGTATATTGTTTGTTTTCTATAAGGACGGATGCAAGATGCCATGCCCCCAGGGTGTGGAGGGATTTGGGGTGGCCATCACCAAAATCATTGAAATCACTTCCATCATATCTATATCTATCATATGAAAGCGAAAAAGTTTTCTTAACTACTTTTGGTGTCTTACATAGTTTAACACATGTTTAATATATATATATATATATAAAAGTTTAATAAATTAAGGAGAAAGTATTAGTAGGATGGATAGAAGTTACTTTAGTGTGACTGTATGGAGATATGTGTCCTAGTAAAAACTGCTTAGTTTTTATTTTTTAAATGCAATCTCATATAACTTAATTAAAAAAATTTAATTGAGTCCTTGTGTTATGCTAAAATTCTTGTTATATCACTATATCTAATTATTGCCACGCAATGTAAGTATGCGTTTGTTGGTTATTATGTAAGAGGGGAAAAAAAAACCCTTAAATATTCAAATTATAAAAAAAAAAAAATTGAGATCTAACTCATTGCTCTTTCTTGCCATAAAATTTATCCATAATGAGATATATATCAAATTTGCAACAACGAAGAGTTATTTTTTGTCAAAAAAAAATTAGATAGATCATTGGTACTTTTAGAATAAGTTATAAATGGGTAAATTGTAATTTTGAAATTAGATTTAAATGAATTCAAATATAAAAATTTATTTACTTTTATAAGTAAATATTAAAAATTGGAACACATAAACCAATTTCAAATTTACCAACTACAACTAAGATATTTTAGATTATAAATTTTTTGGATTTTCTCAAAGTAATATATTATGAGAAATGATGATCAGGCCAATAAATGCTGCGAAACATTAGCGTGAATGATGTGGCCACTTGCACTTCAGTAAATAAATCCTTTCCCAAAACACATTTTAATGAAAACAAACGAAGGTTAATGTCGTCTTTATATTCGTATGGAATAGAACCCATCTACCATTCCGCACTCCTCACCGACTTTGTCTTCGTACAAGATTATGGATTAAATGTTACTTTGTCCTTTTTTATTTAAATTTTAATGCCTATACTATTTTCGTAATTTGTACCTAACTTATAACAATGACAGCAAAGTCAATACTGGGCTTTTTTAGACCTGCAAAACAAAAACAACCATCAAAATAGTACTAGAGTTTCCTCTAACACAACTACTTTGATGTTTAAGTAAACTGCTAATTATTAATAAATGAGAAGAAGCTTGTGAGTAGGTACAATTAGTGTATAAGTCACCTCTTTTCTTATGCCTTTTAGATACCTAATATTTATATTCGTGGGTTGTTAGATTTTGATCCAATTTGGACAGCTAAGTTAAGGCCCAATGGGTTGCCATCAAGTAGGGTATGTGTCTAACATAACGACCTAACGGTGGGCTTGCTTAGGTCCATCTATTGGATATTCCATTGCTTGAAGTATATTGCAGCTCTAAGAGCCTCACTAGGTACGAAAGCTTAACAGGAGTAATGTGCTCAGAGCTCAGGTGCCTCTCTGGTTTTCTATGGCACTTTTCTTTGTGTACTAGGCTTTAGGCTATAGTGTTGGCCTCTTTCATTTTGCTTTTCGGCTTTGAGGCCTTGAATTTCAACCATCAATAAGCAGTTTTAAATATAAAGCTTTTATAACCTAATGATATGGACATTACTCTTCCATCGAGATGAATTAGGCTTGAATGCACCTCACTTCCACCCCCTACCCCCCAACCCGCAATTATAAACACATAAAAAAAAAAAAAAAGCAAGAAAATTGAATCAACTTGTTTATGTCTAGCTTTTTCTTTCCACTCACTCTTCTCTTTTATAGAAAGAACTAAAAGTAGGAGTGTTAAAATATCGATAGATTGACTTGTATCTATAAACTCATGTACAACATACTTGATTTTTATTACAAATTCATAAAACATCACATCTTTAGTGGTTGCTTCTATCATTAGGAATCCATAAGTTGAATATTACCATCAAAGTTGATTAGTATTCAAATGAAATATGGAACATTATGGCTATATTAAATGACTAAAAATAGGAGTATAATTATATGAATAGATCAATATATGCTTATAAAACTCATTGATGACCTACTTGATTTTTATTGAAAATTCATAAACCCTAACTTCTTAATTGATCCATTTGTTATTATAAATATTGGTAATATGAAAGTTGAAAATCACCATCAAAGTGGACTATTCAAGAGGATGAAATATTGGACATAAGATTTCATCATTAATAGTCTCGTCTCTTAAGTGGGATTTCTTATATTATAATTTGAGTCTCATAGAAAATGGAGAGCTTATTAAGATTTTATGTGGTACATAAAGTCCAAATGATAACGTATGTAACCCATATTATGATCCTAGAAGCCTCAATTTACAAATGGAAACATATGGATCCTCGTTAGTATCATAAAATAATCTAGCATATTATCGAGATTCCTTCTTAAGGTGAAGGGAATGACCATAGACAATGACAAATAACATGAATATTGGTGTCCTAACAAAATATATCAGTTTTAAAACTCTTCTCACTTAAAATTGTAATATAATACTAGTTGTCCAAAACCTTATAAAAATAACTATGTTAACAATCAAACAACATATTCTATTATTTCTAACATTTTCAAAGATATTGCTTCTTAGATAATATATGGAGAAGACATCATATATATATATATATATATATATATAATAATAATAATAATAATAATAATAAGATGTTTTCTAATATACTCAAACCAACAAAAAGTATCTAAGTAAATGGGTCACAACATTCCATATAAATATAGTGGAAAGTAAATCTTTCTTAAATATATTTGAATTTTCTTGGAGAAGTTTTAAGTAGTATACTTGATATAAAATAAACAACTAATCATTTAAATAGGTCTTTTCTATTGGTAGAAGTAAGAAACAATTAATTAACACTCTAAATCTACCATTGCCTCCCTCATTTAAAGAGTACTTGCACACAAATGAAAAATAAGTACCTTAAATAAATATTTCAATGTACTAATATTGGTAGATCTATTCCTAATTTATTTTATTCCGTGTTTTCTAAAAGCTTGCTTTAGACAACATCGACGATGGTTTCTAGAGAGAGCGTGAGAGGCGACAAAGATGTTGAAAGCAATAGATTTCAATGAAGCCGTAAAGGTTGGCTATTGAAAGTAACGCTAAACAACAAGAATTTATTGCTTGGGATCATGATGAAAGCGCTAACCTTTGACAGTTTTGAATGATGGTGAAGGATGACGACGAATTGGAAAAGAAAATCATAGAGATATGGCTGGTACAGATTTAATGCCCGTTTCCCAAACGTTCATGATATCCAATGGTATAAGTCCTGTAAAGGGAAAGAAAATCACTGCCATCCCATTTCAATTTTTGTATTTGGGTAAGCAAATCCTTCTTCGGGAAAGCTTTCGTTGAAGCAACTTGCAAGGCAACATGGACGAAGTGACAAGGATAGAGCTGATTCTTGTGCTCCTACGAGATTAGGGAGTGTTACCCCAAGACGCACGCGGACTCTTGAATTTGGCAAGTGATGAAACGCCGTGAAACTCTCCGACTATATGTGGAGGTAATTCGGGTCGAAGCATTGCCAATGCAATGGAGGAGGAACAAAGTCCCTAGAAGTAACTTATAGGCCGACAATTCAAGGCCGACCGGTGTACATGACCTAACAAGGATTGGCAATGGGAAGGAATGAATGTATAGTCCTCATTCGAATGCCAACAATTCATCAAGGTATTGAGATTGCGGAACACCTGGCGATGGTGAAAGTAACATGCAAGGGAATTGCGGAATTCCTCATTGGCAGACCGATCAAAGATACCGAATATCCAGCGGGTGCCGTTCATAATACCGATCCTCAAGGATGTCCGGAGTACTACTTTTCTCCCAGCAAATGTAACTATGAAGGCTCAAACGGCATTTCTTCTATGCAAATGGAATGTCAGAATTCAGAGGCAAGGGAATGCGCCACCGTAGTCAAAGTGGTATGATTTAAGGTGTAAGCTTGCAAATCCGGATATGGACATATTATCAGCTACTCTGCGGCCCCAACCTTTGAAGATATTGACATGGAATACTTGAGGCGCATCATCGCAAGCACAGCAGCAAGTTATTCGTGATCTTGTGAGGAGATATGATCCACAAGTTCTTGTTTAATCCAGACAAAACTTAATGGAGATAATGCGGTAAGGTTGCAGCATCCTCTCGACTTCATGGTTATGTTGTATGCGGAAGCTAATGGGATGAGCGGTGGCATTATGATTTTGTGGCAGGATAATGTGGTGCGAGTCTACAATCACTGTATATCCCAACATTAAATTCTAGCCTAAATACAGGTAATATCCTCTAACTTATCTTGGTTTATTTTCGGAATATATGCCCATCCAACCTATTCCATTCGACAAGGTTTATGGCATGAATTGAAGAGCTTGGCGAAAAATATTGATTGTCCATAAGTTCTTATTAGAGACTTTAATGAGGTTCTATTGAATAATGAAAAGTGGAGAGGTAGCGATATTCTCCAATCAAGAGCAAGGAAATATCAATTATGCATGGACGAGTGTGGCATGGATGATTTGGGGTATGTTGGCAGTAGATACACTTCGTTGAAACATTCCTGCAATATCTCTAATCTTATCCAATCATGACTAGATAGAGCCTAGACAAACATTGAATGGAGAGAGCTCTAACCAGAGACAAAAATTTTCCACCTCTCAACAGTATGTCTAATCAATATCCCCTCCTCCTCTACACACACCCAGATGTCAAAGGCAGGTTGAGGGATAATAGACCTTTCCAATTCTAACCAATGTGGCTGGACCATCCCGGTTTCAAGGATTTTATGGCATCCAAATGGTATTTTTCAAAGGATAATATTGAGACGGACCTCCAAATGTTTAAAAACAAGTTAAAAGAGTGGAATAAGGATACTTTTGGTTTGGTATACATGAAAAAGAAGATGCTTATGAAAAAGATTAAACAAGAATGTCAACAACTGCAATCAAACCTAAGCCAAGCTTTGACTAATACGGGACATTTCCTATAAGGAGACTTAGAAGAAGTACTCAATTAGGAAGAGAAACTTTGGGCAGCGAGGTCGTGTGTTAGTTAGATTTTAGAAGGAGAATGAAATGCTCGATTCTTCCACTTATCCACGTTAGTAAGGAGAGTGAGGTAGAATTTTTAGGCTATTTGATGATATTAATAATTGGGTGCCACACTATAAAGACCTTGAAGCCATGACTACTAAGTTTTTTTCTAATTTATATTGCATTGAGTGAATCTTTGTCAAATCTAGACCCTTCGATTGGATACCACCAATTGTTGGTTTAGACAGTTTGGCAATGATGAACTTATTTAGAGATGTGACCATGGAGGAAGTAAAGAGTGTTATGTGGGGCATCGTAAATCATAAGGCACTTGGTGTGGATAGACTGCATTCCCAGTTTTTGAAAGCATGTTGGCCAGTTGTAAGGGATTCGGTTTATAACATTATTTTGGACATATGGAAAAATGGGAAAGTACCCAACGAGATCGGTCAAACCTTAATTGTTTTTATTCCTAAGAAGGAAGGTGCTTATGGTCTCAAAGACTTTCGGCCCATTAGCCTTTCTACCAACTTGTATAAAGTTCTTGATAAAATCCTTATTAATTGTCTTGGATTGCATCTCCAAAAGCTTATAAGCCCAGAACAAGCTAGTTTTGTGCCAAGACGATTTATATGTGATAATATTATTGTTTTTCAAGAACTTGTACTCCCTGAAGAAGAAGAAAGGTGGTAGAGCATGGATATTGGTTAAATTAAACTTGAAAAAAATGTATGATAGACTGGAGTGGGACCTTATAAGGCATGCTATGCAACTCTTTGGTTTTCCTGAGTCATGGATCAACCTTGTAGGCTTGTGTCTAGCTACAAATACTTACAAGATTTTATTCAATGGTTCAATATTGAAGGAATTTCACCCAGGTAGCGGGGTGCAGCAAGGGGTTCCTATGTCACCTTTTTTGTTCATCATTGCTATGGATATCCTTAGTAGATGCTTTAAGGAGTTAGTGTGTCAAGGACTATGGAAACCGATATGCTTTAGAAGATTGACCACTCCTTTATCCTATATATTCTTTACAAATGATCTGGTTCTCATACGAAAGGCGTTTGAAGAGAATACAAGAGTTATGTTATAGGTAATGAATACATTTGGAGTCATGTTGTGGTAAAGAGTTAATTATAGTAAATCTTATACAATTTTTTCTGATAACTCACCAATGTAGCTTAAGGAAAGAATATGTAGCATCTTTGGAATAAATGCTAATGCAACGTAAGGCAAGTATTTGGGGGTCCTAATCATACTTGGTGGTCAATTGAAGGCAACAAATTTCTCCTTTCTTTTAGAGAAAACAAGATAAAAGTTAACTGGGTGGAAAGTGAAGATTCTTATAGCCTCAGCAAGGAAGTTACTAATTACTTCCTCTTTGGAAAGTATTGCTAATTATTATTCCCAGATGTTGCCATTACCTTGAAAGATTTTTTCCCAACTTGAACTTCATTACATGAACTTCCTTTAGGGAAGTGCAGAGGGGGAGAGGAAAATTCATTAGGTATCTTGAAAGAAAGTTAAGCAGCACAAGGAGCTGGAGGGTGGATGGGGAGGGGACTAGGCATCTATGCTCTACACTGACTCGATAACATAGCAAACTTTGTGAAACTTGCTTGGTATGTTAAGAAAAAGAAGTGGTTATAGACAACAATTTTGAGAGATAAGTATAAGTTGAAGCAAGGCCAATTTCATGTGAAAAAAGGCTTTGGGATGGTTAATTTTCGAAAACCTCAAAATGAATGACTAAAAGAGAAGGTGATTCTTCCATCAAATAGAATTCCCGATGTAAGATTCTAGTTTAAGCTAGGGAAAAAAATGGCCAAGTCCGTAAGTTCTTTATTGATCCTCTTATCAACTAGGTGGGAAAGGGATGAGGATATTTCAGTAGCTGAAGTTTGTAGTCCAAATGATGATTAGAATGAAGTGAAGGTAGGATTTCCTATCCTGGAGGAGGCAAGAAAGCTACTTGGCACGTTTGATCTAACATTAGGGTCGTTGGGTTAAGCTATTAATGATTAGAATGTGCTATAGCTACAAGACTCTAGTAGAGACATCAAGAATAAGACTATTTATCAGATGTTGTACAAAGAAGAAGAAGCTAACAGTTTAGAGGGTCGACAGGATTGGGTTTAGCAATCTCTTACTACTCCATGTATATAGTACCTTATGTGGAGAACAACCCAAAATGGACTCCTAACGAAGGATAATTTGAGCAAACGTGGTATTAATATAGATTGACTATGTTTTTTGTAGGCAACATGAAGAAACAATGCAACATGTTTTTTTGAAGTGTCATGTTGTTAGGCAATTTTGTCATTATTTATTTTGTATAGACTTACTAACTAATATAGACTATACTTCCTTTGCGGAGTAGATCCAATGTAATGTAAGTATAAAGAGAATTCTACGAAGTGATAGCACTTGTCCTAAAGCTGTTTATTTCTTATTCATGCTACGGGGGATTTGGCATGAGTGGAATGAATGAATTCTTAGACTTGATAACTGAGACAGAAGTTGGGTAGGTTTAGTCCAAAAAGAGGTACACTAGTGATGGTCAATTAAAAGAAGGGAGAAATGGGGAGCTACAAGAGTAAGTTTTGCTAGCAAATGGGGGAAACCTGTAAGCCCTAAAGCTAAGCCAAGTAACCGTAGGTTTGAGCTTAGAACCCAAGGTTTAGGGCGATCGGCTAAAAGATCCGATCAAACCCAAATTATAAACTATTTAGAGAAATACTAGTAAAAATGACCCCGTAAACTTAAATTTAAGAAAATAAGTAGTAAAATAGGAGACTATAAAATTTTTCAAATTTTAAGTATAATAATTGCTAATTACCGAAAAGGTAAAAAGTGTAATCTAATAACTAATAAATTATTAGAGATAGATTATATGTATACTAAAAATTTTAGAATGACCAAAATAATAATTAGGAATGTTCACGTGTACCCCATATGTATTTACGTGTAGATAAAAATACACGTAATTACCTAAATTGGCCAAAAACTAAGCAAATAATTAAAGAAAATTATAAAATAATTATGGAAAAATCAGAAGAGGATAAGATGATCTAAATCAGGTCGTGGCAGGTCTAGATCAGAAAAAGAAAAATCAACCAATAAAATTTGAACAACCTAAAAGCCAAAAATCAAGGAAAATGAGCCAAGTCTTGTCAAATTAATACATATTAATTACAACAATTGTCTATAAATAAGGGAAAAATTTCCAGAAGTCATTTGGTCAGTTTAGCATCTGAGAAAAATAGGAACACTGAAAAAATCGAGAGAAAATCCAGAAAATAAAAAAAGAAAAGAAAACTGTGCAGATTGGGCAAGTGAACCAAACCCACCACTCACTACCACCTAGGACCGAACCACCACCACCAACCTACACTAGAACTACCGCCTGGACCAGCCGACAACCTTGGACCGGGTTTGGATAGCCAGAAAGCTTTTAACCGGTTAGTCATTTATTTATCCCGATTTTTGAATAATTTTGTAAAATTAGTTATTTTGCCCAGAAAATTATGAAACTTGTTATTCTGAGGTTTTATTGTATGTAGATTTAGGGAAAAATATTTATTTAGTTTAATTATGTCTGAAAATATAGGGTCCTTAACAAATTGTTCAAAACCGAGCATGATTAAACCGAAAAATAAATAGGCTTAGGAGTGTAGTTTGGAGCTCAAAATTTTTCTGTAGGATGCTTATATGATGTAGAACAGTACTACGGTTCCATTTTTTTAAAATTAATTTTCAAAATTTTTAGGTTAATTTTTAGCCCTAAAATGATGAAAAAATTGGGTGATTTGGGATTAATTAGGTAATTAGGATGTTAATTACTGATTTAGATATTAATTAGATGTTTAGGGATGTTAATCTCTGAGGTGGAACCCTAATCCTAGCCTTTGGAATATTTAGTATGGTTAATTAGGGAAATTAGGTAAGTAATGTAAAAAATTAGTAATAAGTGAAATTGTAAATTAATAAATCTACAAAATTAAAGTTATTTAGGTAATATTATAATAGAAATCAGAAAAATAATAAATCTGAAATAACATTTAATTTTAAGTAAATATCTCAAAATGTAATATTTTTACACATCGGGAATAAATCCGATACCTCAATTAGGGTTAGCGTGCAACGAATAGTCTAGAATACCAAATTACGACCCAATAGGATATTTGGACACTCGAGCTTAATTTCACATTAGGATTCGAGCATATTTAAGACTTAGGAATCAAAATTTAAAATTTCATTTAAGATTCGAACACCGAAATAGAGTATAACGAATCATTAGGACGTAATGGGTATATACGAAAAAAAAAATGAGTTAAAATATAACTTAGAATATGAAACCATAAATTATAAGTACTAAAAAGACCTATTTGTATTATAGGATACCTAGAGACACATCAGCTTGCAATTAAGGAATCGAGCGATCGAGCGATTTCAAGTAAGTTGGGTTATTGCTTATTGTAATAGAGTACCAGTTTTGTAGTACTTAGAGACTTAGACTTGTATATGATTGTGATTGTAAGTAGTTTGCGCATGTGTTTGATGTATCTGAATTCGTGCTGAAATTTGTATGGTGAATGATTTTGTGACTGATTGAATTGGTATGAAATTGTTTGAACACCCTAAACAAAATTTAATCTTAGTCGACCCTAATAACCAAAAATATCATGCATTGTAACCCGTTAGGGGATTATAGGATTCTCCAACCAAATACCGACCCCTTCGAAAGGGATAGCACAGGATTGCAAAATGGTCCCTTCTTCATCCTCAGTCGAACTAAGTGACAGGAGAGGAGGTCGCGGCGGGGGTGAAGTCAATGGTTCGAAGGTAGTCGCGGGAGGAGCAAGGTCTCCATTGCACAAGCCTAGGTTTGGTTGTGAGCTGCTGCATAACATGGAACTCCTCAACCCGAATTGGAGCGAGTGAAATTTCTCTGATTTCACAACGGACCAGACTATGTTGTGCGATGACACTTGATTGTTGCATTGCATGAAAATAATTGTTTGATAACCCTGTTTGTGCTTGTATGCATTCATGAGTCTCCAATTCAACTTACTGAGCTGTAGTTGCTCATACTCTTATAGATCCTTTTACAGGTTCTGATTTGTGATCACTTCAAGTACTATGTCGCCCTACAATTACCCAGAGGTTAGTCCTTTTGAAGTCAGGGGTGTGAGGATCAAGTTACTCAGTATAATGTGTAACTAGACTGACCTTGTAGTTAAAGATTAAAGACTAATAGTTATTCTGTAAATTAATAAACTGTGGTGATTATGTAAAACTTCCTGGGAAGCTCTGTGGACTTACTTATAATTATCTATGTTTATTAGAAATTGTAATATTTATTATAATTGTAGTATAATTGTTAATCGAACTGTTTACTTCAAAGCGAGGAGTCGTCGACGCCTTGTGTAGATTATGTCTATAGTAGGCACTGTGAGACCAGTTACTATCATAGAATGGTTTACACGACGGGACTGTTGCTGTTGCGACTCTACAACTTCGGGGCGTAACAAAACCACTGAATGATACAATGAAAATCAATTGTGATAGAGCTATCAATTGAAGGGGAACAAAGGTAGTTATAGCTACTGTAGGCTATGACCAAAAGGGTCTAAGGTGGTACTTAGATGAAAAGATTGGGATTGATGCTTGTGGAAGCTGAACTAGGTCCCATCTTACTAGTTATGTAGCTAGCAATTGAGACAGGATAGAAGAATGTTATATTGGAATTAGACAACTCTTTTGTTGTGGACTTTGTGTAGATATCTAATTTTTGCCCTCTCATTTTTTGTTTTTTTGTTTTTAAGAGGTCTTAATTCAAAAATAAAAAGATCATAAAAAAATTAAAAAAAAATTCAAAAATGATAAAAATTCAAAAAAAATGAGAAAGGAAAAATTATAAAGATTCTTTTAGGAAAATAGATTTTTAGAAAATAAAATGTTTTAGGATCATTTGATTTAATTTTAGCTCAATTCAAATAGTTTTATTTTAGAGAGTCACATAGTTTAATTACACTAAATATCGAGACACAGATTAATAACCTAATAGATAAGTATTAGAGTATTGATATTGGGTTGCACACGTGTCTTTTATTTTTTCTTTCATTTGCGAAAATCAATTAAAGGTACGAGATTCAAATCTACTTTTAAATCTTATTAAATTTTTTAAATCTAATGCGATAAAGATTTATGAGATTCAAATTTAATTCGATTTTTATCAAATCGGATTTGAATCGATATAATAAATTAAATCTAATTTGATTTTTATTAAATCGAATTTGAATCGATATAATAGATTAAATCTAATTTGATTTTTATCAAATCGAATTTGAATCGATATAATATATTTAAATCTATTTTTAAATTTTTATAGATTTAAAATTGATATGATTTGTTTTTCAAACTTTATAAATATTAATCGCTTAGCATAGGAAAAAGGGATTACCCACTTTGCACACCCACTCACTATATGACTTGGCCGCTGCCACGTGCAACACAACCCAACATAGAAGCCATATGATCCTTCATCTATGCACCGCACGTTCAGCCACCATCCTCACATACAATACAATAGACTTCCACAACTGTACATGTTAGGTACTGTTCGCTCTTCACCCTCAGCCGCAATCCCCTATCCACTGTCACACACTGCTATACCCACAATTCCCATTATCACCCACACAAATCACTTCCCATGACATAGTTACAGTGTCAACACACACTGACACGCCACCACTCTTCCTAAACACTATCACGCGTGCGACCGGACTCCACAGCTTAGCAGCACTCCATTGGCAGCAGTAACACACTGTCCAACGTCCAACCACCCACTTCACACCCCACTTTCAGCTTCACACTGCTGCAGCAACACAAGAACACGCTGCACACCCCAACAGTGTCCAACATGCACTGACCACGCTAACACACGCATATGGAGAATCAACTGCATCGCCAAAACGAATCCACGACTTTACCAATCAGACCAAAGCCCATTGCTACAAACTGACGCAATCCAATTTGCGAACTGCAGCACCGATCAGCACAACCAATGACTACTTCATCCACATTGCTGCACACACAAGTAATCCATTCCATACGGACAGTAGCAGCGACGAACACTCCAACACTGTCCACACTTTACAGCAAGTTACACCCACGATCCTCATCGACCAACGCCACAACATCTATGCCACTTCACTACACTGCTTTACTCGTGATCAGCATACACTAATCACTGCCCGCACTCAGCTACTGTCACTCCATCACTGTTGAACACGCAAGCTACTTCTCCTTCCCAATCCATGCAAACAACCCACTGTCCATTCACACAACAAGCACCGTCTGCAGCACACACACATTGTCCATAGCCGCAACTCCATTACTGTTGAACACGTGACACTCCCACGTAAGCCACTGCCCAATACTCTCACGCACGACCAACCCTAGGACCAATCAAGCTCCACCAATGACCAGTGCACCGCTCCTCCAACACACGCTCACCATGTTGACATAGTGCACGCTCATTGCTTCACTAACCGCACAGTCTGTACTCAAAATTAGGTTCGGTTCTTTTTTTTTTTAATTATTATTTTATTTATTATTTATTTATGTTTATAACATGATATATAAATAAGTATATGTATATATTAGCTTAGGAGATTTCTTTTAGCATTAAGTTTTTTTTTTTAGGATTTCTCACTTAGAAAATTATCTTTTAGAAATAAAAATTAGTAAAAGAAACTTTTAAAAAGATTTAGGACATCTTAGAGAGTTTTTTATATAAAATAAAAATACTCAAGAATTAAAGCCTTTTTATAATTTTATTTGAATAAATTAAATTAATAAAAACATAAATTTGATCGATTTTCAACATTAAAATAAACCAACACACTAAAATTTTAAAAAAGAATTACGGTCGTCTAATCGTTCTTTTGGTTTTAATTTTCTTAAAAATATAAAAAAGGGGATAATTTTGATTAATAAACTTAATTTCGAAAAATAAATAGTGGTAACTATTAAAATTTAATAAGTTAGTTCTCGAATTCAGAACCTTTTGATTTTTATCAAATTGAAATTAAAGATCAGTAACCAAATCATAATTAATTTACCCAATTGATTACGATTTATCTTTTTCCCAACTCTATTTTTTTTTTAATTAGAAAAAGAATCGAAATTTCACAATTTCTGTAATCGAAGATTAATACTAAATAGGTTTGGATTTAGTATTAATTAAAAAATAGAAAATCAATTCAAATTAAAATAAGAAAACTGAAAATTCAGGCTCAATACTTTATCAAACAAGGATACCAAGATGGCAATTCATGTTCATTTATTGTTAGGCAATGCTTAACTTTATTTAGTCTTTTTGATAGTATTAATCTTTGTAGGATCGGGCATAAAGCAAACTAACTTACTAATGCAATGGCTAAAGAAGGATTGAAATCGACGTTTAACTTTCCTTTGATTATTTTGGATTTTCTTGTTGTTGACTCCGACGTAGATCAGAGTATTAAGCTAGCCTGGTGACATAACTATGTTCTTTTTATGGTGGCTAGCTCTTGTTTTGATTCTATGTTTTGGCTGAGTTTCTTCCTAGTTAATGATGTTATCTTATAAAAAAAAATATTAGTAGATCGATTATTACTTATTTTATATAAAGTATGAAAATCATTAATAAAAATACAAATAAAAGTATGTAGCTTAATTAAAATGAGAGAAGGAAAAGGCCATTTGATACAAAATTTTGAGATGGTTGAGGTTGTAACAAGATAATAATGTCATGATGATATTATAGGACATTCTAAATATGTTGATAATTTATTTGTAAATTGAGGAAAATTGTGGGGATGGAATTGAAGGGATCCAAATCCAAATTTTGATCATCTTATTGATATTACCAAATCATTACAAAATGGATCAAATAGTATTGTCATAAAAGGTACAAATAACACCAAAAGAATAATAATAATATGAGTTGAGAAAAATAAACTAGTAATGATTGAGTGAATAATTCGTTTTTGCCTCTAAAATTCACCAATTAGCTTGAGATTGCTTGAGTTTACCTATTGAGTAACTATTTTAGATTGTACACTAGTGCCAAATATATAAATCAAAATGAAAACATACCTTCATTTTCCTTTTGTTCATCAATCAATCTAGTTTTGACTCTTTTCTTTTAAATGGTGGTAATCCCTTATTTAAGATTTTCATTAGAGATAGTAAATTGTTCATCGAACTCATTCCAGTAGGTAACTCATTACCATCAATGATAACATATGTCTCCTTTTATATATAAGTATCTTTCAATTTCTTTTTCCCTTTACCAATGTACTTTATTGGAAACTCATTTTTTTTTTCAATAAATTTTTGTGCAATCTTTGTTACTCAAAAAGTTTACATATAATTTATCGAATGCCATTTTGCTTAGTTCTCTCTCAATCTTCATAGTAATTCCTTACATAAGAATGTATTCTTTTCACATCATTTCTCCATTTAGCTAAAAAATTGAGGAGTTTCTTTCACATCTTTCTCAATAAGGATTTTTATTATATGTTTATAGATTATTTCTCTAAACTAAAATAAGCAACACGAACATTTCACATCCAACTCATCAGCATTATAGGGTACATTTGTAAACCCCATAAATTTTTAGCTTGAGCCTTAAGTTAGATCTAGGTGTTGTAGATAATTGCTTGAGTCAATAAGGCCAAACAAGTTAAAACTTTAACTAAATTATAAACCTAAACTTAAGTTGAATGAGAAAAATTTTAATATATTAATTAAAACCCTAATCACGTATAAAAACCCTAAACCCTATGTATGCTTAAGTATAAGATATGGAACTTGAACTTGATAAAAACCCTAAAACTAAAACTTTAAGCTTATAAAATATACAAATTTACCTTAATAGTGGTAAAGCCCTAATTGAGTACAATTATTGATAGATATACATAATCGCGTAAAATTGCTAACAAACTAATAAAGATAACTTCCAAATACAAATAAACATAAAGAGTAATAACTTAATTAAATAAGTTAACAAGATTATAAATATTATTATATGATTATTTGTGACTTCATATTTGTGTATATATATGTATGATAGTTTAATATTAATTTAATTTATTACATACTTTATACTTATGTATTATATGGTATACATTAATTTTACATCTTATATTTTCTTCTATAATTACATCATATGTTATTTCAAATATTACTTAAAAGTTAGAAACACTTTTAGAAAAGTCAAAAAGTGAATTTTCTTTCTTAATTTTTTTTCGTCTTTTCTTTCTTTCTTTCCTTTTTCTCATGTTTTAAATGTACATGTGTATTACAATATTAAGACATGTGAGGAAATTGGAATTAGGATAAAACTACGTCATATCATCACTTTATCTTACTTTATCTTTTTCTCTTTTTTCTTTCCCCTTATTGTCGGCCAACACACCACTTTAGAAACTCCTTCCACTTTCTTTGTTTTTTTTACAAAGTCAAAGCCAAAAATCAAGCCTTGTTCCTTCCCTTTTAGGTTGACACACTTCCTTCTCTTCAACTTTCCATTTTTCTTCCTTTTTCACCATTAACTACCATCGTTAAATTACAACAAATTATTCCTTCTTCATCATCATTTATTTATCAATATCGAGAAGGAAATAGGAAGCCTTATCTTCAAGAACTTCAAGATCAAAGTAATTAAAGATTTCTTGTATTATTTATGTTTTTCTTTTGTAATATAAATTTTGTGTATTTCTTTTATCTTAATATGTACTTGTTAGTATTGTATGTGTTAGAAAATACGTAGTAGGAGCTATATGTATTTTTAACATCTTTTGTAATAGAAATTACATATACGTGTACTTGATTATATGTATAATTCTTATTCTTCATATTCGTGTTTTTACATATGTATATACTTAAATATATTTAACCATATGTATATATATGTCATAGATACTTAGTTATGTATATATGTGCAATTCTTATATATATATATACATAGTACATGTACAATATGTAATATTAAGTATAATTATAGTATAATTATTTCAATATATATATGTATGAAAAATATTGTGAAATAGTATAAATACATATATAAATAAGTAGTAAACTATGGGAATATATGTATGCGCCTATATGTATATGCATTACTTTACTTTTCTAAGGTTTAAATAAATATACATATAGTATAGTATAAGTATTTATATATGTACATATACCCAAAAATACATATGTATGTATATTAGTACTTTATTTTCCTAAAAATAGATTAATAAGTATATATATATATATATATGTAAGCTAGATGTGAACATCACAAGAAAGATAAAAATAATTTTTCTATTATTTAATTATTTTAGGATGTTATATATGTATATATTAATATTATAAATTGGTAAAAATAAAAAATAAGAAAATTACATTTTGGAACCAATAAAAAGCTGACATGTAAGCTTTTCTCAATTTACCAAATTAAAACCAAAACTTACAAAAAAAATAATAATTAATTAATTAGAAAATTAGAATTATAACAAAAAGTAATATAAGCTTAAAATAGTGAAATAAAAAAAATTATAAAATGGAACCAAAAATAAAAATATTTAGAAAATATAAAAATTTAAACATTATTTAAGTCCATTACAAAATTTAAAATAAAAACAATAAATAAAGTCATTAAGAAAACTAAAAAAATGATAATTAAAAAACAATTGGGCCAAAAATAAATAAATTCATAACATTTTCCGCCCATAATAACAATGATAAGTTTCAATATCTAAAACTAATCCCTTTACACAAAAATATATTTGAAAATGATAAAAATCAATTATAAAATCATAAAAATCGAAGTTAAAACGAAAAAAATTACACTTGATTGAGAAAAAAGCTTAAACTAGGAAAATTATGTAAGATAAGTAGGAAATTGGGTAAGTTTTTAGATATATACTTACATAAAGTAATTAACTTATTTAGATACTTACTATCTTTCATATCCTTTAATTATCAGGTGATCATAACGAGAATACCGATCTTCCTGCCAATCATTACGATTCTTGAGTTTTACTATGGGCGAGTAAGTACTTTTGATGATTTTATACTTGTTTGTTCTTATAGTTACTAACATATAAATATTTTTGATAAATTGATTGATGTGTAGGGTTTGGGATCTATATGTGATTAATATTGATTGGTTGCCGTGTGAAAATATTTTAAATCGTTATAACGAACTATTTGTTTTATTTTAGATAACTATAGGGAATTTAGTTGTCTGTGATATTAGTTGGTCATTTAATAACTAGATTTAAGTATACTTTACTATATTAAATTAAATTAGATCATGCATAAGCATTCCGACTGTCACATCACATGGAGGTAGCAAAAAGCTATGTATGGGTTGTTTTTATAGAATGGAATTAAAGTGTTTTAGTATAGTGTACTCGTATAACATAACCTTATCTTGGTCCATAAGATTACTAAGCATTGGAGGCGTTAAGAGCCTAGTTAAGGATCAAGTTCAAAGACCTCCGTTTAAGGGTGAGTGTGAATTGCGGGAGCCTACCTACAATCATATCTAGAACTTAGTTTTTAAACTTGGAATTAAACTAATTGTTTTATTTTGAATACGTAACGTGGAGTTTTGTAGTTACATGAGTTTAGATATGGTACTTGAATTTGATTAGTGTTGTATATTCTCTAATCCTAATTATAGAAAGTATTAAATCTGAGTTATATAAAGTATTTGGTCAATTGTATGTACGTGTGTGGTATTCTATTTAGTCATATATTCATATGTTTGAAATTAATTTCTTATTAACATACTTATTTGTATGGTTGAAGGATAATTCACTAAGCTTTATAGTTTATACCCCTATAAACTTTTGATATTATCTTTATCTATATAATTCTTGGGTAACTAAATATGAAGTAGTCTTATATGTTGTATAAAAGGTTATCAATTGGAAAAGAAACTAATTTACGATCTTTTGTATGATATATAGTAACCTGCCATAGGCAAGCTACCCTTCGAGTCATGACAACATTATATACAACTCCTTTATTTAATCTACCATAATTCACTTTTAGAACATCTATCGCTACAAACATAGAGATTATATCATTCTCCTTTTGTAACTCAAAATTACAAAAGAGCATACCCCATAACTCATTTTGAAACAATTTGAAGAGTTCATTGGTATAGTTCTCTTGAAATTGTTTCTCAAAATAGAAATTAATTAATCAAGTTATATGATGAATTTAAAAAATTATGATCTGCTTTGTTGTCCTTTTTTACCTTTCTCTTTAAAGCATTATCATATTTTTTAATAAACTACTTTGAGTATGTTTTTGAATTCACTTAACCATAAAAAATGCATTCATGCTTTCATTTCTTTGAGTGGTAGACATCTCATTTTAACAAATGCAATGACCCATCAATGATGATCTAAATGTAAAGAGTTCAACCATGTGTGTTTTCTTTTTTTTTTTTTCAAAGAATGTACTCTTAAACATTGTTAACAAATTGCTCTCAATTTCACTAAATTCTAGAGATTCCTATACAAACTGTTTAATGCTTCTTAATATTGAGCCACACCATACAATTCTTCTAAAATTTTCTTTGTAATATACCAAAGACAAATACAATAATTATAGTCTCGAAAGACTTTTCCTAGTGCAACCTAAATCATTTTACATTGGTCTATAATTATTTGTTTTGGAAGACAACCATTCATGTAATCTAGTATTCAATAGTCAAACATAAGTATCTATATCCTCTCTTGACAATAAATTATAACCAAACAACAAAGATTGCCCATGGTGGTTTACTCCAACAAAAGACATATCGTATTTTTTATTCGCATATATTATCAAAAGATACAACATCACCATATGAGTTAAGCTTTTGATTTTGTATTACCTTAAAGTACATTAGACATGTGTCATTCATTATCTATATTAATCACATAAAAAAAATTAACTTCTTTTTTTCATTTAGAGAAAATAATTATAAATAGCCTTCACATTCCTATGCCTAAGTTTTAATTGTTTTATCTTAGTAATATAATTTTTGCTATCTCTCTCCCTATATAATAAATTTTCATAACATCCACATTCAATTACTAATAAGTGAAAATTCTTATTCAAAATATTCCTATTTAGTTATTTAGCTTTAATCATTTTCTTGAATAAGAATTAATTTTTCTATGAAACTATAAAAACCATGACTTTCTTAGACTTAATAGATGATTATGAATTGATCCAAGTGAACACTTGATATTCTATAATTTCCATCACAATCAACAACCACATTAATATTAGCTTTGCAACTAGATCTATTAATAGTATTAAAACAAATTATTTTTGAGAAGTACATTCTCTCTTTCTCTCTCTCTCTCTCTCTCTCTCTCTCTCTTTTTCCTTCTAGAAAAAGCTAATGAAAAGTATCTTGAACATCTATCAATATTAGTTGTTGAACTTCCTTTTTTTTTTTTTTTAATTGAATCCTCTTTTATAATGACTTTGAGAGCAAATTAGAAAGGAATTTGATACTAAATCCTTTTTGATGACCATACTTTGTGAAGAAATCTCAAACTTCTTTTGAATTAAACATCTCGACTTTAGAATATCAACTTTATATTTTATTTCAAACTTTTCATGGTCAAAATTTTCCCAACTTTCACATCATCTCCCTTTTTCCAAATTATGTACTAGCAAGTCTAAAAAAGTTCTAAAAAGAGCATGTCATATTTATCAATAATGTGGAAATCAAATACTATAGTAGGCTAGAAATATTTTTTTAAAAGAAAAAACCATAGTAGGTAATATATATAGTTTTACAAAAGGGAAAAACCTGAAATAGAGGAAATAGATAATACATGTGGACAAATGTTATATGTGATACATGATACATATTAAAAAAAAAAAAAAAAGGTAAAGCAATCATAAGGAAATGATTCAATATAAAAGTTAACATACTAATCTTGAGTTATCATCTCTTGAATTACCTTTATATAGTGAAACACTCTAGTTAAATTAGTAATTTAATTAAATCATAAAATCCTTTAAGCTAGTATTGTTAAAAAACGCTTCTTAATAGTTAATTACTCAATTTAGTAAACTTCAAGTAATTCCAGTTTCGTTCTAAACATACCCTAGAGTATAGAAATTTAAATTAAGATCCTGATTTAATTATTCTAAAATCCTTATTTTACGTATACATTAAGTATACTAAATTTTATTTTACATATAGAATATAAGGATTTTATTAATACTTTATATTATGATATTTTTATATATGACCTATTTTTCTAAATACTATATATATTTATTTATTTTAATTAATTCTTTATTTTTCTTTTTCTATATAAACCCATCCTATATTCTAAAAAGTCTTAGAATGTACTAAAACCCCACCTACTTTAACTCACCTAACCCTCATTTTCTCTTGGCTCTCTCTCTCTCTCTCTTTCGTCTCGTTTCCTTTTTCTTATTTCTCTTCCCCCATCATGAATGGTCGAAACCCACACCCTACTCACTCAATCTCTCTCTCTCTCTCTCCCCCCCAAGTAATTTCCAGAAGCCTCCTATCCTTTGCCAATTCAATTTCCCTTCCCTTAACTCATATTCTCATTGATAATTCTTGGCCAAATTGCATTCACATACTGGAAACCTACCCCATCCTTATCCACTAATTTCCAAATAGTTTGAGTTCTCAGCCTTCCTACTAATTTGGGTTATTTCTATTTTCTACGTGTTCCGAGTTAATCCAATAAATGTTATTAATTAATTATTTAAGTATATTATTTTATGAAATATAATTTATATATTGTTATTTATGATAGGTTATCGTTTGTTGTCATTTCATACCCATTCAGTGATTCTACCTTGGTTTTATTTCGTAAACCATTTTGATTTCTCATTCGGTACCATATACATAAGATATTATTTTTATTTATTATTTTCTGTTATTAGTGTGGAAACAGGTATTTGTTAGTATTTGATTGTTACTAATAAGTTATTCAATTATTATGTTATATAATATTATTTTATATAAAAGTTATCGTTAAATATATTTTATCGTATTTCGGAGTAATAGTTATAGATATATATGTTGGGACCAAATTTTTATTTTTTGTTGTAGTCAAGTTAGGTCACTATTTTTTGTTTAATTATAAAGTTATGTTAATAATCGTATTTTATATGTAAGTTCCGACTATCGATTTAATATACTATGATACTATTTTATTATTAGTATGCCTCATTATTGATATCAACGACATTACGATCTAAGTATTTTATCACAATAGTATTATGAATGTATAATATATTATATTATATTATATGCATAGTATATTCGTTTTATATGTCAGTTATTATTATGTCATTCTTTAAAAAATTTTACGAATCATACTATTCTTCAATTAAGTACGTATTATTTTATTATCATATCAATTCGATAATCTATATATTTTGATACTCTAATAATGTGTTCACTTTATATTTTCTTATATATATATATAAATAAATATATATAACATACTTTACGATTTGCTATAAATGAGTAATCTTATATAGTTATACCAACTTTTTAGCTTAATCGTATTACATTCTATTTCTATTCCGACTTATCATTTGATTCGACTATTTTCTTTCGAGACTTTGATTGGATAAATTATAGACTCATAGATAACTCCTAGGTAGAACTTATTTATAGTGTTTGAAAGTTAATGTGTTACTTGTTTTTCATTTAAATTCATAGTGGTGATTGATTTCCCTTATTAAGGTCTAAGCTTTTGTTTCGGGTTGTGAGATTGGAGTCTTGTTTTCGATTATGGAGCGATTCTAGGTACATGGTGCTTATTTGTATAGTTGTACATGTTAGGACCTAGTAAGTAACCAGACTAATCAATATACGACTTAAATGACCTTGACTATTGGTTGTGCTTGACCTACTCATTTTAGGGTCCTATAGTGGCAAATTTCTAAAGAAGCAACTGTTGATCATATACGGGGATTTTCTAATGGGCTTTCATATAGGACAACGTAGTTAGAATATTAGGTTTAAAGACTCTAAACTCTGGGCGAAAAGGACTTAAAGGAAAACATATATTTATATCCACCTATGTATATGGACAAAGATTAGGTGTAGCAGGGTTATAAATATCTCTTTGCTGTTTGTGGGCTTAATGTAAAGATAATCAAACTGTTGTTGTTATTATTTTGTTATACTTGCATTTTATGCATGTGAATGATGGAGCTTTGCATTCGTATGTGTTTTGTATACTCGTACTGGGCTTCAGTTCATTCTTTTCTTTTTCAGGTACTGGATCTGATGATTACCTTATTTATGAGGAGACATTTGTTGATGACATCTAGGAGGAGGATAGTATCGAGTACCTTTATTATTATGATGATTAGGATATAGTTGATTTCTATTTTACTAGAGGTTTATGTTATGTTAAGAGTTATGTTCTTTTGAGGAAATGGACTCCTTTTTTTATACTTGAGGATTTAGTTACTTGACTTATCTTATATTTTTTGTTATGAGTCGATACGCTTTCGAACTCTGTTGAATATTTTAGGTTTTATGAGGTTTTAAGTGGATGTGGTTACCCACTCTTTTGTAGTTTATATGTAATATTTATGGCATGATTTTATATTGTTTATTGATTTGCAGACTTAGAAGTCTTAACATATCCTAAACTAACTGAGATATGTTGGGATATGTGACAGGTTGTAATGTCCATTTAGGATCCTGGAGCGTTACGTGTAGAGAAAGAATAAGTATTTTTTCATTCCTTTTTTTACTAATAAAAGAACAATTTTGTTAAAGAGAAATAATAGTGTTGAAAACTTCATAAGGTAAAATGATGGAAAACTATCCATACTCCATGCAAATAGAAAGACAAAAGTATCATTCGTTTGTTTTCATTATATTTAATAATGTCACAATAGCTAGTCGTCCCAATGTTTTGCAACATTTATCAAACCAATCATTATTTTTCATATATTATAAGATGGATTAAAAAAGAAAGAAATCAATAAAAAAAATAAGAAGAAAGAACTTAGTATGGCATGATTAGGATTAGGGAATATAACACTAGTACCATAATACAATGTGGACTCATGGATGTTAGGAAGATATCATTGAATTGTTTTAGTCAAATAACCGAACGACCCATCCTTTAATGCAATTAATGGATATTGACTCTAAATTGGAGGGTAGAATTCAATTAATGGACATGTATTCCAAACTGGTAGCATTATTTACACTATAATAAAGCTATGGGCTCTTATACATGGCCTATTTTTTATTCTTTTTCCCATATCAATATAGTTTTATTATCCAATCGTTGGTTTTTTCCTATCTCTTTTTGTGTTCTAAATATTTTGTTTTTTATAGTTGTAACTATGAATTTGTTGCATTAATTTCTTTTAAAATTAAAAGTAGTTTTGTCCATTTTGGTTGTGTCACACTTCGAAGAGGTAAAGTCGTAATAACCCTGTCTTGTAAACCATTCTAAGATAGAAATTGGCCTTACAATTGCTATCCTAGCCCTGATCTACATAAAGCGTCTACAACCAACCCGCTTTGAAGTAAATAGTTTATAATTTAAATAAATCATTTACCTAAGAAAGTGAGGAAATATATATATACACTATAATTCAGTGATTACAATTAAAGTTTACAATATTTTTCCGTAATATATTTTCTAGTTATTATATTATTCAGAAATGAAAAATTCTAAAGTAAAAGCTTAAACCTTAAAAATATGTGTTTATTCTTCAAATGTTTTTCCTCACTCTCCAGGATCCAGCAGTTGCTAGCTTTAGAGTAGTTGTTTGCCACTTTTTAGCCAGCACCTATACGACGTCTATAAGGATGCGAGCAACCATAGCTCAGTAAGTTATGATGGAGAACTTAAAACTATACCATAAATATTACAAGGTTATCAACTAACTTATTAAGTACAATGCATGTTTAAGTAAATACCATCGCACGATGTTGTCCAGCCTGTCATGAGATTAGAGAAATCGCACCCGCTCTAATTCGAGTTGAGGAGTTGTCATTAATATAACAGCTCACGAATAAATCCAAGCTTGTGCAATGGAGACCTTGCTCCTCCCCCGACTACCTTCAAACCATTGACTTTACCCTCACCGCGACTTCTTTACCTGTCACTTAGTTCGACTAAGGATGAAGAAGGGACCCTTTGCAATTCTGCGTTTTCAAAGGAGTCGATATTTAGCTGGAGAATTCTAGGTTTCCCCTAATTGGTTGCCATGTAAGTCTGATTATGATTACAAGTCGTATATTTGATTAAGTCCAGTTTAGGGTGATCAATCATTTCATATGACTCACACAATACAAGCTAGAACAACCAATAGAATCATAGCATCACTCATAATCAAGCACATGCACATAACTGACTATCTAACAAGCACAACTAAGCATAATCTCAAGCCTCCAAAATACATCATTGTATTAATCCAACTTATCTTGACTCCTTGCTCACTCACTCAAGGTCCGACTCGCTCAGGCCATCACCGATCATCCCTATAACACAAACGTGGTTTTAGTTTTTTTTTTCATCTAATTATTATAGGTTCGTTTTATCCTATAACACTTATTGTTATGCTTTGTTTAGGGTTTAATATACCTAATTATCTAGATCTTAAGTCTTTTACAATTATTCTAGGTTTGAGGTTAGGTTTGGGTTCAGTTTTCGCATCGATTTCTAAATTAGATTCTAATTCGATTACTAAGTACTGTTTTATACCTGAATTTTAGAAACTTGTTTTAACTCATAATGTGAAATTAATCACTTTACTTCTAGATATCCTAAATACCATAATTACCCCTAGTCAATATTTTATTATATCCAGTATATTTAAATCTTTAATAGTGTACTGAATTTAATCTTGATGTAAAAAATTTTTACATTTTTCATCTAATTACATAAATTCAAGTTTCCAATTAGATTTATTGTACATTTTTATTATTATCATAATATCAATTTTGTTTATAAATTTTACTTGTAATTATATTTCTAATAATTGTGTATTATGTATTATTACTTACTATGTACATAATACACATATAATATTTTTATCACTCCAATTACTATCTCCCAACATCAATTATCATTTCAAAATGTCTAAATTCATCTTAAATTATATTTTACATCTAATTACCCTAATTTACAAAATTAACTTAAAATTTACTATTTTTCCCTATTACTCATTTACTACATAATTAACCTAATAATTACATCTAACACCCTAAATGTTACAAGTATCATAATTCATCAGATTTCAACATCCTAAAACATATAATTATTTACTAAATCAGTAATTAACCATTTAATTACTTAATTAACCTTAAATTACCCATTTTATGCCTCATTTTAAGGCCTAAAAATTATCTAAAATTTTAGAAAATTAATTTTTGAAAACGGGCTTCATAGCACTGTTCTATATCATCTAAATAATCTATATAAAAATTTTGGGTTCAAAACTACACTCCTAAAGCCATTTATTTTTAAACCGATACATGTTCGGTTTTGCATGATTTCTTAAGGATCATATATCACAAAACATATTTTCATCAAAATAGTATTTTTCCTAAAAAATACATACAAAAATATTTTAGAATGACAAAATTCATAATTTTCTAAGAATATTTACTATTTTTACAAAATTATACAAAATCAAGCTGGAAATTGGACTCATCAATCTGGGTGGCTCCGGCTACCACCGACTGCCGTGGCCTTGTCGGCTACTCCAAGCGTTGCCACCACCATATGGTGGTGGTGGTCGTCCACTCTCAGCTGCTCGTTTGATGTGGGTTCCTCTTTATAGCCCTAATTGTATAGTTTTTTCTTATTTTTTTCCTAACCTTAATTTTTCTCTCAATTTCACCTCTTCCTATTTTTCTCACTCTCTAAACTGACCAAATGAGCTTTTGAAATTTTCTTGCTATTTATAGAGCTTTAGGGAAATTATTGTGCATTAACTAAACAAGACAATTGCCTTATCTTCTTCCAATTTGACTTTTGTGTTGTTCTAATTTAATTGACTAATTTTTTTCTTATTTTCCCCAGTTGCCATGACCTATATCTGGATCATTCCTTATTTTTCTTGATTTTTTCTTAATTAATTATGAATTTTCTTTAATTATTTAGTATTATTTTAGCACATTTCACGTATTTTAAGTAATTATGCGTATTTCTACCTACATGTAAATTCATATATAGTACAAATAAATATTCTAAAATATTATTTAGGTCATTTTATGATTTTTAGTATACATATAATTATATAATTTATCTCTAGCGATTCGTTAATTATCGGAATGTATTTTATGCATTTTCGATAAATAACGAGTCATATATTTAAAATTTGGAATTTTTATAGTTTTTTATTTTATTGCTTATTTTCTTAAATTCAAACTTACAAGATCATTTTTACTAATATTTCTACCTTTATTTATAATTTAGGCTTGATCGGATCTTTCAGCCGATCGAAACCTTGAGTGATTGGTTATGAGACTTACAGGTTGGATAAAATCATCATTATTATTTTTTCCATATCAAGTTTTAATTTCATATACATTATGTAAAATTTTTTCCATGGTACATCTTACTCTAATAAGAAGGGACGATCTAACAACAATATAGTCTCAATCCACCTAAGATGGTAATCAGTAGCAACGAATATAAAATGGCCGATGTAATGGACTATCCTCCACTTAGATTTCTACACATGATGCCTTGTTTAGACTACTCTTAAAATGTTATTGACTAATTTTAGAGGGATTAGAATATCCTTCACCAAAGATATAAAAAGAAAGTGTTTTCAACGTAAATCATAAAACCGTGAAGAAGGGTAGATTGATGGAATTGAAGTTAGCAGCAAGCCATTGAAACCATTTAAATTAGAAATTTTTACTAAGCATTTTCATAAAATTACAAGTGTAGATATGAAGATGTGACAATGAAACTACTGTTTGCAAGCTACTCATTAAAAAAAAAAAAAAAGGAAGAAGAAGTGATGTTTGTGGAATTTTGGTCAAGGCATCCCATTGTATACAAATTGGAAAATGGATATAAAATATTTCTAGGTTGATTATCTCAAATCCTTCCAAATTATTTCATTACTCTAAGAAAAGGCAAAAAATTTGAATATTTAAAACTATTGTAGATATGTACATATCATATTAGACAAATAATAATATTGACTTTGTAGACTTGTGAATAAACATGTTTTAAATCCTAAAGCCTTATTATTTTATAGTAGAGTTATGCGTAAAACAAATTTTCAACTTTACCACCATGTATAAGGAGCTTATGTCTAGGTTTCACTTGTTTAATACACGTTGCCATCAATGTCAATATTTGGACAAACATATGAAGTACAAACTCATATATGGAAATTACTTGTCATTAAATAGACGATAAGCAAATTCTATGTAAAAAATTGCGACCACATAAAAAATTCAATGAACCACACATTGCACATGATATTTTTAGAATCATAAGCATCAGATGAATATGTACCAACTCAAAATATTTTTCCTAATTGGTTTCGACAATGCAAAGATAATCATTGTATCTATTCTTAAACTTAAAGCATTTTGCTAGCTATGTTAAGGGGACCATTATCTACATCCCCTACACTTGTCATATATTGAATATGTGTGTTAAGGATGATATATCCATGTTAGATTTTAGAATGTCACCTATTAAAATGGTAATCAATTATGTGTTGGATCATCTATCCGTTAATAAGACATAATGAAGATTCTGTATAGACGATGGATTGTAATTATGTAAATTCAAAATTGATGTCTAGCATAGATCGAATTTTATTTATAATCTGCTACAAAGCACCATAAATTGCATAAATGCATTGTTTAATTTTACTATACTCAATATCTTGAATATATCATTACACCCAAATGTTTGAGATGCATGCATAAGGTTGTTGCAAATACTTAATATTTTTTATGATTATAACAAATTGTTTGTGTAAGTATACTACCTACAAGTGCATTTATTTGTTTTAGAAGTTTTCAACATACTTCCAACACTACATGAATTACAATACGATTTCATATTCAGATACGTATAGTAAACATGACTAAAAAGTGATTATTACTCATTATAGGAAAATTCATAACATTTTTCTTGTTGTTATGATTTTGGACCCTCGGGTAAAGTAGAAGTGCTTACTAATTATTTGACTTTATATTATAATTATGTTGATAAAATATATGACACATAAGATGGTTGTGCAAATAATGTGTCAGCCACAATTTAAGAGTTGACTCAACTCATTGATGATTTATTTTCTCATTTTTCTTTACATATGGTAATCATATTCTAATGAATATCTTGTCCCTATTGCAACACAAAGGAACTTGTCTATGGACCCCCAAGTATAGATCTTATGATAATGTAAAGATTAAAAAACAAAAGGGTAGGGAAGGGATTGGTTCCTAAATAGAACTTGACAATTATTTGACTATTTATTTTGAATTTGTTACCAATACCAATGTTCATGACTTCGACATTTAGGATTGATGGGAGAGACATAAAGACATTCCTAATCCACTCCTGCATGGCTTGATAAGTTTTAGTAACTCCAACGTTAATGGTAACAAGAATTTAACATAATGATGCTTACTATGGATCACCATAAAGTTTCTCTATCAAAATGTACGTTGAAGCAGTTGCTTGCATTGAAGATTGGCATAAAGTAGCAAAACAAGAACGACAAACATATAGCATATCTAGCTCTATAAATAGATTACTTCTATAACTTCAATAAGTCAGGTGAAAGCATAATTGGGTCAACTCTCAAATGTACACAATGTTAGAATGCTTGAAAAACATTTTCGCCATCAATTTAAGCAATATAAAACCTTTGGGCAATTGTATGCCTTTATAGATATTGAATTATTGTTCATATTGTTTCAACGCTTTATATAAGGGTAGTAGCACTATTTTATTTATTTTCTACATTGGCTTTATTATTATTTATAAAGGGAATAGTATTCTCTTATTTGTTTTCATTCCTTATAAGTAAGCTACATGCAATAAAGATATGGTTTTATATTCTTCTCTTATTTTTTTATATCTTTTATATTGATAAAAGTATGGGGTACCTCTCTATTGTCATGTATGAGTGTTTTGCAGAAAAGATAAGTGAAACTGTGATGATTTATCTAAACACAAATTGCTCAAAGTAATTATATGTTTAAGCTATTGCATGTGTTGTTAATTAAAAATGGGGGGGGGAAAGGAAAGAATAAAAAAAGAAATGTAGTAAAGTGGTGTTTAAAAAGAAAAAATTATTATTTAAAAAAAATTAGATAAGCTAATTAACAAGTTAGCGAATTGAGTGCCTTAAGCTAGTCTTGATTTACCATTTTAGATAATTTGGACCTAACTGTTTTAGCTAGTCAGGTTGAGCCAATGCTTGTGCCGAGGTTTACTTGCTCAAGCTTAGATAGGGTTCAAAAAATTCTAAACTAATGAAAGTCCAATTTTCATTTGTTCAAGTTTGTCTAATCATCAACTCAAATTTATATCGTAAGTACTTTTAGTGGTATAAATAAACTAAACTTACTTATGAATTACCTAAGTTTAGCTTGATGTTTATTTAAGTTTGGTTGTTTCTTTATATTCAATTTAATAGCAATCGAGTTGAGCTTAAATTTGAGTAGTTTATCAAGTTAAACTTAAACTTTATGATATTTTGCTTAATTAGCTTGCAAGTTTAACTGAGTTTGAGTATGATTTAAATGGTGGTTGGATTCAAGTCAAGTTTGCATGTTGGCATTATTTTAATTTAAAAAAATTATTTTCTAGAAAAATCAAGCCTAATTGAGTTTAATTAAGTCAAGCTCAAACTTATTAAAAGTTACTTTAGTGTAGCTTAAGCTTTGAAATTTTGTCATACTCAAATTTAAACTCAGTAATATATAGACTCGATTTGACTCATATACAGCCTTAATTATGCTAATATAAAATAAGTCAATTATGATAAGTGCAAGGGGGAGTAAGCATTTTTCTTGTATGTTTATTTACACCAAATGCTACAAAATGTCAAATATGTTGCAACATGATCACAAATAAAGTAATGACACAATTTTCATGCATAAAAATTCTCTCTTTCTTTCTCATTTATATTGTTGTTTTTGATTGCTGACTACCTACCTTTAGGAAGGTATATCTTTACACATCAAGGATATGATTAGTATAGACCATGGATTTAGTAATGGAGTGAATAAAAGAAATAGGACAAGGTCAATCTAAGATAAGCTTTCTTATATATATATTTAAAAATTTAGACTTGTATGCATAGATAATTTTTTTTAACACTCTTTTGGCAATTTGATAATTTATGAAAGATATATAATTAGTTTAACCTACATTTTGACACTTTTTTGCTTATATAACTTACTGTTATTTGTTGTTTCAAATATATAGATTGCGTTTTATTATTATTTTTTTTTAACTTTTATAGCTTATATGTACTAGGTGTTGGTTAATGATGAAATGAAAAACTGAATAGGCTAGGTTTAATTAATAACTTAATAAAAATTAGCAAGAACAATTAATAATATAATAAATCATAATGGATAAATAAGTAAAGAAAAGATAAGAGAATCAAGCCCAATCCCAATTTAGCATAAAGCCTAGACAGCCACCTATTCTTCACAAACGCAAATTGCCACTACAAAAGCATTTTTCAACTATTTTATTAATCTTGATCCTTTATAGTTGAAAGTTACAAGTTATGAGCTCCTAAAGTATAATGTGTACAAAAACTATCACAAGCAATTCATAGGCATTATATTATCTCTCTCAATAATTGTAATAAATTTATATATTGAAGAGCAATTGAAGCGAGAATGAATTATATAAATGCTTTTCACTCTTTACCTCTTATAATTACTTAAAATGACGTATTTATAAGCTGCAAGGAAAATGAAATTGTTGCCCCCTTTTTTGTTTCATTTTTGTATTTTTACAAACTTATAACAATTAGTTTTCCATGAAAATGTCTAGATACTTACTTGAGTCATCTAGGCCTAGTGTTATGAAACTGATCTTGATTTTGAGATGACTTAGTTTTGATCATTCACCATTTTGGTTCTTGCTTTATAGTACTTATTCTTTTAAAAATGCCTTAGAAATACCTAAACACAAATACATTACATAAGCTTAATTAAATTATTTTGTCTCATCAAAATGTAATAAAAATCATAAGTTCAATAATCTCCATTTTTTAAACGAAATAATGCAAGAACTTCACCTCATCAAGTGTCTATTTATTGAAAAAGTTTTTAGGGTATTATTTTGATCATTTAAGTAAACTTTTTAAACTACATCAACGTTCTACATTTTCAAAACCCTAAAATTATACTCTTGCTTTTGCTCATGTGAATGCTAATGTAGTGAGAAGACAGATGTATCATTGCTACGTTAGCGTTATTAATAAATTATATTTAAATGTTATGACTATATATTAATAAACTTAAACAATACTAAATGAAATAAATTTGGAAAAAAATTAAAAAAAAGAAAAAAAAATTAAAAAAAGGTTCTTTCTAACTCCATCACCATAGCCATGGGCATTATCCTTATATTAACTTTACAATGTCCCTCATTATAATAAAAGTAGCCTTGTACTCTTGTAAATACTAAATAGTACCTATAGTTACAATAAATGCCTATTTTAACTTTATTTTCAATCACCTTGTACTTGTAGTTCTTGCCTTTTGAGGGAAAAAATTCTTTATTTATATACTTATCGATGACAAATTGTAACAAATAAAAGCTCATTTGCAAATTGATAATTATCAAAATTGCACCATAATAGCTTAAGCTTTTGCCTCTAAATTAAGTTTGTTTTATTCATAAAATGACAAAAGTTTAGGAAAAATAACCTTTAAGATCAAGTACTAGGGAGAGAGAATTAATGAATAACTTCAATATCATTTTATTCGAATGGAATCATTATGTCAAAGCAAAAATGATAACTTATTGGATTGAAGTTAAATGAGTATTTTTGAAATGTACTTATAAAAAAATTTGCTTTTTTAATTTTTCAAATGTTTTAATTTAATTATTTAATATGTATATTTACTTATCATATGTATTAGTTGTGTCCTATTTTCGAATTTATTTTATTTTTATTGTTTAATTTTATTAATATATATAATGTTTAAATAAAAATTATTTATAATGCTGACATGGTGATTATGTGGCAATTTACCATGTTAGCTTTCTTGCTATGCCATTATTTAAGTGGGCAAAAGTAGGGTGTAAGCATAAGGTTTTGAAAAAGTGGGCTATTGATATAGTTTAAAAAGTTTGCAAGGATGGTAGTGTAATTTATCTAAGCTTTTATTAAAGTTTATAAAATAGGGTGGCAATGTAATTTATTTAAGCTTCTATTAAAGTTTATGTAGAGGGTTAAAAATTATTATATTAATTATTGGGGTTAAGTCTAATATTTATTTAAACTTGAGTCCTTAAATTCGGTGACAGAGCTTAAAGAATTTGGTCTGTATATTGGGATGATTTAGGGAGATTTGGCTTTATGGATTGGGAACGTAGATCGTTAAATTAGTCCGTCCGCTGAGGAAGGCTATTAGCCTTAGGTCCTTACAAACTCATTGTAGATAATTATAGAATGAGTAAAACTCTATCTCCTTTGTCAATCGTTAAGACGACCTAACGAATGTTATCAAGCCTAAGAGCCTATAAATACTTAGTCATTCTTCCTCATTGGACACAACTCTAGAGATTAGAGAAACAGTGTTCTATTGTAAAATCTCTACTCTCTAAAATCAAACATTCAAGCAAAAGAATTGATTTTAGTTTGCTTAAGAACTACAAGATTGATGTACTAGGTCCTCTGGGTTCCCTTATTTATCACTTGTGCATTCAAGACTCTAGGATTGCCCGTTCCTCCTTCCTACCGTTCTCTCTCCAATTATCTCATCAAATTTCATCTCTACATCACTACTTTGTGAGTACGTGTAATGGGATACTTGTGTGACTCGTTCGTAACTGATCCAATTAGAACCCTTCATTTTAGTGGTTGTCTCAAGCTTATTCAAGGATAAATAGATAGCATAGTCAACAATTTATTCTCAAGGAAAAAAAATAAACTTTTTATCTTTCTCCCACTTTATGGTTAAGGAGAAGTAAAGAATAGACTTTTAAAGAAACAAGAAAACTCATGCATCTCTTAAGTGCTAACTCCCTCATGAATACATAGATATTGCTCAAACTTATAAGCATAAATTAATATTGCTTAAGTACTAGATTCCATATACAAGCGCTATTTGATTACTTACCTAACCAAGCGAGTACTGCTCAAGTTTCTTACACAAGTTGCATTTAAATACTCAAAACTAGCATTGCTCTAGTGTTCTCCACACACGCAAGTGTTATGCTATCATAGATATGTTATCCATAGTATCAAAGCACACATATACTAATTATAGCGTCAATTACACCGCAAGCCTTCATAAGGTGTCGATCGTATTACAAAAGTACATAAGATTCAACCATCAATAGATTCATAAGCTTTGATCATATCATTCTATGGTTCCATCAAGACCTAAGCACCGGGCCAAATTAGCACTGAATTATTGGTTTATAGGTTGGCACAATGTTGAATAATGCTCGGCCCTTGAGGCCATAAGCTCGGGGTGGTTAAGTTGAACTAGCAGTTCAAGGACTGGTTCGTTGGTTCTTAAACCGATTGTCCTTTTTTATTATTTATTTATTTATTATTATTTTAAATAAATTTCCTTTAATCTTATTAATGTATTCCTATGAATTATTGTAAATAATTTTTCGCTCGATCTTATTTTTTATTTTTAAAATAAATGTAACACTTTATATCGTATAAAGTGTTAGTGAGAGAAGTTACAAATTTTATTTCATTTCAAAATAATTAAATTAGACCGAATAAGCGCGATGTTACTTTAATATTAAAATATTATGTAATGTTAAGTAAAGTGAGGGAAGTTGTAATTTACAAATGATGTCAATATCTCATTCGAATTTTGAAATAAATTATCAATATGGGAAGAATAATATTATAATGTAACTATTAATTGTAATTTGTGATGATACTTGGTATGTATTGGGAAAGGGAAAAGTAGTAGAAGAAAACACGTAATATTTAAGAAAAAAAAATTGTAAAGGCAAAACCGACCTAAATCGGTAGGCTAACCTAAAGGGCTAGCCTAACTGATTCATTGATTAGCCGGTTTGATGGGTTTGGCCTACTAAATCGCCTAAGCCTTTAAAACCTGACAGTTCGTAGGCTGGTTTAGGCTTACTCACCCTAGGGCTGAGCCAATTCAGTAACTCTCCAAGCTGGTTCATGGTTTGGAATTGATCTTTACATAGGTCTGGTTGCACCATTTCAAAATAATCAAACTCAATTACTAACATAAATAATTTCATCAACAATGCACAACACCTCTCATGCTCATCAAGAGCACCAAACACAAGGCACTAATCACAATTTTAGAGCTTAAGATTGACAAGATAATTCGATAAGCAACTTTAGCATTATTTATCAATTGACTAAATCCATAGCACATCAAGACAAGTCAAAAGAAGGCTCCTTTATGTTATGGTGTTTCATCAATTTCCTCCTTTAGCAATGCTAGGGAAAATAGCAAGCTTTAATAAAGTAAATGTCCATTAAAGCAGCACACTATAAGATCATTAATCACAAAGACATTCAATGCATCAATAGATAAACTAAGAATTACAAGGTTAATTCATATACACAATAAATTCCATCAACAAAAGGTCATCAATACCCTAACCATTAACTCAAAAGCATCAACCATCAATATCACAACCTCAAACTTCGGCGTACAACTTAATTCATAAAACAAAACTGCATAAATACAATTTCAAAACCATTGACGCCTCATCTAACTACTATAAACTCATCATTAAGAATCATTATAACTCAATAACAATCTCATTAAGTCATAACCAAACATCGTCCAGACAAACCCAAACTTCATATTGGCGATAGAGGACATGAGAAGCAAGAGACTAAAGATGCAGAGCTTGTTTGGTTGCCCCTGTAGGAAGTTTAGATGAAGTCCCCAAAATTTGCAAATTTCCAAAAATACATTCAAGTCGATCAAAAACAATTTTAGAACACGACAAAAAGGACGACACAAAATCACATGTTAACGTAAACAAAATCTGCATACTTGAATCACAAAACAAGCAAAATTACCAAAGACAACTTCTATACACTTGAAGCTAATTAAATCAATCTAAGCAGTTTTAGAATGCAGAAGAAAATTAAATCTAAATCAACTCCAAACTATATCTATCAAAGAAATTGAAAATCGCATGGTTAATTCAGTAAATAAGTACAAGGCAAATGTAATCAAGCATCAAAATAACATATGTAATTCAAATATATTTAAAACAGTAGGTGTAATTTAAAGTTTCTTATATTGGAAATGCAGTTCACCATAATTATAAATTAACCACTTAGTTCATGTATATCTCAAGCAATAAATCAAGCACAGGATTGAATAAAAATTAATGATAATCAAATAATCTACAAATCACATTTTTAATTCATAAAATCAATCGCACAAAGTGACTCCAATACATTTCAACTAATTAAGTCCATCGAGATAAAATGATCATCTCATCTAATAAACTATCCCAAGTCATTCAATTTAAGTTTAGTTCCTAGGCTTTTGAACAATTCGTATATTTTCCCCCTTTTGAAAACCAAACCAATTTTATTTTGTTATTGTACAAGAATGAGAATCCGTTCAAATCCACCACAGTAATTGTAAGTTTTATTATCTCTAATTCTCCAATCAGCATGTTTACCATAATTAGAAAACATAACCATATTATATATATATATTTATTTATTTATGTCAACTAATACTATATTACAATTTTAGAGGATGGAGGAGTTATATATATTTTATCTATTATGAGATCAGTATTCATTTCATAGATAATCACATAAAATATTGATTAAATAATTTTTTAAATAAATATAAAATAAATACAAATAAGATTTGTTTAAGATTGGACTTAAATAATAATAATAATAATAATAATAATCTACAAACATGCCCAACTTATACACACACACATCCTTTACAGGAGTCTCATTTTTGGACCTATCGCGTAAAGTTTTCTGGCCATATGGTCATTAATCAGCACAGCATAACTCCATTAAAAAAATCCATCGTACTTTTTAACACTCCTCTGTCGGATCTCGTCATTGCCACCGGCCAGCAAAGAAGAAGAAGCTTCCCTCCCATCTCCCTCTTCCCCTCTCTCTCTCTCCCAGTTAGTTTCAATGGCGAGCCGATACTGGGTGGTATCTCTTCCAGTTCCGGGCCCCACGTCAGCATCTTCTCTCTGGAATCGGTTGCAGGAGCAAATCTCCAAACATTCCTTCGATACTCCTCTTTACAGGGTAACTTAGATCCAATTAAAGACCCCTTTTGCTTTTTCGTTTTGTATTTATCTAAATTCGTTTCGATTTTGTAGTTTAATATACCAAATCTCCGCGTCGGAACCCTAGACTCTCTCCTCGCCCTCAGTGACGATCTTTTGAAGGTAATTTATTTGGTGGATTGTTTGATTTACAGAATGAATCGATGAAAGGATCGTGTCTATTGAGTAATTCTGCTGTTTTATCTGGATGTGCTATTTTACGGAATTGTGAACTTGTGTTTCCTTGATGCGATTATTGGAGGTTTAATGTGCGATCGGACTATGTTTATGTATGTCATATGTTTACATAGTTTTAATGATTGTGGGTTTAAGAATTATATGATCTGCCAATGGAAAAATTATGTCTTTGATCAGATTTCTATTGTTTGGACTTTGGAGAATGCGGAATGGTTAAATCATATATTAGGATATGTTTGTTTGATTGACGCAATCATCAAATTTGTATCTATATCTCTGATTGGTGGTGCTCAATTGACAACGATCCTGAGGATTTTAGCATGCGGGATGAACTCTCATGTTGTGCTACTTGGAGATATGTGAAATAGCACTGGATCTTTTAGGAATGGTAGAGGGATTGGTGTAGCTGGGAGCACTTTTTGCACTGTGTAAAGACATCTACTCAAGAGGGATTGATGTCGTTGATGAAAATTTTCCTCTGTGGATATTAAAATTTCTGCACTTATGTGCTTTTAGAGGTATAGTTTTGTAAATCTAAGAGTATCTGTGTTGTGCAGTCCAACACTTTTGTTGAGGGAGTAACACACAAGATCAGACGTCAGATTGAGGAACTGGAACGGGTTTCAGGTGTAGAGAGCAATGCACTAACAGTGGATGGGGTCCCTGTTGATTCTTACCTCACAAGGTAAATACAAAATTGTGCATCACGTTGAATTTTTGAGGATCATAATTTGTTTTCCATTTTTACAAGTGGAAATCCCAAAACACAAAGCCATAGCTTGAAAACTTGCTTGTCCAATCATGGATTTTGAATTGGAAAATTTTTAACTGTGTAAACCAAATTCTGATCGAGCAATGTAAATCTATTTTCTGTATGGCAATCAAAACAATAAAGAATTTTTCAAGCAGCGAGAAGATCTAAACTATGGATTTGAATTTGATGAAGGTGACTTATGTTGGCAAGTGGGATTAACTTGTTGGCATTTGTATAATCTCATCCTTGTAATGATCTAGGCTAGTCACCTGAATATTTCATATCGAGCCCCCTTATTTGGAATTATAGGTTTGTTTGGGATGAGGCGAAGTACCCAACAATGTCCCCCTTGAGGGAGATTATTGATGGCATTCAGACTCAAATTGCAAAAATTGAAGATGATCTGAAGGTAACTTGCAACTTGGTTTTACTTCAATGGTATAGTTTGCATTTGTTGTGATGTAGAGACTCTTGGAACCTGAAAGATATAGCTAGACTATCTTTAGGGCAGGGTTGTTCTTGTATGTAATATGGAAAATCTTATAATGAACAAGTTTGGTAAAGTAAAGATAAATGCTGTCTATATGTAAATAATATGTGCAAATTTCCTGCCTGCTGATTTGTTGCTTTTCCATTATATTTTCATCCTTGTATTACCTTACCTTTAGATTATCCTTTTTTTCCAATCGGATCACCTCTTCGATAGTTGGATTTGCTTCTAGCTAGTAGTTTTATGTGTAATGAACAACTAAGAACTACTAAAAAAAAATAAGGGTGGTTGTGGTCTAACTAGGTCTAAACAGTATCGGGAAAATTATGATCAAAATCATGTCTATTTTGTCAAAACACAGTTATTCCTTAACTTCTAATGCATACATCTTTCTTCGTGCTATCATTAGGTAACATTAATATTGCCTGTTTTAGAACAACTGATGCATAATTAAAAAAGAAAAAATGATGCATGTTGGTTTAGTGCACACCCTATGTATGGACCGATTTACTTTTGACAAACGTGTTGGAATAATCCATGTCTACTTTGATGAGTATGGGTGTTGCTATTGGCTGGTATCAAATCTGAGGGCCTTTTCAGCTGACACCTTACCATATGATACACCCATGTACTTATGTATGTAGCTACTCTCTGCTGATAGCTGTACCAGTCGCTTCAAATGTCATATATATATTGGACCATTTTTCATGGCTGTAGGTATCGCTGCTTCTGTTTTTGTATATTTGTATGTGAGTAATAGTGGTAGATAATGGACAGAATAGATGTTTTAAGCAGCACCTGCCCTAAACCAATGGGATAATTCATCTTTACTCTTTGGCTTTTCCATTTTCTTCTGTAGTTGAGGGAGGGGTACACTTCAATTGGACCAAGAACAACAAGATCCATGCAGCTGTCAAATCTAGCTTGTGCCATGTGTGTAGAGCCAAAGAGTGTTCTTAATATTATTTTTTTTTGGGGATGTGAGTGCAAGACCTAATGCCAGTTGTCATGAGGGCTCGGGTTTAACCACGAGACTGACCTTTTGTAGTTCCATTTTACATTAATGGATGCTATACAAGGTGATCTTGTTACCAAAGTAAATTATTCAATAAGCTAATGAGTTTTTTTGATACTGAAATGGCTTAGTTTTATTGCCTAAAGTGGCAGTAGCTAGATGCATTCTCTGTTACACAGGCTCGCAATTTTTCTGCGCCATTCCTGTGTCGGCAACATGCTGCAGTAAGATAGTCACCTCTAACTGAAAGTGGTTGTTGCCAGCAGGCACTAGGTTGTTTGGCCTGGTTGTAGTGGTGCTGGGATTTTGTTTTTGTTATTTAGGATTCCCTTTGTTTTTTTTCCTCTGATAGGCACTGAGGATTGGTTAGAGGTAGTTGTGGATGAAGCTAGATTTGTTTCATTATCTGATTGAGGTGCTATGGCTTTTTGCTTGGGTTGGTCAGGAAGGCAGATCAGCAGCTAGGGTATGAGAGGAAGCATGGGGTTAGGCAGCTAGTGTATGAGGATTTAAGGTTTTATTTGGTTATTAGAAAATTCAAGTTGCTAATTATGTTTTTGGCTTCTGTTCATATCATAAAAGCATGTAAGTTTATTATATGAATATGAACTAGCTGGATCCCGATGTCCTTGTATAAGATTTAGATCCATTTTCATCTGGGTGCCTGCAACTTTACTTTTTACCAAATGGTGTATTTTGATGCTTAGATCAATGCGCATATTTGATCCTTGTATCGAAGCCCAGTGAATGGAGGAGCAATTGAGTATGGAAGGGAAGGGCATTAGGCTGCTAGTTTATTTGCATTTAGGGTATTCTTGGGTTGGGCATTATGTTTATGTGTTCGCCAGGTATTTCAAGGTACTAATCATATTAAGTTTTGGGCTTATGTTACTTTATGAAAGCATATGATTATATCATATGACCAAGCCAGATTTATCTATCCATGTATAAAATCAGATCTTTCCCATCCTTGCATCTTTAGTTTTTTCTGAATGATGTATTTGGCACTTAGATCCATACACATCTGGATTTTTTATACTTGAATCCAATTAACAGAGGAGCAATTGAGTGATATGGGAAGCTTTATTGCAGTTTAAAGTAGTGAAACTGGGATTATCAGCACTGGTAATTGAAGGGCGGTTTACCTTTTTGGCCCTTTATCTTTGGCTTAATATGGCACAGAGTATTTTCTTGCTGGTTTTCGCAACCTATGAGGCATTAATATGTCTTGAATTTTCTTATGTTGTATCTACTTTGAAGACTAAGTATTATGCTTATACATATATGCTTTCACGAATTTTGTGTAGATTTCCTGATAGTATAGCTGTGTTTTTCCTTTTCATCTATTAATGGGTGATGGCCAGGTTATTGTCATTGTTTGCAAGACTTTAAACTATTCATTCAATTAGTAATCCTTTAGTTTTATACCAGGTTCGTGTTGCCGAGTATAACAACGTGCGTAGTCAATTAAATGCTATCAACAGGAAACAAAGTGGCAGGTGAAAGTATCCTGCTGATTCTAAAAGTGGCATGCAGTTCAATTTTCAGTAGGTTATTGCTTAATTGTCGCATGTATTTTGCAGCTTAGCTGTCCGTGATCTTTCCAATTTAGTAAAACCTGAGGACATCGTAATGTCAGAAAATTTAACAACCCTCCTTGCAATTGTTTCCAAGTATTCACAGAAAGATTGGTTGTCAAGCTATGAGACATTGACAAACTATGTGGTAATGATAAGTATTCTTTCAGCCTTTCTCTTTCATCTACATATGAGGCCTACTTGACCTATTCAGCTTATGAGCACGATCTATTTATTTTATTGCAATATCTAGTTTATCTGATCTTAAATTATCTGTTGCCTTTCTGCCTTGTGCTCCAATCTACGGGATGATGTTTCAGGTACCCCGGTCCTCCAAGAAGTTGTATGAGGATAATGAGTATGCTCTGTATACTGTAACGCTGTTTCGCCGTGTTGCAGACAATTTTAGAACAAGTGCTCGTGAAAAAGGGTTTCAAGTGAGTGTCAATTATAATCTCTTTCTGAAATTGCATGATGTATTCAAAATGCCTATCCGATATGCTTTTATGGTTTGCAATCATATTGTGTAGATACGTGATTTTGAATATAGTCCAGAAGCACAACAGAGCCAGAAGCAGGAATTAGAGAAACTAGTGCAGGATCAGGACTCTTTAAGAAGCTCTCTTTTGCAGTGGTGCTATACTAGTTATGGGGAGGTAAGGCTTCAGAATGGTTCTTTAACTGTAGAATAATTCCTGTTGAAGTATTTCATGGCATTAGAAGCTCTAGGTATTGTGAGCATATATAACTGAGTATATTATTGGGAAAACGGGGTTAGGATTGCTTAAAACTTGAAGAAATTATTCTTGAAAGAATTGATTTTATGAGCACAGAATCACATTGAATGAATTTTGCCAGCATGAGGAAATGTCAAAATGGTTGCATTTAAACTGGTTTTTATGGTCTGATCTTCTCAAGGGATCCAAGACCTACACTTCAGTTGGGTAAACCATGGAGTTATATTTTAACCAATATCTCTGTTGAAAACAATTGTACAACTGTAATGGTCCTGTGGCTATAGTAAAATTTCTTTTCTTTTCTTTCTTTTTTTCCTCCTTTTTTGTTTTGGTGGGGAGGAAGGGAAAGGGAGGGAGTGAGGAGCAGAGCAACAAGTTATTGTCTAAAGGATCGGAGAGGTGCCAGGCTTTTCTATTGGACATGCTCTCTTCAGGAGGTAGATGTCAAAATTCAAAAACAGAATTGCTGATGCATTACTAGAGATAAGATATGATTTTGGTGAAAAAGAAAATAAAATAATAAAAGTTATGATATGGCTTTTGTATTTGATCTATCAATTTGATGCATGCGCTATGAGTGCTAAAGCCTTATAAGAATGAGATGGTGTATGAACTGGCAAGTGGTATTGAATTATGGACAGAAAGGGATAAATAGGAAATCTATTTATGAAGGGAAGTTGCATGCTTATAGAAATCCACATCATTCCCTGCATTGGCTAGTTGTTTATACTCTGTCCAAGCATATAGAGCATGGTGTCTTCTGAAATTATCATGCCATATTCAACTTTTTGTTTCTAATTTTTTTCCACCAGATTCTGCAGGTTTATGTGTTATTTTTTCATTGTTTTGTAGGTTTTTAGCTCCTGGATGCACTTCTGTGCTGTCCGTATTTTCGCAGAAAGCATCTTGAGATATGGATTGCCACCATCCTTTTTGGTAACTAGTGTTCTTTCAGTCAATTTCTCCTAGAGATAAATACAACATATTATTACTATGTTTTTTCATGTCAGATTTTTTGCTTGCTTGCTTGCTTCTTTAACACGTTTTGGTAATTCTTTCAGGCTTGTGTTTTAGCACCATCAACGAAGAGTGAGAAAAAAGTGCGTTCAATTCTTGAAGGGCTGTGTGAGAGCACTCACAGGTGAGTCAATTAGCATGTATATGAGTCCATATATATGTTAAAAAAATTGTGTCTCTAAATTTGACTAGAGTCCATACTTAAAAATAGCGGATGCAATTTGTATAAAATATAATTTTTTCCCCCCAATTTGAATGGTTAATACTATTCGATTGAATTACTGTCAAACCCTTCCCCCGGTTTTCTATTTTCTCGTCAATCAGAAAGTTGTCATTCAATAGAAAAGGGCATATCTTGGTGCAAAGAAACGTCTCCAGCTAGGTAGGGGTATAGGGGAGGACAGTCGACATACATACGTATATATATTTCTTGGTTTATATTATTATGATCAACATTCAAATATAAGATGGGTGAAGGTTGTCAATAGAGCATGAAATTATTTGCCGTTAAATTACCTCCCAAAATAATGTCTTTCTTTTTCTTTCTTTCTTTCTCTGTTTTTTATTTTTATTTTAGTAGTTCTCACATGATAGAGTTCAGATGCAATTATACAAATTAGCAGTTCGGTTATGACGGACCAAACTTTCCAGTACTGAATTATAATAGTGAGATTGTGGATCAAATTTGGATTGATATGTGTAAATAGAATTATTAGGCTTTAATGAGGAGTCGTATACTATTGGTTTAGTACACAGGATAGGTACAGTACAGCAAAGTTTGCTACAAATTCAAAATCTGCAACATCATCTTATTTACCAAGCATACTTTTATGATGATAGTGGATTGGCCATGATATCTTGAATGTTCTGTTGCAGCGCATACTGGAAATCTGAAGATGATTCTGGAGGTATGGCAGGCCTTGGAGGAGATGCTGACTCTCATCCCTACGTCTCCTTCACAATCAATCTCATATAATCAACTTGCGTATATTTCAAATTGAGGAATCCATACATGAGGGAATAACGTCGAAAGTATCCGGCGTGAGTGTATAAGGAGGTTTAAGAACTCAAATTCTTTGGTTGTTTATTAGCAGTGAATGTAGCCTCTGTAGTCTGGAGTTGCAATTAAGTGGAATGTAAGTTAAAAGGTTGAACTTGCTAGGCGTGGATTGCCATGTCGAATTTTAGGACTCTACTGATGAGTATTTATCTTCGAATCCTTGTATTTATTGTATTATGAATTGTATGATGAATTGAGATGTTATTAGTGCCTATTGCCAAACCAATAATGAATAACGAGATGGTGTTATTATGTTTGGTTGGATTGAAATTTGAGGGAGTCGTAAAACTTTTAAGGATCAGAAATGTGCCTTGTAGCACATGTTAAAAGGTTAAATAAAGGAGTTAAAGAAACTCATTATGGAGGTCCTTAAAAGAAGAAGCTGGGTTTCAAACAAGCATCGGTTTTTAACTAAGGATCGGTGTATTTGGTATTTATCATATATTACTAGTCCGACTTCGATCGGAACGAATCATTTTCATGTAAAAATAGCTGTTGCTACCTTCGAATAGAAGCGTAGGCTGTTAGAAATAGAAAGTTTCTCAAGGCGTAAAAAGTATCATTCTAAATATTCCATGAAGGTATTTTAGGGATAATTGAATGACCTAGCAAATCTTCCGAAAGGTGACCACTGTTCAAGGACCCTAACAAATCCTTGGGTTTTGGAGAACTAATCGTTTTCTCTTCGGCTGGAAGGAAAGGAAAGCTATAGAATAATATAGCATAGCATCGTTCTACTGAAATGCATGTGGACCGAGAAGACATTGGAATATATGCTTTTGGCTAGTAAAGGGATTTCTTAGCGCTTGTAGTATTTTATCAGAATGTTTTTAGTAAGTTTAGACAAAAATGTCAATCTTTTTCCTTTGATAAATCGATGAGTTTTGTTAAAAGCAAGAATATTACGAAGATAGTATAGTACTCTCGCTAGACAAAAAGGGATAGGAGATTGTAAAGATGGCACCTTTTCCAGTAAAAACATAAATAGCATGTAGCATAAGACCTCAAATCTAAAATTCTCTCGGAATCAAATTGATAGAATTAAGTTTTAAGAACTAGAATCCAAAATAATCGAGTCAAACCCTATGCTTGGAAGCCAAAAATTGTAAAGCACTAGGTGCTCGTATTAGGTTCGTAAAGGTGATATCAGCATTATGTCATAATAAAATACCTGTTTTGACTATTGATTAATGAAAACTGCCGGGTAAAGGTTTCATTAATTTCTTTGTATCTTGTTTGGTGTTGTATGTGATTTCCAATTGGTGCATCCCACTTCTAGTTCAGATAGATAAATATCAGATATTATTATGTGAAAAACTATCTTGGTCCAATAATATACATAGGACTTAAATGACTCGTCCGACTTGATTGGATTTTTGATGAACTTATTTAGCTCAAGGATTTGATTCAAGTTTGACGTGTAAAACTAAAATAACTTATCATATGGTTGCGCCAAATTAGTAATTGAACAGAATAATAGGCCGAATAGAGTGACTGTCTGCTCTAGGATTCTATCAAGGTCTTCTAGATACATAATTCTTCTTGAAATATTCATGGGGGAAACAAGCTTGCATGGGCACTTAGTACTAGGAGGGCTAAATTTGAAGGTAGAAATCAACTCTTTCTTTCTCTCTCTCTCTCGCGGCTCGTTCCCATTTGTCATATTGCAAATGCCAAGAAGTAGCAAGAGGTAGAGAGAAACCAAAAAATGAAAAAAAAAAAAGAATGGTAAATTTTGGAAATATCTCCCATGTATGGGAAAACATCCATGTTTGAGTAATACATGGTCTTAAAAGAGCTTCTCACTTTAGAAAATCTCTCTCCTTCTAGCTTGTGTGATTCAAGGTTTGGCTAATTCTGGCCTTGGTAGGGAAGTGCCTAGGCGCTGAATGCGATTGATCTCACGTATAGTTCCGTGACATGTGGCAGCACCGATGTTGGCTAGGGATCCTCCTTTCCACCGCGGAGGTAAGCTCTATATTAAATTTGGAATAAAATTCATTGGATTCGATTTTTTAATATTTGAAAGTATTTTTAAAAGATAGAATCATAATTCTTTAAAATTTAATGTTTTTAGTTTTAAAAGAGATCTAATTCTATTTTTCAGGAAAAGAATCATTCTATTATATCTTATTAATAAAAATTTTTATAAATAAGTTTTTAATATATAATATATATTTGTTTCATCCATGAATTAATGATACTTTTAATAAGTACCGCTATAATATATGAAGAGATTCAATAAATTTACTGACTTCTTAAACATATGGATTAATTTATCATAAACCCATTTCTATAGATCAAATGTTACATAAGTACATTTGCAATGGAGATCTCGGCCACCTTTTTCAGTGTGAAGAAGCCTCCTTTTTGGAGTCTTTCACAATAAAAAGGACTCTTTTACCTTCCTATGTTCCTTGCGAAGAAGCCTCCTTTTTGGAGTCTTCAACAATGACAAGGGTCTTTTACAATTTAAGAATTCCAAGACCCCTCGTTCCCTTTTTTCCATTTCTCAGTGCTGTTTATATCTAACAAAGTCAGACCATTGTTCCCACCCTATGAATTCTTTTTCTTTTTCTTTTTTTAATTTTAGAAACATAATTCCCATTAATAATATAAATAAGTATTAAAGACCTTCTTTAAAAACTTAAGAATAAAGATGAAACGTTCTTAACTAGAAGGAATTCTTAAAATGAAGATATGGTAATTCAAAACTCATCAGTCGTTAGCATTGTATGTGGTCTAACTACACCTTATACCAAGGTGGTTCAAGTTTCATTTGTCTGTTTTTTTTTTTTCTCCTCCACTAGGATTGATAAGTTTTACTCGACCTAGAATTTGGATAAAACATAATATGATTATAAATGAATTTGTGTTGGCAAGATTTTACATGAATAATAAACGATTCAAACACATTCAAACTCATTAATATTTGTGTTTGAGTCTAGACTTAATCTATGATCTCAGTTAAGAACTTGTTTGAGAACCTGTTTACCAAACAAATCCCACAAGCAGGTCTTGGATTTGAGCTGCGAACCCATTTAATGTTAGTATTACTATTTTTTTCTTTCGGTTTTTCTTACTCGACTCCTCTTGCACCAATTATCATTAGGTTTGTCTTTTTCACTTTACTCTTACTTATTTGTTATTGATTAGGATTAGATAATAATTTAAATTTATGTGTTTTATGATGTGCTTATTTTCATAATAAATATATTGACTTTAATGCATTTTCTAATTATATATTTTGGTAAAATACCTTGAGATATATGTCATCATGCAATTTAATTTAATAGTTTTTGTTTTTATGATCTTATTTATACTTGGTTCATAGGAAAATAAAGTGTTATTAAATTCTTCTCATATTAAAATAAATTATTCCATTGGGGTAAATGCTACTATTGTTTTTTTTATTTTTTTTGGCCAACTATATATATTACAATTGTTGGGGAAAGAAAAATCGAACCTAGTATATCTCATTGGGATATCAGTGTTCAAGACACTAAGTTACAATAGGTTTAGCAACAAATGCAATTATCAATAGCATGAATTAATAAAGAAAGAAGAAACAATTAGAAAATTTATTTGATAAATACTATAGATTCTTCAAATTAAAAAAAAAAATTCAGACAACTATTGTAAAGATAGAAGGAGCCTTTTAAGTGTTGCGTTTATGAGTCTACAAAAAGAAATGAGGATAAGATTCCCTAGCATTTTTCTAAATAGAAAATCCCATTCTTATTCAACCATTGGTGAATTAAGGCTACTTCAAATATAACCAATCAAACCATGGTTCAATTTATGTACTATTTGGTACGTAAGAATGAACCGGAGTGGAATCACAATTTGGAGTTCTATTTCTTTTTCCCATTTTTTAAGTGCATTTAGAAGTTGGGAATCGCAATTCTATAGAATTAGCGATTTGAACTTCAAAGAAAAATTCGATTTCATTCTTTTCACATTTATTATTATTAATCAAAACATTAGATCCCTTGATCATGATATAACAAACACTAAAGATTCACTAATAAATGTGTTAAGTATTAACAATAAGAAGGAAAGTTAAAAGTAAGATTATATAATTTGACTCAAGAATAAAGTTTGAAGATAGAAAAGTTACAAGTGTAGTTAGAAGCTATAATCATCAAGTAAAAAGTTAATGAATTCCAGTTGAGAAAAAAAGTTAGAAGCATACTTAGAAGCAATATTGAACATTTTTTAAGTTCGAAGAAAAAAGATATTGGATAGACTTAAAAGCAAAATTAAAAGGAATTTCGATAAATGTGAAAGTTGATTAGAAGAACTTTGTAGACTTAGAAGTAGACTTAAAAGCAATTTTGGTAAACACAAAAGCTGTTTAGAAGCATTCAGAAGACTTAGAAGTAGATTACAAGAATTTTTTTTTTTTTAAATCTAACCTTGTTTTGTAGGTAAAGGCCCAGCTCCACTAAGTCAAGTGGATTTGGGTAATACATTTGATATGTTCCACTATTTAAGAAGGATTGTTTTACAAATTATTATAGAAATGTAAGCATGTGAAGGTACAGATAAAGTTTGAAGTATTCAATAAATTTGGAAAGCTTTTATTCAGAAAATGAAGATATTATTCACATGATATTGTCCAAGCTATATGATGAAAAACCTATTATAACTAAGTAATTTGAATTATAGATTTTGTGGATGTATCTCAACAACCAATCTGATATGTTGAAAATAAAAGATTTCGCAACTTTTAGATTTTTCAAGATCGAGAAGAGATAAAGATTATCTAATGAATAAGAGATCCACTAGCTATTACTTTAAAAAATTTTAAAGGAGAAGAATTTGTGCAAATCATTATACATATGAAAAACTATTGTTTATAGCAAGCACTTGAGAAGATCTTTCTTGAGCTAACTTAATACTTTGAATTGTTTAACAAATTCCTTATGCAAAAATTTAGGAAGATATAGTTGTTTTCTATCAAAACTTACATGAATTACTTTGAGTATTATAATCAAGAGAGAGTAGACTACAATATTTCTTTTTAGCTAGAGACAAGTTTAAAAGCAGAGTTATGTTGATTGTAACTGTATGGCTGTACTTTTACTTTTTCTTTAATTATTGAAAATAGTAAACGATTGATGTGGAAGACCAGATCCCTAACAAGAGGAATTAGAAGAGAGGAGTGACTTACAAGGAGGAACCTTTATAAATTTTCTACTTGATCTTCTCAAAATCTCTCTTTTATTTGTTTATTTATCTATTTGTTTGCTCATTTCTCTTTTAAACTCAAAGTTGTCACGATTTGAGGGTGGCTTAATTGTGACAAGCATCATATATCACACAAAAGACCATAGATTAGTTTCCCTTTCAACCGACAATCATTTATACGATATACAAGACTACTATTACAATCATTTACCTAAGGGTATACAGATAAAGATAATTACAGCACAGCTATATGAACATAAGATTTATGAAATGTTATAGCTATTGTAATATTATAGCATTCATAATCTCAAAAGACTAGCAACATTCAATAGTAGTAAAGAGTTATTAAACTAAGTACTGTATGACATAATACAAAACATTATAAAAACTATAATAACAGTCATACTATACACCAATTCACTCTTCTCTTACAGCTTACACACATATCCTAAAACATTAGACTGATCTCAAGCATGCTTCGACCAGGTGTAATGAATAGGTTCTTTGATATTAAAAGTCTACAAGGGTGTAAGCTTATTAAGCTTAGTGAGGTATCTCTTAATCACATAGATACGTAAGTTATGCAAACATTTATTCAAACATATGAATGCATGATCACGCAATATACCACATAGATACATCCACTTGATCAAGTACTATATGCAACTCATATTCAATGCCCTCCGAAGTCAGGGTTAGAATATATACAGCACCAGTCAGATCTAAGTATTATACTGGAACTTATATAGGTACAAAACTCCACATTTTGTACAAAAAAAAAAAAAAAAAAAACAGTCTGTTTGTTTTAGTCAAAACTAAGTTATTGGTATAATTATGAGTAGGCCTCTGCAGTCCACACTTGTCCCTAAACAAAGGTATTTGGACTTGATCCTTAGTTAAGTAGTTAGCGCATCCAATATCTAGTAATTCCTAAGCCAAGATAAGGTTTATCGTATGTGTATACCGTATTAAAATGCTATATTCATAAGTTATCAACCCCTATATGACTTCTCGCTACCTCCGTATAATGTGGTAGTCGGAATTATTTTATATAGTGCATGTTTATGCATGATTAAGTTTAGTTTAATCACGTCTAATATAATTAAGTCTAATTATCATATGACCAACTAGAATCATAGATAGATCAATTTCTACTGAGTCTACTATGCAATAAATAGTAAATTATCATATTTTAAAGTAATTTCATAACTTATCAAGCAATAACATCACATGTATAACCCATTCCCATACATCATATAATTATTAATAACAGTTAATATTTACTAACTATAAATACAAACATGTATAAAATCATAGAGAATATTTACTTGGCTATAATATTGATCAAGGATCATAATTATCCTTAAGAAAGTCGGTGTCCATGTCGAGATCACTTGTTGATTAGGAAACGAAAAGATAATGAGTATATAAGTAAACTAACTATTCTATGTACCTATTTATCTAGATTTAACTATATTTCTATCAACTTCCTTCAGTATGAGTTTTTTGGGTACTCGCGTATATCTTGTTCATTCTAACTTTGTTATTTATATACTTATAGAAAATTTTTATTGTTTTTGAACATATGTTTGCGTAACGAGATTCGTTTTAAACATTAAAACTTGTATTTTCCTAGATCAACCTAAATTGCTATGAAATTGGTTATTTTACCTAAATAGTATTATTGTCAATTTTAAACTTTCCTTCACTACTTCATTATGTAATTAATTTCTAAATTTCTCATTTTTGTAATATCTTATTTTTTATGCTTATTTTATATTAATTTTGGCATTCTTTCATTTTAAAGTTGAATTTACTAATTAGATTAATTTTCTTAATTACTTAATTATTATTATTTTATAATTAATTTATGCTTTAGTTTAATTAATTATTTTGATGGTTTACTGATGTGGCATTTTCCCATTTGTCTATATAGCAACTTATAAATATTTCTCTTGTTTTTATATTTCCTAAAATTTATTATTATTATTAGATATATTTATATATTATTATATTTAATTAATTAATAGATTATGGGTCCTAACTATATTTTATGGATTTCGGCCCATCATTTAGTTATGTATACATATTCTATTCTATTATATTAAATATATATATATTGTATGTGTATATATGTACCTATACATATATACATGTATACATAGGTATGTCTATACATGTTTGCATATGCATATACACGTATTTATACTTGTACTATACTTTTATTTTATATATTTATGTACATATACGTTTACACATATTTATACTCAATTTTTATATGTACTTTTATACACATATATTTATATTTTCTTCGTATATTTCTAAAGAAATTTTAATATATAACACTTGTACATATACACATATTTTTTATTTTACACATACACACACACATATATACATATATTACGTATTTTATATATAGGTGTTTATGTACATGTTACACTATATGTATAGGGACATATATGTATATATATAATTATATATATATCCTTATCTTATTTCCTTGTCCATTCACTTATGTGTATGTACATATTATATATATATTCTTACGATATACATGTAAATCATATATATGTATTTACATATATACTCATATATTTAACTAAATTCATAATATATGTATATCTATCTATCTATACGTATAATAGTACATATATACATATAAACAAAATCTTCAAAAGAAATGAATTATACGCTCAAAAGCTAATACATTTACATAGAGTCTTTAGGTCCTTACTCTAAAATACATGCTAGGTATATCAAAAATAAGATGATACAAAAATACGCTAAGAAAATACATGAAATATACTTTCACATAAAGGACTAATACTAATAATATGTAAAGTAAATATAATTACCTGTCTTGATATATGGTTTGCGAAGAGTCCTTCTCTTAATCTCTCCTTTATAATGTTGGAAGTTAGCCCATTTGATAGTATAATTGAAAGTTAAAAGTGTAGACAAGAAAATGGAGGAAAATGAAGGAAGAAGATGATAGAAGTTGTGTGTGTGTGTGTTGGTCCAAATGGGAGGGTTTGGGTCTTCAATTTGTGATAATTAAATGATAGAAATTAGAGAAAAATGTAGAGGGTTCCAGGAGTCACATAGACTAGCGGTCAAGAGGGAAAAGGAAAAAGAAAAAGAAAAAGAAAGTATAAGAGAATTAAATGCATTTGAAAAGGACACGTTGACTTTTGGTCAACATTTGAAATATTAATATAATAATCATATTATGTACATGTATCCAATATAATTTAATAAAAGTAAAGAAAATAAAAGAAATTAAAGAAGATAAGGGAAAATAGTGACATAAATAAATATAAATAAATTTTGAATTTCCCTTAAATATTCTTAATATTATAAATAATATATAATAAATTATGGTTATAAAGAAAATTATAAGATATAAGAATAACATTAATTATATGGCACATAAATGACATTCAAATGATAATAAGAAATTCCAATAATTGAATCATATAATACTAATTTAGTTATGTAATTATAAAAGTTAGGTAATAATGCTATCGATTTTATTTATTAATTTAGTATTCTCATGTTTATTAACATTTCAAAGTTATTTCTAATCATTTGTTAGCAATTTTACGTTATTAGGGTTTTGATTGATATTTTAAGGTTTTTCTTCTTTAAAATGGTTTGAGGTTTTAATTCAAACAAAGTTTTTAGTTTATTTGGCCTTGTTAACTTATAAAGTTATTTGAGTTATCTAGGTTCGGTTTAAGATTTAAACTACAATTTACGGGATTTACAAAAGTCATTATATGAGTAATCAAAAGGGGTTGTTTTATTTTGAAAAAGTTTCAAAAACTTGTTAAACAATTAATTCAACCCCCTCTTGATTTCTTATAAGGTACCCACACAAATTTCTTATTTAATATTCAATTTAATTATTACATTCAATAAGTAAGGATATATTTTTATAATTATTACTATATATGTATTTAATTTCAATCCATTTTATTTTATTCCAACTATTTCTATGTACCAAATGTGGCATTAGTGTAATAATGTTATAGAGCCAACAAAAGTTAGAATTACTTTACTTTTTAAATACTTTTGGTAGGTTGTAATTTTATGTTCAAGTGCTAAAATTACACCATTTCTATTTGTAGATATTAATATTATGATTGCCCTTTTTTTGTTTGCATCAATAACTATTTTATATATTTATTTACAACTTTTTAATTAATAAATATATCGAACCTAAGAAAGAAGTATGCATATTAAACAGATTAAATAATGAGTTTAGGTTTTCACTCACAATTAATAAATAATCATACTATGCATTGAGGTTCTTTAGATACAAACTTGTTTAGAGATGAAGAAGGCACAAGTTAATACAAATTGCCACATAAGTAAAGAGTACAATTTTTGAGGTAGGATAAATTTAGGGCTGGTAATTAGCAATATAACTCGTTAACTTAAATAGGAGAGAAACTTGACATGATTAATAAATTGGTTAGACCGAATTGAACTTATTTATTAACGTATCTAAGTTTTGATTTGGCGTCGAAACCTTCTTATGAACCATAAACCTGTTTAGTCATAGGAATTTATTTTATTTCTTTTTTTTTTTTTTACGTTTTTTCTGAGTTTTAAGTCAAAGTTAGAACTTAATTCTAGTAGAGATATTGTGTAATTGATAATTGGGTGCCTTATCTTGTGTTACTTTTCTAAATTATACTTTGAGAAAGCTATTTGGAACTTTATAGGCTTTGATAGTTTGCTTATGATAGGACTTGCATTTTATTTACAAAATCTCATGATCTTATTTTATATGATGACCGTATCATCTTTTCTTTGATATAATATACAAATTCCACTTTGGGATGATCGACACTTTTAGTATCCACGTTAGAATCTGCATTGATCTTTCCGTTAATAAATTTATACCACCGGATTATGTTTCTTTATACATTTGTGAGACTTTAGTGCTTGAATTTTCAAAGTGCAAATGAAATTATACTTTTCGAACGTGTATTTAGCATATTCATACTATGATATGCAATATGTGGCGAAATGTCTTTATCCCTCTGTTTCGGGACGTGATAATAGTAATATCACTAAATAAAAATGGCGGTGATATATATATTTATATGTGTATGTATATGTACATATAAGCATGTGATATAATACTAATACACATAACTATATAAAAGTAACTGAATAAATCATAATAACAACAGGTAAAAGAGTAAATACTTAATAAAAGAACAATAAAATGAATACATTAATCACGATAGTAAAATGAACTGATTAGCAAATTATATTATAATATATAATTTCGAAAACACTTTCATTTTTTATATTCTAACTTTTTATAATGGCATTTACTACAATTCAATCATATTTATTTTCCAATATATTTTACCTTTAATTTTCAATATTTATTATAAAGCAATTAATTTCTTACACTACGTTTTATTGATTTATATATTTTAATCCCTACTTATCATTTTTATTTATTATATATATCACTTCCATTTATCATTTTGTTCTCTTCCTTTTGAATTTTTTTTTTTCATTTTCCTATTCTAATTACTCAAATGGGTATTGATGATTTGTTATTTTTCTTATCTAAATGATGACTTTAGATTGTATCTTTGTTGTTATTGATGATTTAGATTAGCATTTATATTAAAATTATTAAAACCTCTTAGTAATTGTGTCTTTTTTTTTTTCTCCACATTAATTTTTAAATGACATATGTTAATTGCTTTTTGAAAGGAGATTGCTTGGATTTATGTTTCGTCAAGTTTGCGTATGTATTATTGTTAATAACTCATTTCCATTTGTTGTCAACACTGTTTAAATTTACGGGAATTCCTTTGAAGTTGGGGTTTTTATAGGAATCGAAATATTGGATCGAATGAGGAATCAAATGTTACTATTGGGTTTTAAAATTGATTGATTGTGGAGCAATTTGATTTAAAGAAGGAATCTTGGAGCTATATGGGGTTTATTGGTGATTTAATAGCTATATTTAAGTGAAATGAAGTGAAAGTTTCAATTTTCTTTTTCATTTTTTCAATTTTTAACTTTCCCCTTTTTTGGGAATTTAGATATTTTAATAATATTTTTTTATGTAGAAAAATTATATGGCCTTAGGAAGAGTACATTAACAAATAAACTTTATACTCGATTTTGTGCAAGAGGAATTGCATAACAGGCTAGCTAGCCAATCTCTTGTCAAGAAGAAGAAGAAGAAGAAGAAGAAAGCGATTTTTTTTTTTGTGTTTTCATCTATGCAAATTTTGAAATTATTAGAAAAGACTTATATGTAGTATTGTATGTCAAAAGTGTGAAACTCGGACCTTCTATTATCATTTTGTAATACCTATTAATATTAGTATTGGTTTTAACCAAAAATATATACTTAGTAATTCTTATTATTTTTGTTTTTTTTTTGTGAATTTATAAATTCAATATATTTACTGTTGACTAATTTGTATGTTTATGTCTTTTGGTGCTTAGTTAAAATATCATTTGATTATTCTAAAGGAATAAGAATTGATCAAACATTCTATTTGATTTAAATTATGGGAGGGAAAAATTTATAATAACAAACATTTGGTTCCTCCTCTCATTCAACAAAATTTTTTATTTTTTTATTTTTCATTTATCTATTGTACATTTTATTTCATAATTAATTGTAAATGATTCTATATTTTTTAGAAAATCAAAAGTTCATGAATGTATAATGAATATTTTGCACGTTTATAGTGGTAAATACATATCAAATTAAACGAAAGTTAAGGATATTAATAATTTAGAGCTATATTACTGGGCATTACAAAAGAATGAATATATAAGAATAAAATTCATTTGTCGTCAATAATTCAAAATATAAAGTTTTTATTACATCGAAAAGAAATAAATTTACTATAATTATTATAATATATTACAATGAAGATATATTAGTGAAATAGGTGTAATAATTAAAATCATAGAACATGAGGTAAATATCTTTAACAATTTGCTCATGTATATTTATTGAAATGTTAATTATGACATGATGGAATATAGTGCATCACTACAGAATAGAAATATAAGTTTTGTATATGATATGCAACATAAAATATGTTTATTTTATATAACCTTTCAATGATTTAATTCATAAATTGCTTATGTTTTTTATTTTGTCAATTTGAATCTTTTTTCTGTTAAAAATTGTTTTTCTTTTAATTATTCATTAAGTTATGGAAAGTGTTCGGTATCACAATTCTATTTGATTATTATCAATTCCAATTAATGGAAAAACTTAAGGTTGATTCATTTTGAATATTATTGCTTCAATTGATGGTAAAATTTAAGAAAATCCGCACTTGAAGGAAGGTAAAATAAAAGATATCGATAATTACACCCTTTTTACCACACATCATAAAAAGGTAAAAAGGCATAAAAAAATTATTAAAATGTCAAAAATTATTTGAGATGGAAATTTTTTATTACTTTAAAGAGATATTATGATGTATGAATGAAAAGATGGACAATATAAACAAGTACTTATTGCATGAATTCATGCAAAACTCATTCTTTCATTTTATAGATATTCATTAAATTCAGTAAATACTTATAATTTTTTTATTTATCATTTTTATATTTTTCGCTACTAGAAATTGATAATTTAATTTTATAAAATTACAAATTACGATAATTTAACAATGATGATTAATAATGTCAATTAATTGCAGGATTTTAAGTTGATTCAACTTGACGTTCAACATAAATTAATATTATAGTTTAAGGAAATATAACAACAACAATGTAAATTGTAAGTCTTGTAACTATAGGATCGGATTTAATACGTAAAGTTTAAGGTGATTGGTTAAAGGATCCGATCAAGCCTAAATTATAAAATAAAGCTAGAAGTATTAGTAAAAGTGATCCCGTAAATTTGAATTCAGGAAAATAAGTAATAAAATGATAGAATATTATAATATAAAATTTTAAGTATATTACTCGTTATTTATCGAAAATGCGTAAAATGAGTTCTAATAATTATTAAGTCGCTAAAGATAAATTATATGCATACTAAAATTCATATAAGAACATAAATAATATTTAAGAGTATTTATTTATACTCCATAAAAATTTTCGTGTAGGTGAAAATATGCGAAATTACCTAAAATGCTAGAAAAATTAAAGAAAATTATAAAATAATCAAGGAAAAATTAGAAAAGTGGGGAAGTGTCCAGATTAAAGTTGTGATAAGTTAGGGAAGAAATAAAAAAACTTGACCAATAAAAATAAGCCAACTATAAAGTTAAAATTGGAAAAGAATAAGGTAATTATCAACTCAATTTAATGCAATAAAATCCCTCAGAGCTCTATAAATACTAAAACTTTTTCACAAGCTCATTTGGTTAGTTGGGAGAGTGAAAAAAAATAGAGAGAACCCAAACAAAAGAGAATTAGGGTTTATCTTAAAAAATTACAAAAAATCTATGCAATTAGGGTAATTGGACCAAACCTACGACCAATTGAAACCGAACCACTATCACCACTACACTCTACACCCACCAATTGGACTAGTCAATACCCTTAGGACCACCGCTAGTGGCTAGAAGCCTAATAGCTAAGTAAGTTTGATTTTAGCTTAATTTTGTGTAATTTATTAATATTATTAATTTTATCTAAAAAATTATGAATTTTATTATTCTAATGTTTTATTGTATGTAGATTTAGGAAAAAAATATTGATTTGATTTAATTATATTTGGAAATATATAGTACTTAAGAAATCGCGTAAACCCGAGCATGTTTCAATTTAGAAATAAATAGCCTTAGGAGTGTAGTTTTAGGCTTAAAATCTTTGTATAGACTACGTAGGGGATATAAAACAATGCTATTAAGCCCTTTTTTCAAAAATGAATTTTTGAAATTTTTAAATAATTTTTAGGCCTTTAAAATATATATAAGTAGGGATTTTAGGGTCAATTCATGATTAATTGAATAATTACTGATTTAGTGTATAATTAAGTGTTTTAAGATGTTCATATCTGATGTGGTGTGATAATTGTAATATTTAGGATGTTAGATTTGATTATTAGGAGTATTATGTAGTAATATATGCAATTTTAAGAGTATGTGTAATTGGAATTATAATAAATATAAAATAATAGGTTAAAATGGATAATATAATAATAATACTAATATATAATAAATTTGATAGGAAACATAAATTTAGGTAATTATAGGAAAAATATAAAATTTTCTCACATCGGAAATAAATTTGGTATATAAGTGAGAATTGGAATGTACTCAGTAAACTAGAATATCGATTAATGACCAAAAGTGATAATAGGGAGACATAAGCCTATTGTGATTAAATTCACATTAGGGTTTGGAACACATACTTAGGATTTACATATAATACTTTTAGTTGAAATTGACTTAGAACTTAAATCGGAACTAGATTCGCAAACCAAATCCTAAACTAACCTAGAATGAATCGATAATAAATAATATATATATATATATATATGAAGAATTAAGTTAAATCATAACCTAGAGTATACATATCATCAAGATATAAATGCTAAAAGTGTATTTATATTATAGGACACATAGAGACAAGTTGACCTGCGACAGGTTGAGTGAGTGAACCAAGGATTCTAAGTAAGTTAGGTTTGATACTTCATCATATTTTAGAGTACTATTTTAAAGTACTTGGAGGCTTAGGATTGAATATGACTGTAATTGCAAGTAGTTATAAATGCATGTGTTTGTGTATCTAATTTCGTGTTGAAATCTATGATTGTGTTTAGTGATTGAGGTAAATTGAATAATGTGAAATTATCTGATCACCCTAAACCGTACTTAATCACAACTAACCTAAATACCCTAATTAGACATGCATTGCAACCCTTAAAGGCATTATTAGGATTCTCTAACCAAACATCGACACTTTAAAAAAATATAGTGCTGGATAGCATAATGGTCTTTTCATCATCTTTAGTTGAATTAAGTGATAGAAAAATAGGTTGTGGTGACGGCAATGGTTCAAAGGATAGTTATAGGGGGAGTGGTGTCTCTATTGCATAAACCTGGGTTTGGTTGTAAGCTGTTGCATAAACATGAAAACTCCTTAATTCGAATTAGAGCGGGTGAAATTACTGTAATTTCACAGCGAATCAGACTACATTATGTGATGATACTTGCTTGTTGCATTGTATATAATTAATTGTTTGATAATCTTGTTTGTGTTTATTATATATTCATAAGTCTTTAATCTAACTTACTAAGTTGTGGTTGCTCATACTCTTATAGACTTTCTTATAGGTTCTAACTGACATACTACAATATAATTATCTTGAGGTCAATTCTCTTTTGAAGCTATGGGGAGTAAGGATCAAACGGCTATATGATTGAGTCTTCTAAATGTCTTGTTAGTACTTTTAGGTTTATGAACTAATATGTGATGTGTAAGTTAATTGACTGTTATAATATGTAGAATCTCCTAAGAATTCTACAACAATGTAAATGTAATTATATATATATATTATATATATATATAACTTAAGGATCTTTAGCTTTTTAAGTACTGAGCTATTTATTTCAAAGTAAGAAGTCATGGATGCTTTGTGTAAATTATATCTATGTTAAAGACTGTGAAGTTAGTTACTATCATAGATTAGTTTACACGATGAGACTGTTGTGACTCTACGGTTTCGGGGCATAACAATTCTTGATTGGTGTCATAGCGTAGTTTTAGTGAACTTGCTTTGAAGCGTCATAATTTAAAAATAAATAGATATCTTAGGAACATTGAGAGTAGGTATAATGTTTACTGTATAATGTTGATTAATTCTAAGTTTACTGTAGTGAGTATCATAGAAGTAAGTATAATGTTTACTATAGTAAATGTTGATTAATTCTAAGTTTAATTAAAAGGTCGAAGGGGAGAGTTAATACTTAGTTAGATACAGTTTAGCTGGAATGGAGAGGAGTCCCCTATAGACTATAAGGTTAAGATGCAGCGATTACTTCTAATGTTGGCTAATCGAAATATATTCAAGATAGTTGATGAGATTATTGATAAATTTTATGATGAGATGTGTTATAGGTAGAAGGATCAATGGGCGTGGATGGAGATGAGTTTAAGGCCTCAATATGATAAGTATATTGCTATTGCAGCCTTTGAGCGAAGGTGGTTAGAGAGAGAGGGGATTATATCTCTAATGATGCCCTTGAGATATTTCCCTACTAGGTTAGAAGAGAGGAGACCTTACCTAGCTAGTATCACTCATATTCTTACTAACATTCTATACGTTCCTAAATAGTATTCACTAGGAATTATTGATTGGTTCCCTTGATTTCCAGAACCCATTGAAGTAGGAATAGAAATATTTCTAGAACCTAATCTTGAACCTAACCCTGAACCTAGTCCAGAGCTTGAGATGTAAGAACCACTATAAGAAAATCCCCCACCTATACAACCCCAAGAAGTAGCCCTTTCAAATGCATAACGTAATCATCAAGAGAGTTAGGCTAGTGTTGAGAAGGATCTAGAGGAGGGAGATCCTAAAGACGAGGAACTTGAAGAACAGGAACCTAATGAAGAGGAATAAGAGATAGAGAATGAAAATAAGCTTGGTATGGATATTTATGCTTTAGTTATGCAAGTGATACTAGATATCGGAATAGTTGGGATAGGGAATGGAAATGCAATTGAGTTGGATGATGATGAGGTGCGTGAGGTGATTATGATTCCCGAAAGTCCAGAAGTAATATCCATAAATTCTGAATCAGCTGATGAGGAGGAAGATTACTTGGTAGAAGGTCATATGGATTATGATTCTACCATCGATTGTTCGAATGAGGATTAGTTATAGTAGATGACTGACTTGTTAGTTAGATCTTTAGGTATAATCTAGTAGCAATTTTGGTTGAAATTGAGGTATTTTGGATCTTCTGATGTATTTTGTAGCTTTTGGATTAAGTTAGATGTATGTTGTAAAAGAGTCTGATGTAATCAAGTCTATACTAGATTATGTAAGTAACGATGTAATTGAGTTGTAAGTCTTATGTATGTATTCCTAAGTTTACTGAGTTGTACTTAGCTACACTGATTTAAAGGTCGAATCAAGTTAATAGTGGAAGTTAAATCTATTATGTACTTTGATTAAAAAGATATTGTTATTACTAATTTTTGAATAGTTTATAAAATTAAGGAATGGGATAACTTATAAATAGATATGTATGCAGGGTTATAAGTTATAAACATTAAGTAAGTATTGCTAAAGTTGGAAATGGGAGTTGTAATGGAGGAAACGAAGGAAATCAAAACCCTTCACTACGAACATCATCACCCCCAAGGGAACAAAATAAATAGGATATACCTTCACCGCTACCACAAGAGAATATACCTATTGGACAAATATTTGCCAGTATGCATAGGATGATGAAACAGTAAGGAATGTTGGTTCAGCGTCTTATGATTTGTAGTAATAAGGGAAACAGGAGACCCCAAGAGGCTGAACAAAGAATAGAACGAATGTTGATTTAACATCTTATGATTAGTAGTAATACAGGAAACAAGAGACCCTAAGAGGCTGAACAAAGAATGGAATGACCACTGATATCAGGTAAGTGCACCTATTAATTTTAATATAGCGGATGTAAGTCTGAGTTGACCCCTCAGAGACTTTGAGTACTAATATTAACCTTAACTCTATTATCTAACCCAAAAATTGTGATGAGTTGAATAAATTAAAAATATTGAAATTAACAAACTAAACTAATTATGGGACTTGATTAAGCAATTTAGAAAGCAATAAAACTAAGAAAGACTTCAAGAATGCAATAACGTATTTAGGAATTTTTTCCCCTAGTGTTTAACATGTGACTGCTTAAAATATATTCAATTCAATTTCTATTATTCTTGACCAGAGGGATTCACAATTAAAGTTAATACCTTTCTCAAGCATATTAACCCTAATCCTAAATTATTTACCGGAATCTCTTCACTTAGTAATATAATTTAGAATTGCATTAATGTATAATGAATTCCCACACAAACAATCAACTTTCCAGAAGAAACATGTATCTTATCTCGAAGTATACATATAATTCTCTCCAATTATGCCTAGATCTTATTACACATGTAATTTCTCAATCAACATGCATAATATCATAGATTGATATTCTAGAAATATTAATTAACAATTAAACAACATAATTGAATCAAGAAGAGATAGAAACTTTATTGAAAATTATAAATCAACCCAAAAGTCACATGAAACCCTAGGTTCCATAATCCTAAATACACAAATTCTAAGCTATCATAATGAATCTAAAAACAAGTTCCATCAAAAACATAAAATAAAACATGAAAAACCCCTTTGATCGATAAAAAATCTCTCCAATCTTGAAATTAGTATTGCTTTCTCCTTTTTCTTCTCCTTCTCCTCAAGTCTCTTCTCTTCTCTAATGTCTCATATGTCTTGTGAAACCCTAATATGTCCTTTTATAATGTATTGTAAGGTTTCCGTTTTCGTCACCAGACACGACCTGGGGACACGCCCTGGGACATGGCCGTGTCCCCAAGTCGTGTAACTTTTTGACCTTGGCAAATTTTCCTGCATGGACACAGCCTGGGGACATGGTCATGTCCTAGACTGTATAACTTCAAAACTTCATAACTTCTTTATTTGAACTCCAAATTGAGTGAAACTTGATTCCTTTTCTTCGTTTTTAATCCTAGAACGCGTTTAAACCTTGAAATCAAAATTTTACTCAATTAAGTATCAATTTCTTTAAAGAAAACTAAAAATGTACGGGAAATACTATAAAATCATCATGTGAAATATGTTTAAAATGAGAGTTATCAACCACAAGAGGTAAATAAACTTCTCGAGTTTATAAAAGCCAATTGTTACTTTAAAGGAGAAATGGGTAAGCCAGCACTGGTTGACAATTGGCTAGCTCAAATTGAACGGAGTTTTGAGGCTTTTAGTGTCCTTAAATCCTAAAAGTTATCATATGGTACTTTTATGTTAAAGTTAGTTGCTAGAGTATGATGGAACTTAAAAGTAAGACAATTAGAGAATAATATTACTTGGCAAAGTTTTAAAAAGAAATTCAAAAAAGAGTATTTTCCCCATAATGTTCAAAACATGATAGTGTGAGATTTATTAGACCTAAAGAAGGCAAGTATGAGTGTTACTCAGTATGAAACTGAGTTTAATAAACTATTACAATATGCACCTGATTCTTACTGAGATAATGTTGAATTAAAGAAAGATTTGTTCCTTATTGGATTTAACCCCACAATATGTTGCAAGCTGTTCGATTATGGTTTCACTACTTATAATGAAGTGGTAGATAAAGCAAGGCAACTAGAAGATAATCGTATAAGGTGTCACGCCCTGAATAGGAAGAGTCATAATAGTCCCGCAGTGTAGACTAACCCAAAATAGAAGTCGATGTCACAGCTACTATTGTAGATGCAGTTCACACAAGGCGTACATAACTCAACCAGCTTAAAACGTCTGTTCTCACACTTGTTAATAACCAAACCTGTAGTTGAGCTTTACAAAATATCTTTTCTATACAACTTGATGTTTAGTATCATAACAGTATTTACACAAACGTTTCACGTTCAAAGGTAAAATTTACAATCAGAGTTTATTAAAATCTACAGGTTTTACAGTCTATATACAGTAAGTTAGGAAACTAGTGGGCTCCTAGGGAATTCCCAATTAGTTTCCTCAAAAAACTTAAAAACAAAGTCAAAAGCCTAGGTTTAGTTGATTCCCCAATCCTTACTTTCCCAAACAGCAGTACACTAACCTAGGAATGATGGTATCTGAACATCCTGACCTTACTCAACACCTACAAAAGAGTCTATAAGGATGTGAGTACAACTAGCTCAATAAGTGGGACAGAGTCAGAAGAGTACTATACAAACACAAATAAGGTTAATAATTATGATGAAATGCAATGCAATCAATCAATCAAATAAAACATTGTACAATGTTATCCAGTCCACTGTGAGGTTAAAGAAATTACATCTGCTCTAACTTAAATTAAGGAGTTTCAATGAGAACTCAAGTCAGACCAAACTTGGGCTTGTACAATGGAGAACACCCTCTTCTCATGACCTCCTTCGAACCACGACCCCTAACCTTGCTGCAACCTTTTCGCCTGTCACTTAGTTCGACTAAGGATGGGGAAAAGACCATTTCAGCTATCCTCATCAAAGGAAGTTGATATTTGGCTTGACACTTTTAATCGTTTCCCCTAATGGGTGTTATGCATGTCTAGTTTCATTTTAGTTGAATAAACGTTACTTTTAATTAGGGGTGGCCAATAAGTTCATACAATACAAAATCAATGCAAACATGCAGAACAGTACACCAAGGAGTTGAACTCCTATCACAACTGAGTATCATCCACATACACAACATACGCACAGTCAACTAACTATAAACACAACCAAAAGTACTCTTAGGTCTCTGGATACTTTAAATAGTATCCCAATAAGTGGTGAAGCCACAATCTCAACTTATTTGTTTAGACGTTCACTATTGCTAACTCAAATCATCAACTGTCTTTATACTGGAAGATCCTATTTACACAGGAAGATTCTATTTACACAAAAGACCTAAATTTAGTTTTCGTAATAATTACGAAAACATTAGGGTTTAATCTAAAATGATTATAGATATATATATATATATATATTATTACTATTTCCATAATATATAGTCGTATTATCACTACATATTGAATTAAGTTATTAATTGTTGATACTGTACATCATATATACTATTACGTATTATATATCGTTTTGATATGATCGAAACGTACTTTTAATTTATTAATTCACATTTTAATTCCGGTAAGGTTATCGAAATACATATATTCTTGAATATGATAAAGTTGTAGGTTAAATTACTTAAGATTGCCCGATTTTAACAAAATTAGTGTCGTTAGGTTCGTATAGACCTAACGATATATTTTATGAATCCTATTTCTAGAGACAACTTTTAAAGGGCAGTTCGAGTTTTTAATACAGTTATATGTAATTATATAAATATGATTGTATTATACGTAATTTATGTTATTAAATTTTATTTTACCTAATTTGTCCATATGTCATTACAATATAAATATTATCCAACTCTAATATACCTAAAGTATATCTTGATCAGAAAATATTAATAAATATAATAAAAATATTCATTTAATCCAATCTGATAAGCAATCATATATATAGTTTTTATTTAACTATTTAATTCATTTTAGCTTATTAATATTAAAAATACACCCCAAGTTGTAAATTAAGTTATTTTACTTAGTAAATTCGTAATAAATAGTTCAGGTTATCAAATAATTCCCCAAAAATTTCTATAGACTCCCAAAAATATGGGGAATTCAGTTATCACTTGGTTTCAAGTTTCTAACCTATTGCTTATATATTCATATTGATGATTTTACCCCTAATTTATCATAAATTACGCAATTATGATTCTTTTTGCACCAAATTAATTTCAATCTGACTCAATACTGTTATTATTCATTAGAGATTAGTACATGTCCATTTCATCAATTAATTTCATAATTTCCCATTTAATTCATAATTTCAGACTATTTTCAAGCTATTTTTAAGCAAAAAATGCAATAAATATTAAAAATATTCAAATCAAAATTTAGGCTACATAGCAATTATCTATATATCATAAAATTTCTACTAAAAAATTTTCAGCTAGAAACAATATCATTTAGTGCATTTATTTTACAAATCTAAATTTAGATAAATAGTAGATTTCTTAAAAAAGTATATTAAATATTATGAATTTTTCAAAAATAAAAATATCATGTGAAAGCATGTTCAAAATAAACTAAGTACAATTACTTTTCATAATTTTCTGGGTGGATTTACTAATTTTTAAAAATTATTGAAAAACAGGATAGAATTTTGACTTTACTATTCTTTATAGCTCCGATGACCGTAGGGTGGTGGAGGTGTGTTGGAACACCTAGATGCTAGGGGTACTCCTTGGTGGTGGAGTAGCTCAACAACAGATCAAAGGACACCCTAAGAATTAGCTCAGCTTGGTAATTGCTTTGTTTTTCCTATATTTTTCCTATTTTTCCACAATTTTTTCTAAATTTTTATTTCTATTGTTTCCGGTTTGAAAAGTTGGAAAGTGATGTAGGGAAGCTTATTTATTCAATTGGAAGTCAGTTGTTGCCTTTTATAATTTTTCTTATTTTTTTCCTTTGCTTTTACTTCATTAATGTAAGTCAGAAGTGGCTCCTTCCTAGTGAATCACTTTTGATTTATCACTATTCTGAATCCACAGCATGCCACGATGATTCTCCAAAATTTCCAACTGCAAATTGATTTATTAGGATAGGATTTCAATTATTTTAGTATTTTAGGTATATTTTATTAATATTTAGTTATTTAGTAATATACGAGTATATATCCCATGTAAATATCATGTGAAATATATAATTTTACTCATATAATTATGTTTCTAACATATCTTTTATTTTTAGGATATGTTCTAAAGTTAATTTTATGAATTCAACACAATATATATATAATTACCTAATTTAGGATTAATTTATGGGTATAATTATTATTTATACCGAGTATACTCATAAAATTACGTGTATATTCATATAGTAAATTATACTATATTATCTCATTTTATAGCTCAATTAACTTATCTTTAAGTTCTTGTCGCAATCTGAGCTCGATTTTAAGAATTTCGAATATTTTAAAGCTATATTAAATATTCCTACTTCTAAGGGCAAAATTGGGATTTTGGGTCATTATTTCTAAAATCTAATTTCACTATATTACCTCGATTAACTTTTCTATCTTAGTCATAAAATTTGGGCTCAATTGAATAATTTTTTCTAAAAGCCCTAAATCTAGGCTCGATTATCCTAAACTTAATTTTGGGAGCTTACATAAGGATATAAGCAATGTAGAGTCAAAAGATCAATAAGGGTTATCGTTCTAGTGTGTCATTTAAGATATCGTATCTTAGTGCCACTAGCAGTTTTAGACAAAAGAGAAAGAAACTGGTAACTTTAGCTAGTAGCACAGCATAATTAATGCTCGATTTGAGTTTTTATGATAAGGATGGTAATGTCAAATGCTAAATGTGTAGCGCAAATTACTTTCCAAGAAACTGTGCTTAACTTAAAGAAAAATGTTTTATATGTAGAGATTAGAACCATATGCTACGAGCATGCCCCATAATAAAACTTGTGAAATGTAACAAATGTGGTAGAAGGAACCTTTCTCCAAATATTGTCCCTAGTTTGGATAAGGAACTAAGAGAATGGAAGGCTTTGATAACATAACTGTACCCGTTCGTGTCTTTACTATGGGAGAGATGGGAGTTGAGGAGGATGAGGATTTCGCGGATTAGATGGAGGAGTACTACCATGATAATGTTGAAGAGATTATGGGAGTTGGAGAAGAAAACAATGAAGGACTTATGATAGATATGTACTCAAACTATTTACTTTAATGATACTTTAAGTGTGAATTAAATATAAGTGTTTGCATTTTAAGAATTATGAATGCAAGTTTAGTTAGTAATCATAGTATTAGTACATTCTAGGAAATGTGTTGATAAATGGGCAACTTGCTTTTGTATTGCTTGATGCCGATGCATCTTGTAAGCCCCAAAGCTAAGCCAATTAACCGTAGGATTGAATTTAGAACCCAAGGTTTAGGGCGATCGGTTAAAAGATCTGATCAAACCCAAATTATAAACTATTGAGAAGAATATTAGTAAAAAATGACCCCGTAAACTTAAATTTAAGAAAATAAATAGTAGAATAGGAGACTATAAAATTTTCAAATTTTAAGCATAATAACTGCTAATTACCGAAAAGGCAAAAAGTGTAATATAATAACTAATAAATTATTAGAGATAGATTATATGTATACTAAAAATTTTAGAATGACCAAAATAATATTTAGGAATGTTCACGTGTACCCTACATGTATTTACGTGTAGATAAAAATACGCGTAATTACTAAAATTGGCCGAAAACTAAGTAAATAATTAAAAAAATTATAAAATAATTATGGAAAAATAAGAAAAAAATCAGAAGATGATAAGATGAATCAAGATAAGGTCGTGGCAGGTCCAAAGCTGCAAAATAAAAATTAGCCAATAAAAATTGAACAACTTAAAAGCCAAAAATCAAGGAATTTGGACAAAGTCTTGTCAAATTAATGCATATTAATTACAGCAAATGTCTATAAATAGGGAAAAAATTTACAGAGCTCATTTAGACAGTTTGGAAAGTGAGAAAATTAGGGAGAGTCGAAAATTCGAGAGAAAATCCAGAAAATAAAAAAAATAAGAAAAACTGTGCAGTTAGGGCATTTAAAAGGAACCCTTACCAGACGAGCAGCTGGAAGTGGACGGCCACCACCACCACATGGTGGTGGCAACGCTCAGGCCGGCTGACAATGCCACGGCGGCCCGCGGTGGCCGGAGCCACCCAAATCGGTGAGTCCGATTTCCAACCCGAATCTTGTGTAATTTTGTAAAAATAGTAAATATAATTAGAAAATTATGAATTTTGTTATTCTGGGATATTTTTGTATGTAGTTTGTAGGAAAAATATTATTTTGATGAAATTATGTTCCGTAATATATGGTCCTTAAGAAATCGTGCAAAACCGAGCACATTTCGGTTTAGAAATAAATGACCTTAGGAGTGTAGTTTCAAGCCCAAAATTTTTGTGTAGATTACTGAGATGATATAGAATAGTGCTATAAAGCCCTTTTTCAAAAATTAATTTTTGAAATTTTTAGATAATTTTTAGGTCCTAAAATGAGGCATAAAATGGGTAATTTAAGATTAATTAAGTAATTAAATTATTAATTACTGACTTAGTGAATAAGTAGATGTTTTAGGATGTTAAGATCTGATGGAGTATGATACTTATAGCGTTTAGGGTGTTAGATGTAATTATTAGGTTAATTATGTAATAAATGAGTAATAGGAAAAAAATAGTTAATTTTGTAAATTAGGGAAATTTGGAGTAAAATCTGATTTAGGATGGATTTAGATATTTTGAAATAATAATTGATGTTTAGAGATGGTAATTAGGGTAATAGAAATATTAGAAATGCATTATGTGCATAATATGCAATAATGCATAATGTGTAATTTTTGAAAATATAATAAATAGAAAATATTATAATAAAAATTGATATTTTGAGAATAATAAAAATGCACAATAAATCTGATAGGAAACTTGAATTTATGGAATTATATGAAAAATGTAAAAATTTATCACATTAGGAGTGAATTCGGTACACTAATGTATTCGGTACACTAATATGGATTTAAGTGTACCGAGTAAAATAAACACTGACAAAGGGTAATGATGGTATTTAGGAGATCGGGAAGTGATGTGATTAATTTCACATTATGGATTGAAATGGATTTCTAGGGATGGAATCGAAAACATTACTTAGAAATCGAACAAAAAATCTAATTTAGAAATCGATGCGAAAACTGAACCTGAACCTGAACCTAACCCTAAACCTAGAATAATGGTAAAAGACTTAATACTTAGATAATTAGACATATTAAACCTTAAACAAAACCTAACAATAAGCATTATAGGATAAAACGAACCTATAATAGTTATATGAAAAGCTGAAACCACATTTGTGTTATAGGGATGATCGGCGATGGCCTGAGCAAATCGGACCTCGAGTGAGTGAGCGAGGAGTCGAGGTAAGTTGGGATTAATACAATGCTGTATTTTGGAGGCTTAAGATTATGCTTGGTTGTGCTTGTTAGATAGTTGAATGTGTGCATGTGCGCATGTGCTTGATTATGGGTGATGCTATGATTCTGTTTGTTGCTCTGGTACATATGGTATGAATTGTATGAAAGGATTGATCACCCTAAACTGGACTTAATTAAATATCCGGCCAGTAATCATAATTGGACATGCATGGCAACTCGTTAGGGGAACTTAGGACTCTCCGGCCAAATACCGACCCCTTCGGAAGGGATAGCGCAGGATTGCAAAATGGTCCTTTCTTCATCCTCAGTCGAACTAAGTGACAGGAGAGGAGGTCGCGGCGAGGGTGAAGGCAGTGGTTCGAAGGTAGCCGTGGGAGGAGCAAGGTCTCCATTACACAAGCTTGGGTTTGGTCATGAGCTGTTACATTAACGGCAACTCCTCAACCCGGATTAGAGCGGGCGCAATTTCTCTAATCTCACGACGGGCCGGACAACGTCGTGCGATGGTATTTGCTTGCATATGCATTGCACCTAATAAGTGATTGAAAACCTTGTTGTGTGTATGGTATAGTTTTAAGTCCTCCGTCCTAACTTACTGAGCTGTAATTGCTCACATCCCTATAGACGTCGTGCAGGTGCTGGCTAAGAAACGGCAACAAATACTCTGAAGCTAGCAATTGCTGGATCTTGGGGAGTGAGGAAAAACATTGAAGAATCAACACATATTTTACTTTTCATTTCTGATTAATTTAATAACTGAATTATAGCGATTATATATAACTTTTCTCACTTTCTTGGGTAAATGATTTGTTTAAATTACAAATTATCTACTTCAAAGCGGGTTAGTCGCGACGCCTTGTGTAGATCAGGTCTAAGATAGTGGTTGTAAGGCCAACTTCTATCTTAGGATAGTTTACACAGCGGGGGCTGTTACGACTCTGCCACTTCGGGGCGTGACACATCTCATTCCTTTGCAAGTTAAAAATTTGTAAATGAACAGGAAATTAGTGTGGTTAAGTTTAATACAACTTATAGAGTTAGAACTCCTACCAGAGAGAAGGTAACGACCCAAGAAGTGGTAGTCGATGGTAGAATTAAGATTTAGGAGAATGAGTATTCTATAAGTTTTGTAATATTACCTTTACAAGGTTATGAGGTAATAGTAGGAATAGATTGGTTATCTAAATGTGGAATGTAGAAGTAAAACCATTACTCTTAATAATAGAGAAATGATATTTCAAGGAAAGTTTGGTGGAAACAAATTGAATTTAGTTGTGATGGAGATATGTGATGAATTGTATGAGACAAGAGTAAAAGAGAATGACTGGAGATTTTGTTGGGTGTTTGCCATGGAAATAAAGAAAGAAGCACCTAAGGTAGTAGACATACTGGTAGTGTGTGAGTTTTCGGATATATTTCTAGAGGATTTATCGAGTTTAGCTCCACATCGAGAGTTGGACTTCACTATAGAGTTAGTTCCTAGAACTGAGCCTATTTCTAAAGCTCCATATCAGATATCACCTATTGAACTTCAAAAACTAAAGAAGTAACTTCAATAGCCCTTGAATGTAATGTAATAATCATTTAAACTATTTTAATAATACACAAAACATTAAATTATATTTATATTTATTATTTTAAAAAGATTATAATCATCGTTTAAACTTTTATTTGTATGTTGCTTGGAATCTTCAATGTATCTTCATTTAGAAACAAATTAAATATTTTAATGGATAATACATAAAACACCAAATTATTTTTTCATTTGTTATTTTCAAAATAAGAAATTGATAATATAATTTAGATTTTTATCCACGCATAGTGTGAGCTCATAATTAGTGTGTAAGTATTAACAAACGTGCACCACATTGTGTGTTCAAAAATTAAATACAACATCAACGTGGTCATAAAACATCTAAGTCACATGCATGACTATTGAATAAAAAAGGAAAAAAAAAGGAAAATTGCATTCAATAAAAGAAAGTAAAAAAAAAATAATGTATAAATAGTCTAAAAGATACTTCAAAAGAAAAGGAAAAAATATATAATTATAGTCATATGTTATAAATGTATTTGTTTTATTATATAAAAATATATACTAATCATATTTAATGTGCTTCATTGAGTAAGTCACTATTTATTTGCAACTACAACGAAAAAGATTTTAAGGGGGAGTTTAGTATATAGTAAAGTAAAACATTTCACCATAAAATGTAATAAACTTACGCAATCTAATGTCTACAATCTTTGTTGATTAAAAAAAAAAAGTCTATCGACTGAAGAAAAAAAATTATATGATTACAAATTATAAAAAAAAAAAAAGAATTACTAAATTACTGTTACTATATCACATATTGAAGATACAATATAGTTATGATACACAAATATTAAATGTCTATGTCTTATTTAGATGCAACATATGTATTATACTAATATTGCATTTTGAAGATGTAATATTTGTACAAATAACTATATTGCATCATATTCTGTTAATATTTTTTATCTGATTTATATTTATATAATATTTATTAATTTTGATGATAAACACACAAATTTCTTTGCAATTATGTATTAAAATAAAATACTAGCAAAAAAATGGATTAGAATAAATGAAAAGTTAATAAAAGTTCCATTTGTATATTAATAGTAGTTGATAATCATGCATGCCTAATTTTTGGGGAGTTGGTTAACTGTTTATTATCCTTTGTCATTAAGTTAATTTACTCATTTGTTATTGTCTATTTGACTAATTATTTGCATGAGAGGATATAATAGTAGTAATTTATGTTAAATAATTAACTTTTAAAGTGGGTGTGGAGTTGCTAAGGCCATTATAATTTAATGGTATGAACAGTGATCTCCCAAGGAAATGAATAAGGTTCGGATCCTCCTTTTCAATTTTTAATATGTAATGTGGCAAAAGGAAAAAAAGTGTATGTAGAGTGGAAGAAGTCATTATTAGCTTCATAATATGGATATATATGAAATGAAAATAAATGAATAAGTAAATAATTCCTAAGTTTGGATTGTTTATAAATGAGTAGGTCAATTTTAGCTATATGTTTTAATTTGGAATGTTATTAAGCATAGTTTGTAGAAGTTCCCAAAGAGTTTCCTTAAATTAAACCCCATAGAATTTATACCATAACTTGGTCATTATTATTATTTTATTTAGGTATGAACATTTGATGATTATTTTTGTACATATTATGTTAGGTGTTATTAATAATTATTTGAATATGATTGCCAAGGAGTCAAGAACATCATCTTAGGTTAAACAATAACAAACTTAATAAAAAGAAAAACTTTATTTGCTTGCTACTTAAACTTAGGGGATGCTAAAAAGATCCGAGATAGTTAGTGATTTAGGTATCTATCAAGAGTTTGATATGATAATGCTAGTTATCAAGTGACCTCATATTGAGGAGACCTGATTAATTAGTTGCTAATGTTCTTAATGGATTGCCGATCATGATGACATCATTAGAGGTGTATAAATGGGTTTTGGCCTGCGGGTCGACTCATTTAATTTGTTTTTTAAACAAATTTGGATCGGCGTTCTCTAACTTATTTAAAAAGCGGACTAAATGAACTTAACTCGTTTAATCGATGAGCCAAAGTAGGCTGGTTTGAGTCAACTTATTTAACACATTTATGTTTTTGGTCCATAGGCTGGCTTGTTGCACTCTCTTTTTAAATGAGTTATAGCCTAATTTTGTGGCCCGTTTAAAAAACGGATGAAATAAACTAGGCTTATTTAATCGATGGGCTAAAGTAGGCCAATTTGGGTTAACTTATTTAATACATTTATGTCTTTAGTTTATAAGCTGGCTTGTTTAACTCTTTTTTTAAATGGGTTAAAGCTTAGTTTTGTGGCCTGTTTAAAAACCGGGCCAAATGCATTTAACTTATTTAACTCACAGGCTGAGGTGGGTCGGGTCGAGATGGTCCGTTTAGCTAACTTGCACATCTCTAGATATCGTGAACTGGGTAGTGGTGTTTAGAAGAATTTCCAAGTGGGTCATATTAGTAGCTATATATGGGAGTCTCACATAGATACTTGTAGTGGACTTGTGAGACCTAAAAGTATCCTAGGAAAATGATTCTAAAATTAAGGGCATGTTAGTCAATTTAAAGATTTTGCTAAAATCTTATTTCCTTAAGGTAGCCACTCTCCTAAAACCTTAATAACCCATTCCTCTCTTTCATTTTCTCTCTTCTTCCCTTGTTCTCTATTGGCCAAAGATCTTAGAGTCTTAAGTGTACAAGAAAATTTGTGTAAAAGCAAGTTTAACGTAAGATTAAGGCCTTAGACTTCATTTTTAAGCTTTGTCTCCTTTAAAATCACTCATTTCAATAGGTTTTCTTAGATAATATCTTGAAATGTGAATTTGTGTCCTAGAATTTTTAGTTTAATCTTTCAAGTTTAGCTTACCTTTGGAATTCCACCTCGCATTCTTACATTTCAAGTAATTATTCTTCATCTTTTCTCTTATTCTCTAAATTAAAGTTGGTTTCTTGAAATTTGTTGGTAGATTTGAGATTTTGAGTTGGTGTTTAAGCTAAAATTTGCAATTTGGATGATGTAAAAATAAATTATATTGATGGGTTGATAAGTAATCAAAGTGTATTTAAAGTGGGTTTGAAGAAAAATTTAGATTTAAGTTGGTTTGGAAAGTGAATTCGAATGTTTGTTGCTGTTTTAGTATGAATTGTGGGGCTAATTCCAATGGAACCATAGGACTAGTTGTAACCAGCCTTCTTGTCATAGAAGTCTGGTAAAGACTGACTGGTTGATTCCTAGAATCATGTGGCTAGTTCATACCAAAAAGCTGAACCAAGTTTTCTTTCGTTCTTTATTCTTAAATCAATTTCCTTGTATTATAATCTGCTTCCTAAAGCATATTTTATACTTTAAAACCCTTCTTAAGCATCTTAAATATTATAACTTATTTACAAATATGTTTTACTAAGAATCCAGCTATATTTTTGAACTTCCTTTCCTAAAACTCCAAATCCTCATTCTAAGTATTTTACTCATTCCTTTCTAAAGCTAAAGTCTGAACTTTACGCTCTTATTTAACTTTATTACTCTTAGAATCCTAGAATAAGATAGGAGTTTAAGGAACCTTTAAGGGATGTTACCTAAAGATGGGTTAGGTTGCCTAAGATGTTTCAATTGGATTAGCTAAAATGAAAGATCAAGATAAGTTTATTGTTAAAACTGTTAGGTTGTTGGATTCGAGTTTTATGGTTGATTTAGGCTTTGTAATTAGTTCGGATTTGGCTTTCTAAGTGTATATTGCATGCTTGTTGCTTGTGCTTATTAGCATAATGAGAAATAAACTGGACTAATCCATATCTAACTTAAAACATTGCTTGCTAATTATGCTTGTCATGGCTTGTCCTTCAAGATAAAAAGACAACTGCTGATTATATGTGAGGTTTTTCTAATGGATTTTCATATAAGATAATGTAACTAGATCTAATGTTTCCCAGTTCTTAAATGTGGGTCATTAGACCTTTACTATAGTATGTGGTAGTAAATTAAAAGACTCATATTATATTCTATCTACCTATTTATATAAGAAATTAATGTATAGCAAGATCATGAGTACTCTTTGTTGTATGCTAGCTTAAATTCAAGATAATTAACCTGTTGTTTTATATTTTTACATTAAACGCATGTGAATGATTGGTTTAACATCCATGTGTGCATGCACACTATATACTGGGTTTCAGCTTATTCTTTCATTTTTACAGTTGCCAATATTAAGATGAAGGTGTTGCTTATTTAGTGATCAAGCCTACTAATAGGTGGAGGTTGAGATGGGTAGGTTGTTTTGGAAGTTAGAAATTTTATTATTAATTGTGTTTGTGATTGGAATTACTCGCTTGTGGGTCATTCATATTAGAAGAAATATGGAGATATAATGTTGTAATACTATTGATAGGTTTACAAGTGATTTGACCATTGTAATAGTGATTTAGATTCTTAATGTGTCGTTAGAAAATTAGACATGAGATGAGTTATGGCGTCCTTTTAAGTTCTGGAGCATTATAAGACTAAGTTGATATAGTGTTGTCTTGAGATGTGACTTTTCATCTCAAAAGTACATATCATTTGGGAGTCATAAGTTACCCATATCATTAGATTTAATTTATATGTGATTATATGTTCACTTGTCATGCAAGTGCATTTACGATGGTTATATACATTGGATAATAGCTCAACCCTTTGTGGGAAAAATATTTTAATATTTTATTTTTTGCGTACAACTGGAGTTTAAACATTAGGGATATGACATTGGAATTTGTGAACGGGTCCAACGCTAGAGTAAGGATAGATTGGTAAAATAGGTTGTTACGGTTTATATTTAGTTACATAAGATATTAATTTTCAAATTGCTTATAAGTTCTTGAGTTGTAATATATTTAAAATAGGAATTGTCAATGATGGACGTTTAGGTATATGATAAATTTTATGAACTATGTATGGTTAGTTATTCTGTGTCCTCACATATTTGTTATGTAATATCAGCATGTGGTGAATTGTTTATATCCTTCAATTTCGAGTATAAAAATAATATGGGATATTTTTTTTAATAATTTTATAAAGGTAAAGTGATTCAAATAAAAAAGCTAAAAGATGAAGAAAACAACTAAAATAGTAACAAAAAATATGAAGAATTCGAAAATGGATAAACATAAAAAAAAAAAAAAGTACAGAAAATACACGATAAGTTTTTCCAAAGATAAAAGCGTAAATATGTTGGATGAAACAGACCAACAAAGAAACCTGGGAATGGTGTGGTTGGTTGTACCAAAGCTGTACTCAAATAGAAGTGGAACCGTAAATAGGAAGGCGGCATTCCCTGTCGGTACACGTGGCAGTTGGCACTAGCATAAGGTCACATGAAGCGGGTCCCGGCTTGTCGGGGTTGTCCCTTAATACAACGACCTTTTTAATCTTTGGATTCCAATTCCATTAGCGTGTTGTTCCTTTTTCTCCGCCGTCCTTTATACTTATCTTGCCTTTAGTTACTTTTAATTAATTGTCATTATTAACATTCCATGCCCCTACTCTACAATTTAATTCTGCCCCGCTTTCCTCTAATCTGATTGACACATTAATAATTTGTTGCTGTTCTAGATACTTGAAAAGAGTAACATTGATATTAAGGAAAGATAACAATAATGTCCCATCAGTGTCGGGTTAGAAATTGTTTACTATTTTTTTAATGTACTTATTACTCTAATAAATGAAGAATTAGTCATTCAAAAGTGAAATTTTTGTCTTCAGTGTACATCACGTGGATATGTAGTACATTTTTAAAAAAAATACTTTCTTCCATTTCTACTATTTAAATATTATTTACATTTACATTTATATTTATAATATTATTTATTTTACATAACATATTAGTATCATTAATTTTTTTTCTTTATTTTGAGGATTATAAATGATTAGAATAGAAAATTATTCATTGAGAACAACTATCAATTGATATATAATTCCTATTTACTTGTTATAAATTTTTATTTACGTGACGTGTTAATATTATTGAATTTCTTTTTTATTAAGTTAAGAATATAACAAAAGTGCTAATACGTGTACTTATTTAATAGACAATACCACCAATACTATTAACATTGCCACCATCTTATAACACTACCAAGACTTTCGTCCCATTAATACTGCTGTTATTATCAACACTGCTATTATCATAACCCTATAATACCATTACTAATATTACCATCACCATTAAGCCTCTATCATCATCATCTCTCCTATTACCTTCTATCATCACTACTGCTATCGAGTCACTACCATTAGAGCACCCTTAAGGTAATGTAGTGATGTTGTTGTTGGTATTGATGATGGTAGTACAATAACCTAACGTAGTGCCAATATAGGTTACTAGTAGAGTGTTAGTAGTAGTGCTATTTAAGTAATAGTGATTTTAGCCATGTTTATCAAGTAGTGATGGTAGAGGTAGCAGTATAGTGGTAACAATGGTGAGGTAGCAATATGATGGTAGTCAATATAATCAGTGGTAGAGATAGCAATGGTTATAATAATTAGGTGGTAAAATATATGAGGGTGGTAGATTGATAGTAACTATTAGTAATGTGGAGCAACAGTGGTAGTATCAAGTGATGAAGGTGGTTTAGGAGTAGTACTAGTGGTGGGAGCTAGTAGTGTTGTTAGTAGGGGGTTTTTGGTATTGATGGTAGTATAATGGTACTAGTGGTGATAATGAATGTGAACGTAATTATGTCGAATAGATGTTATAGTATGAAGGTGATGGTGTAGCGATGGTAGCAATGGTGATGACATGATGGTGGTAATGTAAAATAATTGTAGTGATGGAGGTTAGTAGTAGTCTTAGTGAGATTTATAATGTTAATGGGGTGCAATGGTGAAGGTGGCGATGGTAATGACAACAACAAATGTAAGATCATTGGTGTTAATGCTGTTAATGGAAAGACATAATCTTAATAAGGGTAAAACCATATAAAAGATTTATTTAATTTTGATAGAGATTAACAAATATTACTTGATAGAAAGTAATAATCATCATCTAAAAAAGGCTCTTGATATTGTAACTCCTTAATTAAATTTGAAGTAACAAGGAAAAATAATGCTCTTCTTGAAATGACATCCTCTTAGTAAGTTAGTCTCCATTAATAATATAAAATTTTCATGGCATAACTAAATCTTAAATGTCTCAACAAGAAGTTGTTGAATTCTTATAATACTTTCACTAAAGTAGATTGGAATGAAAATGAGGAAAAGTTAGTGTCATAGCATTGACATAAAATAGTACTCTATTCAAATACTGTGAATGCTTAATCTGAAAAATTCATTACCTCTAATTAAACTTCACTTCTTTTCACCATGAAAACCTTTTTCCTTCTTATAGAAAATTTTAGCCAATGCTTTCTTTGTTAGGTCAAATTTGATCATACTAGTATACCTTTCACTTAATATGAGGGTATTGTTTTAGATTTTTTTGTTCTTAATTGATTATTACAGCAAGAATGAGATATTGTTTTAGTCTTTCTTTTTCAACATTCTTTTTTCTTACTAGCTCATGTCTCTAGATTAATAATTTGTAATAATAATTTATGTAATGTCACAAATTTTTTTTTTCAAACATAAGGATATTTTTTACTTTTCTCAAAGCTTTTAAAACCTTACTCTTTTAGCAGGCACCATTTCTATTAAACCCAAATCTTTCTCAAAAATAGACTAAACCCTCTCATTTTATGTAGAAAACTTGATCAACCCCATAACTAAGTCTAAAGAAGGAAGCTAAGAGGAGATTAAGGTAAGACATGAATATTTACTTGAGGAAAATTCATTTTGGGGACTTAAGCATACTAAAACCACTATTTTTTTTTTTTTGTCATTTATAGCTTGTTAACTTGAATTTTCTTTAGGTAATCTCTAAGTCCATATCAAGAACAAGCAAAAGAAGAGATTGAGGTAAGATATGAAGTTGTTTTCCCCATCTAAAGTTCATTTAAGCAAAAACCTTATTTTAGACGATGTTTAAGTGAGCTTTTCTTTTAACCCAAGCATTAAGCAAGTATTTAACGAAGTATCTAGGTGGTTTACAACTTATTTTTGGAGCATTTCAAGTGTGTGAGTTATTGAAGTAAGTATTCTCCACTTTACTTTTTGATTTTATTGTTGGTGTTTTCAAAGTTGATGGCGGGTCTCATGATTAAGTGGGTGTTTGAGTTAAAATTTGTAGTTTTGATGGTTAAAAAAGAGTTTAGGTGATGAGTAATCAAGGATTTGAAGTATATTTAAGGTTGGATTAAATATTAGAAGGAAAAAATTTTGTTTTGAATGCTTTTTGAAGGAGTTTACACATTAGTTTGCTACTAAAGGGACATGACCGGGAACATAACTGTATCCCTACTTGTGTCCGGCCAGTGGAAAAAAATGGGTAATGAGTTATACAACTAGACAACATAGTTGTGTCTCAAGTAATGTTGATTAGCGAATTCCAAGTGTTCCTTTCTTAGGATTTTCTTAACCAAACCTTTTCCTACCCTTAAAATATAGTTCCAACTAACTTTCTTTTACAAAAAAATTCCTACTTTTACAAGATGGTTTGATTTTGACACAACTAAGCCATATGATTATGTTGCCGACTATATCAAGCTATAACTTTATGTGAAACCTTTTCCTTATTTTTTTCTTAATGAAACTTAATAAAACATTTTTTTATCCTTAATATTTGGTTCTAACAAACTCTCTTTTGTAAAATAGTTGGATTTTGACACAACTAAGCAACATGGTCACATCGCCAACCATATTAAGCTAGGAACTTTATGTGAAGCCTTTTCTTGTTGTTCCTCTTAAATAAACTCAACCAAACTTTTTCCTAATATTAATATTAAGTTTCACTTAGCCTTCTTTTATAAAAGTTTTAACCTTTACTTAGAATTTTCATGTTCTTTAAGTTTAATTTAACATTTTGACTAGTTTTAAACACATTTTACTCCCTATTGTCATTTCAACCAATTTTAGCGAACCATACCTTATTTTCCCACTCTAATACAATAATATTACCTTTCAAACTATACTTCATCTAAATCCCTTACTACTCCAAGTTTCCAATTCTTCTTCCAAATGTCTTCTCCAACTTATTTTTAATTAAGGTTTTGAACTTTATCCTCAACCTTAGTTATAGTACCCTTAGGAGTTAGAATTAGGTTTACAAGGGTTGAAAACAAAGTCAAGTCGGAAGTTTTAAACTAGAAGCTTTAGGTTGAATTAGATTTATTATGGATTAAAGAAGGCTTGTTGTTTAAATTGCTAAGTTCTTGATTCGAGTTCTTTGTTGCATATGGTATGAATCTTGAGATTAAATTCGGACTTATAAGCTTGGTTTGGACTCTTACATAGACTTAGGCTTTGAAATTCGTTTTGGCTTAGCTTTCTAAGCATGTAGTGCATGCTTGTTGTTTGTGTTTATTAGGGTAGTGGGAAATAAACTGGACTAATCCAATCTAACTTAAACTATTGCTTGCTGATTGTGCTTGTTATGGCCTGTCCTTCAGTATAAAAGGGTAACTACTAACCATATGTGAGGATTCCTTAATGGACTCGTACATGGATGATGAAGCTAGATCTAGTGTTTCTTGGTTTCTAAGTGTTAGTCATTAAACCTTCAACGTTATATATGGTAGTAAATTTAAAAGACTTCTATTTTATTCCATCTACCTATTTATATAAGAGATCATGGTGTGATAGGGTTTTGAGTATCCTTTTGTTGTATGCAAGCTTAAATTAAAGATAATTAGCTTGTTGTTTGTTATATGCTTGCATTAACCACATGTAAATTACTAGTTTGGCATCTATGAGTGCATACGCACTATGTACTAGGCTTCGGCTGATTCTTTATTTATACAGATGCAAATTAACTTGATGAGTTGATGTTTGTGATGAGTATGAGAATTGATATCATTGGGTTGAAAAAGAGAGACCCTGAACTATGTATTATGTTGAGGAGGTTACTGAATTTTGGAATTGTAGAACTAGTGTTGAGTGGAATTTGTAACAAATTTCATTATTATAGAGTTATAAATCTTTTGATATATTATTATGGTTGGAAGGACTTGCTTATGGGTCATTTTTGAGTTATTGTACTTAGAGAATTATTTTAATATTGTTAATTTTAGAGAATCTAATTAGTTTTAGAGTTTTAACGTATCATTAGAAAATTAAGGACATATAACAAGTTGTGGCGCCCTTAGGTTCTGGGGTATTATAATTTAACTCTTAAAGTAAATAAATAAAGGATAGATGAATTCATTTCAAGATATTTTGTTCAAAAAGAAAAAAAAAAAAACAAAGGAAGAGAAAGAAAGATTCAATCCAAAAGTTATAAAATTTTGGATTTATCAAACAATATTTTTATTAGATAAAGTTATAGAAGCCCTTCATATACTATATAGTAATATTCATAAGAGTAATACCAATGAAAATATACATATATTTATATGTATATAAATAGTAACAGCAATAGTAACATTGTTATCAATGGTAAGTCTTACAACAAGTTATAAAACCATAAGATGATATATACTAAAAATTACGAAAGAACTTTTGTAATTCAACCTAATATATATATATACTTACTTTACTCACTGCATGACCAAAAATAAAGGAGAACAAATTTGTGCTTTAAATTCATACAAGTACACTTGCCTGTATACTTTGCAGAAAGACGAGGCTTCATACAGCTTTGTATCTCATATTTGTGTCAATTCATTCATTATTGTGTCATGTTGAAGCTTTATTCTCGAGTCTCAAATGTCATAATCCCTTCGTATTGTGTCTATGCTGTTGTGCAACGTTAAAATTTACCACTTTTTTCTATGTTGATATATGTGTATGGGTATTTTGAATATGTATAATAACAATACTTATGAACATAATATGGGACTTATCAAGAATACCAGTGCGGTAAGAATATGTATAACAATGAATGAGAATATTATATAAAAGCAAATTCAATATATATGGGTATATCATAGTTAAAGTGAAACGATAATGATTAAAAATATATATAAGCACCATATGTCAAAGCGTAGCGTATTAAAAAAATTGACATTATTTAATTTTTCAATGCTTGCATTATAATTGGTATGATCAAAACCAATGGAATCTAGCGATTATTATTTATATCACAAGATAGTCAAAATATAAGGAGAAACAATATGCCAGTAACCTGTTGCTATAATCGATTTTTGTTTGTTGGGGAGTAATTTCAATCTGATCATTATGAATGATGTAAAAGTCACATGTTTCATGATATGTTTTAGAATGAATAATTTATGTTTTTAGGTAAAATTCTTATAGGCTAAGTCAATGCAAAAATCTAATTATGATGAACAACTCATGCCGAGGAGTCTTAAGCAAAGGAAAAAGGGGAAACACAGGGTAGTTCATCCAATTATTGATCTTGTACTATAGTTCTAAAAACTGAGTAAAATTACTAACATTTTGACTAATTTTAAGACGTAGTAGTGATTCAACATATCATAGTGGAACTATGAAATATTATAAGGAATTACAAAGTTTCGAGTATTTTTATGAATTTTGAGTAAAACTACGAATAATAAGTGCTTTTGCAAAGTATATATTATACGGAATCTTCGTTATTTTATGAAAATCTAGTTGAAGTCAGTTTTCTTGAGTATTTTTACAAATTTAAGTAAAATTACGAAATATGTTATATTATGAATTTTTGAGTGAAATTAAAATTGAATAAGTGAAATTGTGAACTTTAAGCACAATGACAACATACACCGAGATTTTAAGGGAACAATAAAAAGAGTTAAATTTTACGACGCATGGATTTAATGAATTTTGGAAGAGTTACAAATTTTTATGTGAAACTACAAACCATGAGATCAAATTAGCAACATACACTCGAGTTACAAATATACACAAATTTATAGAATGTTAAGTCATCCTTCGAGCTTCTTTAAAATTTTACAAACTTTATGACAGTCTACAAGCACATTTCGTTTTATGATCTCTATGTGCGGTTACGAAATATAAAAGAAGTTACAAAAATTGAAATCTCTTTATAAAATGATGTGAAACTAAAAATTCATTAGGCTTTAAAAAAAAAAATTTCATATGTAGAAGTTTAATTGGAATTGTACAATATTTTGTAATTATACGAGTACCTAAGGCAAGGAAGGTTGAAGGTTTCTTACGAATAAAACATATTTACAAACTATATGCACTACTACAATTTTTTTCACTGCAAAGAAGCTTGAAAATTTATGAAAGTATGTAAAGTTATAGCCTTTAAGGAAAGTTATAGTTAGGGAGGATTTAATTATTAATATTCTTGCATATTTTCAAAATTTAATAAGTACATATGCTAATTTATTAAGTAGAGGTACTTAGTTAAAAGAAGATTTACGAACATATGATGTAAAGTTTACGAACATTTGTAAAATGACAGAGAGTTAATTGACATTAGTCGAATCAGTTACTTTCTTACGTTAAGAACATATAAGGCAAATTACAAGGTTCAATAGGATTATGAGCTAATGCGGATTTGCGAAGATGTCAAAGTTAATTTACAAACATTGATATATAATTGCTAACATTTAGATAATTTGAAAAATCTCCTCTTACATTTTCTTTTCCTATAAAGGGTATTTAACAATAGAGGATTTTAAGAACTAAAGCTCTGTTATGAATATTGAAATTATCAACTTTCAACTTAAATATACGAACTTTTGAATGAATTTACGAATTGCGAGCCTTTTCAAAGATTTTCAAAAAGTTTGAAAAAAAGAACTAATGATACTTTACTACAATCATCTATAGCTTACATCCATCTTTTGAATTCAAACCTCCATTGAGCTTCTACAAGCATCATCCAAGTTGCTCCTATAACAATTTTCAAATCTAAGATGGCTCAATAGATTGGTTCTATTATGGTGGTAGTAGATTGGTTCAATAAGACAGGTCATTTCATCCCTTGCCACAAGTCCAATGATGCTATTCCTATTGTTGACCTCTTTTTGTAGGAAATTGTACTATTGCATGGGTTTTCTAAGAGAATAGTGTCAAATTGTGATTCCAAGTTTACCAATTTCTTTTGGAAGATGTTGTAGTGAAAGCTTAGAACTAAGCTAATGTTCAACACATCATATCATCTCCAGACACATGATCAAACCAAAATGGTTAATAGAATATTGGAAGCCTTACTTCGAGCTACTATAGGTAAAAATTTGAAGGACTAAGACTTGTGTTGGCCAATTGTTGAGTTTGTCTACAATTAATCTACCCATAGTTTGATAGGCCAATTACCCTTTGAGGTCATTTATGGTATTATTTCAAGCTTACCCCTACATATGATTACTGAGTTGAGCCTTAGAGAAGAGAGCTGGCAAGGCGCAAAGACAGCTAAAGAGTTTTATGGGCTGTCAAGTAGTTGGCAAAAACCTTAGCTAGACAAAAAGAGCTCCGCAACCAAGGTCACAAAGTCATAGTTTTCAATCTTGGATACTTAGTATGGATACACTTGAGTTAGGATAGGTTTCTAAATAGAAGGGTTAGCAAACTATCACATTAAGTAGATGGACTTGTCAAGATATTGTAGAAGATTAATGAGAATGTCTATGAGTTTGAACTACCAAATAGGTATGGAGTGTCGTGACCTTTAATATCATCGAGCTAATGCCTTATGTTCTAGAGAAAGAGTTTGAACAAGATTTAAGGGTAAATCTCCAATACTTCTAAGGAGATGATGTTATCCTATTACCATGCTAACCTTTGGACCAATGATAAAAGTTAGACTCCGAGGCTCAGAAGGAATAGCCAAGTACATCCTACTTTAAAAGCCCTCTGAGGATAAGTCTTATCTCTTATCCAAACCCCTTATTGTGCTCTTTCCTACATGACCAAAACTCCATACGCTTGTTCAAGCTTCTAAATCCTTGCCTCTAGGTTGTCTTGATCATTCATCTAGCTTAGCAAGACATGAAGACAACTTGGCTCCTATTTCGGACTTATTTTACAGCCTGTAGTTAGGATGCCTTAATTCTTATTAGCCTGACCTACCAAACGTTAACTTGCTATAGCTCAATAACGCCCGATTCCCTTTATCTCTATACTGAATCTACACTAATGTACCATGTGCAGCCATGCTGTGACACGTCTCTCCTTTTTCTACAATTGTATTGTTATCCCCTTTGTATTTTTCTTTTACTGCCATTTTAGAATGTTTAAGGTAGTTAGAATTGATTTTACACTCATGTAATTTCCCATTTTTCTCGGTTCCCATAGGAGCTTACTTTAAAAGCTCCATGTTGATGTAAGCTACACTATCATCTTATTGTTGATGAACATTCCCTGTTTCTTGTAAGAACATTTCTCCAAGTTACTTTCCTTATACTCTAATTTGGTTTCATTAGTAGCAAATAAACCTTGATTTCTTAGCTTTTAAGTTATATCAAGTGAGAACCAAGTTGTGTTGGGCTTTCTGTGCAGTCATATCCATAGAGTGGCTTCATGTAGCTACTATTTGAAACCATTCCATTACCATTTTCTTTGATATCTTGAGGAGACCTACCATAACCGTGGTAAGAATAATGATAACTTAGTTCTTAGGCACATTAGCACTAGAGGAGACTTATAATGCTCTTTCCAATGAAACTTTATATAACTACTATGTTGCACAATCAACCTTACTTATACAAGCCTACTTTTAGGTTAAATGAGGACCATGGCCATGTAAGCAATCCATTGAGTGTGTATACAAAAGGCAGTATGTAGGGTGCTCCTAAAACTATACTGATTAATAGGGTGAAACTTTATGAAGGGATGTTGGGTGCTTATGACAATCATATGGAAGGCGACTGATGAATCATCAAATTTTGAGAGCGAAGATGATCTTATTTATTCTTCTATGTGCCATGCAACACTTCAACCAATTCATTGTAAGGATTAATGTGATAGTCAATTCAATGCTTAATTTGAAGTTTAAATGGAGGTTGCTTATGAAGTCTTTTTCCAAATTTTGGTGTAATTGTTTGTAAGAAATATTATTTTGGCAATTGGTGCAATGGACGCGATGTAAGTGTAATTTTAAAGTTGAATTACATTTAAGCTATCATAATCAATGCATAATCACTTGTCAATAATCAATGTAAGGCAAATATAACTTATTATACAATCTTACATACTCTATAGAGCTAAGTGAGTGGGTAGAATCTAAACTACTTAACCATATAGTGCTATTTGATAGCAACTCAACCATATTAAATATCCTAAATTAAACTCCACAGAGAAATTGATTTATAGATTGTCATAAGGGTTAAATAATGGTCAATAAGGTCTTAAATTCTTTGATGTACTCTTTGAGAATATTCTTTTCATGTCATAATGTTTGCAATTGTAGATGTGATAACTCATGCAAATGGTGTCTCATATAGATTGTAGGAGATATTGAGTAGTTATATATAAGGCCAAGTGATGACTAACATGTTAACACTAATTAGAAACTTTTGGGTAAAGTATTTGAAATGGGCCCATTAGTGTTTGTTGACTTAGTTATTAACTACTTGGCTACGAGCATTGTAAATGGTATTACAACCAACCCTCTATTAGTAGGTGTTTTGTATAGATAAGGATGATTAAAAGGGGGTAGGTGGGGGTAGGGGGTATGGGGTATGGTGGGATCTAAGACCAATCGTAAGATTTTGTGATGATGATGTCACAAGTTTTAGAGGAGGGCAGCCGAGTGAAGGGTGAAAGGGTGTGATTATGATACCCCATGCGAATAGAATGTGAATGAAGTCCTATATGGATTGCAGGAGATATTGAATAGTTATATATAATGGCAAGTAATATATAACATGTCAATATTAATTAGAAACTTTTGGATCAAATGATTGAAATAAGTTTATTAATGTTTATTAGATTGATTATTAACTACCTCTAACCTAAGGCATTACAATAGAAGCGTCTCTCATTTAAGTTATTCTGGCACATACCTTTAGTTCACTAATCCTTTCATTAGTCTTCATGCTCCATCTCTTTCCTTCACTATGCCTCTATGCTATTAATTTATTTTAACAGGGACTCGCATATTTTGTGAAAGCTCATGAAACCATTTTCACTTTTGTCTACGGCAATAGAAAAACCTTCTTTACCTTAAGCACTAAATCTATAATTTCTTTCCTAGCTATAACTTTTACTTGACATTCTTTAACTTTAGGTTACCTTACCATGTTCTATATCCATATCACCATTAGATTCATCATAGTTGCTACTCACTTGGATGGCGCCACTAATATTCCCGTCATCTCTTCCTCTATGCAAACTCATATGTACTTCTTATTTATCATGGAACTACATCAATGGCTCTTTCATTGACTCTAATAACTCTTGTAATTGATTTTGTATGTTTATCAATCTTTTGCCTAAACTTCCAACATGACTACTAGTTGAATTATCATTACTCTCACTAAACATAATTCATAATTACAATTCAACATGGAAGCAAATTTTTCCACTGAAAAAAAAAAAAAAAGCTTGGAAGTAAATTAATACTAAAATCTCCTCACACACCAACACCATGAGTTACAACCTTAAGCCCCAAGTCTATGCTACTATTATTGAAAAACGATTTTGAGAAAATATAAAACTTACTTATTGAAACATGTTGAACCTCAAGTTGAGATACTTATTATGATGTACTCACACCCATAATATGGAATAAAGGCATAAATTTTTTAAAGTACATATGCCTATAATAGAATGTAGATCGAATCTATGAAAAATAAGATAAAGATTATATATTTTAGATGTTTAACTTTTATAAGTATTGGTGAATCAAGATTGTATGTTACACAATAATCTTAAAACATACTAGGTTTGCAATTAAATCAATTATTGATATTATACATAATTGTCTAAGTAATCATGAATTATTAACAAAATCCGATATTGTGCACCAAATCTGAAAATGTGGTTCACCATAATTGAGTATTAGACTGATACAACTAATAAGGAACTTTCAATATTCAATAAAGTTTCCAAAGAGTTAAATTCTTACAAAATTCAACAATCTCTCATGAATAAAACTCTAATCTAAGTCAAAACAACTAAAAGAAGGACTTAAATATAACCTAGATATGTCACGAGGATAAGTAATAAAGAAAACATTAACTACAATAAATATAAGAAAACTAAGCCAAGGCACTTTAGGAATCTTTGTACCATTTGGATGGGTTCCCTTGATACGTATGGATGGCGTGCATAGATACTATATGATCAAAATGTTTACTTGTATTGTTTGTGTAGCACATACTTGTCTTTTAGATGCCTTCATTACATCTATACTTTTTTTGTTCCTCTACTATTTTTATTAGATATAGTCCTCAGGGCACAGTCATATGGGGGGAATAAAATAGTTGTTCCCACCTTATTCCTTAAAAGCCTATCATATTATTTACTTCTTAGCAATTGCAATTCATAAAAATTCGGAATTAGGATTCATAATCTAAAGTTAAGAATTGCCATTTCTAATGAAAAAGACTTCTACTACCCCTCTTCTTTTATCCAATAGCATAGACCCATCTGTCATCATCCATTACCTTCAATCATTTCCATTAACTAAAACCAATTCATTACCACTCCTACAACACAAATTCCACTTTAATCTACCCAAAAATGAAGCTTAAAATTTTTTTTTCTTTTTTGGGAACCTACATGAGCCATTTATATCTTCTTTGACCACCATTTGAGCCCCTCTACTTCGCTCTTCTACCTTTACTCTTGACCATGACTATTGTCTAAACCAACCTAATACCACTCTTGTAACTTGAAATTCGTGTTTGCAATTGGGGTTTGTTGTGTTTGTAGGAGTAGAAGGACATTTGTAAATATGTTTGTAGATGTGTTCACAAGAGTAGATGAATTCCAACCTCATGTTTTTGTAGGTGTGTTTGCAAAATGTATGTTGTAATAAAGGTGAATTAAAGAGTGTAAATCTTGAAATTAGTTAGGGGTTGTTGTGTTCACATAGAAGAAGTTGTCATGTATGTAGTGTAAGGTTAAGGTTAAGGTTGGAGAGAGGGATTGAAGAGAGAAGAAGAGAAAGAGATGGAAAATCAGTTATTAGGCTCAGTAAGAAGATAGGGGTAATTTATTCATTTAGTTCTTATTACAGGTTATTCCTTAGTTGATTTTTTATGCAATTGAACAACAAAATAAGAATTATACCCTTATTCCATTTATAAGGAATTGGAATTCTATTTGCTTCTAATACATTTAGGAAAGTGAACAACTAGTTAGTTCTTGAACTGAGTTTGACTTTGACTAGTCTTAACTCATTCCTCAACTTCTTGATTAGTGTTTTGTATCATGATTCACATCAAGAATCTTAAGACCAACCCTATCTCTAAGTAGCCCAATTAGCCTAACATATTATGCATTTGTATGCTATTGTACGTAAAATTAATATTGCTTTTGTTGAGCTTTATTCTTTGAATATTAAAACATGTGTTGCTAAGTACAAAGTTGAGAGATAGTTCATGGTAGAAAATTGAATGGGAAAATAATCAAAATCAACATGATAGAATGCTATGCATGAAAATAAGGATAGGGGTGTTGGATTTGTAGCACATGATAATAATGGGCATTGTTTAGTAACTATTGTAGGTCAATTTGTGTTCAGAGATCCAAAGCTGTTGGAGGACAATGCTATGCTTAAAGTAATGCAGTTTGTTAAAGATAACAACAAAATGTTGTGTTTGAAACTGATTGGTTGAAGACATTTGCTATTTGAAATCATTTTTTAATTCTCTTTATTTTAGTTTAACTAATGGAAAGGCTAATGGTTGAATAAACTGTTGTGGGTCAAATTTTACTTAGTTAGTGGATCTGTAAACAGGTAGATGTTAGGCTATGGGGTATCGGGGATGTTCAATGCCTATGTTAGTGAAATGTTGGGAAGGAATGTGAAAGAAAGAAGAATAGTAAAGAGTAAAGGAGTTTAAAGAGTCTTATTGTATTGGTCATTTTGTTGTTTATAATGCATGGTGGGAATTGTTAAAGAGGAGTGGTTAAGGGCAATTCAACTACCTTTGACATATGAAGATATATCAATTGAAGCATGTGATAAATGTAAGAGATAAGAGGCAGTTGAATGGTTATTCTTAAGGATAACCATCTAAATGTTTGCACCTCTATCCTAATATTTAAATATTTAAACTTCATAGGCTAGGTTTTAGCAATTTAGCCTCATAAATCTAGGCTGACAAGGTTATTAGCTGTCAAAGCGCTTAAGATAGGTCATTAATTCTAAGTGCCATCCTATCACTATTAATGAGTTGTCGGCCTACTAAACTAATTAGATTAAGTGATAGTTAATCAATTAGAAGTTGAGTAGCTCATCTTTAGCTTAGAATAGGTTGGCACTTTGTCGGCATTATCTTGGTAAGATTCCAATATCAACACTGATTGGGTAGCATCCTAGAGGAAAAGAGGATGAGCAATGCTTACAAAGATCATGATCTCTCATCTCCTTTAGTTGGCCTTTTATTTTTTGATGTTGGGTCTAAACTCCTTGATTTGTAGCTAATTAAACTTTTGTTTTATCAATGAAGTACAATTAAATCTCTATTAATTAATATTTGATAAATTAATAACCTTCCTTTCTAGTTCTACCTTAGGCTAATATATAAAATTGGTAATTTCGATAAATTAATAAGATAATAATTTTTAGGAAGACTCTCATATAAATTTATAGTCATGTTAATATCATAAATTAATAATTCTTTAAAATTAAACATAACTAGAGTAATTTAGTAAAATATGAATATATTATTATTTGTTTTTTGTTGAAATTTAAATTTAAGTGGATTTCATCTCTAATTTTTCTCATTGCATTCAAATGTGGTGTTGTGTTCTCAAACAACAACAAAAGGTTATGAAGTGTTGTTGTTGCTATGAGTGTTTCCTTTTGTCTGCTTGGTTTCAATGGTATTAAATCATCTATAGCTTCATCCTTAACAAGATTTTCAATGAAACTAACCACAATTTTGAATCAAAAAAGTACTCTCTAAATTTATAAAATTTGATGGTCCCAACATTATTAATTTATAGAGATTTTACTATATCTTATTGGCAATAAAATAAATCAATTACATTACTTATTAGTAATTATGGTCAAGGTATTGATTGGGAAAGATGAAGTTTAGAAATGAAAATCCACTTATATGAACACTAGATAGCCAATGAGATAAATTGGATTCAATTCCTCTCTCTTCAATAGTTACCAAAGAAAGATGCAATTGCATTGCAAGTGCAAAAAAAAAAAAAAAATTGGACTCAATAATATAGAAGAAAATCGATAATATATGTTGGTAAAATTAAAGTTGAAATAAAATTTTCAATCAAAAAGTCCTTATTGTAGTAGTAAATATTGGTCACATAAAAGGAATAATGAATTTTCATAATAATAGTAATGCTGGAAAATAAATAATGGATAAATAAAAGAATATCAATCATAGAAGTAGTATGATAGAAAATAATAATTATATAGTTAGATAAACTCTACAAGTAATGAGCAGTAGATGAGAAGTCATTAGGATAGATTTAAATTCTTTTGATAACTATGATATGAATATATTCAATATATTAAAGCTATAAAATATAAAATTGTTGGTTGTGTACATTTAATAAAGTGTTTCCCTTTAATATAATAGATAATAACTTTATCTCTAGGTAAAAATAAATAAATAAATAAATGAAGTCTACTTATTTCTAGGAGTGTAATTGAATTGAGTTGAATCGAATAGTATCGGGCTTGAGCTCAAGTTCGATCTTGGCTTGATAACTCAAAGCCTGAACTTGATTTGAGTTTGATTAAGTTTTAAATTTTAAGGTTGAGCTCAACTCAACTCGAAAATATATATTATAAATTCAAGTTTGACTCGATTAAGCTTGATTAAATTTAAAAATTTTATAATATTTTTAATTAATATTATATTCACTTATATTTAAATAAATTAAAAATATATAAAATATTATATTAAGCTTGATTAAATTAACGAGTTGAGTATTTTACAACTCGAGCTCGATTTGATTGAGTTGCTTGAACTTAAGTTTGATTTGATTATTATCAAATCGAATTTGAATAAATCTCAAGCTAAACTTCAATAATTTACGAATTAATTTAATTTATTTATACCCCTATTTACCTCTAAGATGTAATTCTGGAACGAGGGAACCTCCATTTGTTTCTTTCATAAAATTGAGAAAAAATGGACATGTAAGTCTGATTTAGCTCTTTTGTTATGGTTGTATCTGAACTTGATTTTTCTGTTTTAATGAATATGATCTTACCGGGGAAAATTAAGAAAAAGTCTGATTTAGATAGATATGTTGGCATCTTAATTTGTCAAACACCAATTAAGTCGAGAAAGAAAAAAACAAAAACCAAAACATGAATTAGGCTACCTATAAGGACATGAATTCTTTCATCACCGTCAGCCTATTTATTTTTAAAGCTTTCCCTTTTTCTTTCTAAACTAAAAAATCTATTGATTGGACTAACCATGCTTAAAATAATACCATAGGTGATCCACCACTGGGATTATTTCTAATTACTACTGTATGGTTAAGTGAAAATAATGGTTCTTACATTTTACTTTATTTTTTTTTTCTCTTTCTCCTTTTCACTCTGTTTTTGCAGTCCCATCAAGCCAAGCACTGTGGTTCATGTCTCGACTTTCTAAAACAAGGTTTTTAGCCTTTTGTCTTCTAAACAGTAGACATCTTTTGGGAAGCAGTAGCGGGCGGCAAGTTTACATTACGCTTTTGTTGTATAAAGGCTAAACTTTAGACCCTTAGCCTAAGCTTTTAGGGCAAAGCTAATACCACACCTAAGCTCATTTTTTTTTAAAGGTCATTTATGCTTAATGCCTATAATTTATGGTGCTTAGTGTTATGGGAATTTGTGAAAAAGCTTGTCAAAGCTTGTTTTCCCCCCATAATCTTATCTTGGAGCATATCTTTCTAGGAGAAATTCTCAGATTTGGCTCATGATATGATATGTATTTTTTTTTTCTCATGTTGCTATTAATTATTACAAAATGGAACACGATAATGGGTACTGCAGCAATTGTGAGGAGGTTAAAATAAACAACCTTACTCATATTTTAGTGAAATTTGTAATTACTTTTACAAATATAAAAGACATTTTCTTAGAACATCTTAAAAATGTCCAGAGGACTCTTTAAAAAATATGATATTTTTAACTAGTGTCTTTTTACCAGATCGAGATTATTCTAAAAATTAAAGTAATGTAATCTAGCTATGTAATTAGTAATTAAAAAAAAAAAAAAACAAAATCCCTTATCAAACAATTTCGATAACTTTTGAGAAAATAATTATTAGAAAATTTTTTTTTAAAGGTTTGTTAAACTGACTATCTTATTATTTAGAGACCATAGATTTGATTAACGTCTTAATGCATTATCCTTTTGTATAAAGCATTGTTTCCTTTTCTTCTCAACTCTAAGTGGTATAGGATAGAGATGGAGAATTATGAGTCGTGTTTAACGAGTATTTTATGATAATTGTTAAGATAAAATTCTATAAAAAATTTTTCAGGCATTTCAATATTAATAGTGCGTTATATAAAAAAGTAAAGTATATGAGAAGGATAAATATTTTTTAATTTAATATCTTAACACGTAACCATGTATACTAATTTAAAATGTCCTTGAAATACATAGACAAATGCACTGGAAAATTGGGATTGGCCAAATCAGGGAATGAATATTAAAGGAGAGCGTGGGCCAGGGGGTCATTATTAATTATGTAAATGAAAAAAATAAAGAAGCAATATGATAAAAATAGTGCAATGAGTGCTTGTTTTTTTGTAGGTATTATATGTAGTGGTGACAATATTAATGATAGATGGAGCACAAAAAAGCAAAAGTCTTGACACCATCATATACCATCATAAGGGGGAAAGAAATCGACATTTAACACAATCAAAGCTGGCGTTTTCTTAAAAAGTAATAAAAACACAAGCAACAAGTAAAAACCGCGATCCTTTTTTTTTATTTTTTTTATTTTTTTCCCTTTTTGTACCTGTCAGAAGTGATAGTCAAGTGTCTTAATAAGAACAAGGACCAGAACAGAGAAGAAAAAATTTATGAGCATCCTAACATCTGTGCTGGTGATATGAAGTTTACCTGTCTAATTGTCACATTTTATGTTTAGTGTACCATCTTTTTTTTTTTTAATGAAATTTGAGCATACAACTTATTTTATGGGCTTAATAATATCGGATATATTAAAATGTTTACTAAAAAGGTAATATCATTAATTTTTTCAGGTTGAGTCTTTAACCATTAAGACGCAATTGGTGAAGCAACATCTTTTATTGCTAAATGTGTATTATTATTATATGCCTAATTTCATTGCAACGGAAACAAGTTAACAGTAACTATAAAACTGAGGAAACAATAGAGAAAAAAAAAAGTTATAATTTTATCCAATTCATTTCTCTTTGAGAGAACGGAGAGCATGTCTAGAGAAAGTAAAAAAAATGCAAAAAAGAAAAAGAAAAGGAAAAGGTCAAAAGGAAAATTAAAAAAAAGAAAAAAGAAAGGAATGAAGAAAATTTGGGGGGGCATAATGAGTAGTGAGTTGGAGATATGAATTATGTCAAAGGAACATTTTAAGGTGGGACATAAAAATTGGTGTTGCTGTTGAGAGTGCTGGGCGCACTTTGCAGACACATGGGTCCCATCATCATCACTCCCTCCACCACCTACCCTCTCTCTCTCTCTCACCCCTCTTTTCCTTTTCTCCTCCTCCTCCTCCTCCTCCTCCTCCCCAAAGTCCTCTCTCTCTCTCTCTCTCTCTCATTTTTCTCACTCTCTCTCCCGCTTCTTCCTCACACACATACTCTCTCTCTCTCTCTCTCTCTCTCTCTCTCAGTAATGGAAGGTTCTCTTGGATTACTTACAAGTGATACTGCAGCTGGTGGTGGTGGTTCTTCTTCAAGTAATAACAACATGGAGAAAACTGAACCCACAATATCAAAAGTCGAAATGGGCTCATCTTCTGAGGGTGAACTGGAACTGGGTCTTGGCCTGAGTCTCGGGTGTAGTGTTAATAATGGAAAAGGCAAATCAAAAGTTGGTGGTTGGGGTGAAAGAGGTAGAATCCTCACTGCCCAGGACTTTCCTTGTGTTATTTCTGGTACTAAAAGAGCTGCTGAGGAAGCTGGTGGTTCTCCCACTAGTGCAAGGTTTGTTTCTAGGACAATTTCATTGCTTTACTGTTTTGTTTAGCAGGTTTTGTGTTGTGCTACTTCATTATGTTCGCATGATACTATGATCATGTTTGATGCTCCGTATGCTTGGATATAAGGGCAGCATAAAATTGTGTATTTGTTTCATTTATTTTCGGAAAATGTTAGGCTTATTGCATTTCCATACACTTTCTCTTTCGTAAAGCATTTAATCAATGTTAAAAGCGGATGATGTTCCTTTTTTAGGCTTTCAGCAAGTTCTTGGAGACTCGAAAACCATGAAAAGAATTTAGAGGAGCCAGGAAAATTTATTTTCGGATCAGCTGTATCAAAAAGATTAGCCTCGAGTTGAATGGTTAAGCATGTGTAAAGTTGGACAAATTGCATGATGCCGTGGTTCTCGGTGGATTTAAACAGAGCAAGTTTTTTTTTTTTTTTTTGATAATAAATAGAAAAACACTATATTTCTTTAGATCAAATGGTTGTAATGTCAATCCCTAGTAAATTGTTTTAGTTGATGGGCTTCAAATTAAAGTCTAAACTCACAAGTGATGGGTGTTAGTGATAATAAATATAAAAACCATACCTTATCTTTAAGTTTTTACATAAATGGTTGTGTTGTCAAGCTCATCAAACATTACTTAAATGGTTTACTTCTTCTCGTAAAAAGGCAAAATTAAAAGAATTAGTCGAATCAATAAAGGGTATTTGCTTGTTCAATTTTTGATTAAGATCAGGAATTAGTGGTATTCATAAACAATGGTGGAAACTTGCTGATTAAATTTTGTTTCCTTAAAACTTTAGTATATTGTATTTTCTTCAATGATGGTTAGTCAGATGTTATGTATTGAATCAATGGCTATCCACCTCTGTTTCTTTGTGTTTTTGTTTTCTACTTCCTTGCTATGTTATCAGTCAATTAATGGTGATAAATTTTGCATGAAAGCAGTCAGGTTGTGGGATGGCCACCCATAAGAACATATCGGATGAACAGTTTGGTCAACCTGGCAAAGGCACCTAGAGCTGAGGATGAGAAGTCTGTTAATGAGAAAGATAAGTCCAAGGATGTTCCAGAAAACAATATTGAAATTGGTAGCAAAATCAGTGTTGCTCCCTCCGTTAGAGAGAAGGGACATCTTGGCTTTGTGAAGGTGAATATGGATGGGCATCCTATTGGCAGGAAAGTGGATTTGAGCGCTCATACTTGCTACGAGACTTTAGCTCAAGCATTGGAGGATATGTTCCTGAAACCATCCAGATCTGTCAACTCAATCAGTATGAACTCATTACATTTCTCCTGTACATTTGATATTTTTACCCCATTACATGTATGAGAATGCACAAAATAGTGTGTTATCTTCTTTTCAACTTCACTTATTGCTATTTAAGATTACAAGTTTGTTTTCAAACCCTGAAAATGGGCAGGTTCTCTTTCTACTTTCTTCATGTGGTTTTTCTTCATGCCTATGTTGACGTGATTTCAATGAACTCTCAGATAAGGTCAATCAACCATCTAAGCTTCTGGATGGGTCATCTGAGTTTGTGCTAACTTATGAGGATAAAGATGGTGACTGGATGCTTGTTGGAGATGTTCCATGGGGGTAAGTTTTCCCTTGCATAATGTACAATGACCATTAGCAATGTCCCAAAACATGATGAAGTGTTTGCTACCTTCTTTTTACACCCCGAAAGGTTAAAATCTGGTGCATTAGTTTATGACTTTGTGGATGGATAGATAGATACATGTACTTTTCATACCTTTTCGCACTTGTGTCATGAGGACAATGGATTTAGCAAGAAATTGCATCAGTCTATAATTGTGACTAAAAACTTTGAAGCAGGAAGCATACGAGTTTCTGATATCTCTCATTTCCGTGGATAATGTTTCTAATGTGCAATGTTGTTTCATTGTCTTTTCCAGGATGTTCCTCAGTGCAGTTAGAAGGCTGAGGATTATGAGGACCTCTGAGGCAAATGGACTTGGTATGTAGAATGCATATGTAGTTGGTATACATTCCAAACTTCGTCTAGATCTTGCAGAACTTCACCATCTTTTGCTGATAAAGTAGATTGTTTGTTTCCAGCTCCGAGATGCCAAGACAGGAATGACAGACAAAGAAGAAAGCCCATATAGCTATTAAACACCAATAGCGACAACACCAAAAAAAACTGCAAAGATATGAATACCTCTGAAACCGAAAACTAGGAAGTAGAAGACATTGAAGAGTTGAAAGATTTAAGTTGTTTTGGCCCCTTTAGGTTTTTTAAGTCTGTTTTTGTGCTATAATCTCAATCATCTCTGGTGCTTGTTCCCCCCACTTGTTCTTTTGCTCCGGCTTTCTTTTTTGTAGGGCATATTTGTCCAAGTTCTTTCACAGCTCTTATATAGGTGAAAACAATGCCTGGATTTTAATGCTTCTTTCTCATACTGTAAATATGGGAATAGTTGAATCTGGATTGTCTCAAGTTTGCTGCATTTTCCGGGCGTCATGGACAAAAAATGTTTTTGTTTGTCCTGTTCTATTTATTTATTTATTTTCCAATTATTACACGTACGAGGTTTGTTCACTTTACAACATATTGTTTGAGGATGCTTCAAGTAGTTATTGCACAGCTAGAGAAGGTGAGTTTTGAGTACAGAATTACACTTGTGCATCATGAACTTGTATGTATCTCAACGAGACTCAAGTGCTTGACATTTTAACGGAATTTGGTTGAGGAATGTTTTCCATGTCTATTCGAATCTTCCAACTTTTTAGAATAAGAAACAAGAGCTCCGACACAATTCTTGATGAGGGATTCCAGTTAGTTTATGCGTTTTAACTGAAAAAGTTATAGTTAACTACCATTGTAATACTCTTAAATGTATTTCATTAAATTAAATATAATATAAAATAAAAATCCAGATAAATGAAATTGTGCTGCCATGGATGCCCCTTTCCAAAACCAGGATTAGAGTATACCTACAAAAGCGTTCCCTTAAACCATCGAGTATAACATCCAATGGTGATATCCAAAATTGAACAATGCATACACATGTCCATATTGCCAGCGATCGCGCAACATAATCCTAAGACCATCATCTCATAATAAAGCTTGTGCACAAGGATCCTGTATGCAGTCGGTGAGGGATCGTCATCCTAACTGAAGTCTAACCAATCCGATGAAAGCTAGCCTCCATTTCTTACTGTTGGAAAAATTTCCACTTCGTTGAGCTTCCACTAATTGTACAAGGTTAATATTGAATAATACAGTTTGATAAGATATATTAGTTGGGATAAATTATTTATTAGATTTGATTATGTCAAGCTTGGTTATGCTTTATTTAATAGTTAGACAACACTGTAGGGATTGAGCCCTATAGGTCTATGGATTCAATTATAGTTGTGCATGCTGCATGCATCATGCATTGCATATGGCCTGAGAAGAATGATGTGGATGGCACATAAATAATGAGTAAGAGAGAATAAAGCAAACAGTGATGACAAGCAGAAAATCTTAGTAGACTTTGATGCATTTGTGATGGGTGGAGTTTAACAACATCAAACTCCACTATTGTTGATGAATGGTATTGTGTTCTTGAAATAATCAGTTGTTTGATCTTTTAAAGAAAGAACTCGATAGCATGATAGCATTTGTGCAAAATTCTTGATGTCCAAATGAAGAGAGACTTTAAGTATTTATGAAAGTTTGTCGCTGTTATCATTTGGTATTTGACTATTAATGGCTGATATTATTCCATTCACTAATGGATTCCTAAATGGGCTTCTTTTTATATTTAGGCCCTATAAAGGCCTTCTTTAGTGAATGAACCTTATTGAAAGGGTTAATATTAGATAGGATGATTCAATAATTCCTATTTCAAGTCTATGATGCTAAATTTTCTTTGATCATCTTAAATTTATAGTTTAATTTTTTAGATCCTATTACTTTGATGAAAAAAGAACACAAGAAATTGTTGGATTGAAAATCCAAAATTGGATTTAGCCTTTAGTTGGTGCGTGATAGTAGGACTCTATGGGATTATCACAAATAAGCTAAGTCCCTTTTCACTTCTTATCTCATGATAGAAACCTTAGTTGGCTAATCTTGTTAAAACCAGTCAAGAAGGAAAAGGGGATGACGATACCCACATAATCACTACTTGAAAAGTTAATAATGGCCAAAATCAATTTGACTATAATGTTTTGAATTTGTACATGTCTCTACAAAAATCCTTACATGTAGTTTTAACACCTAACACATATGCGCTTAAAATCCTAATTATTTAAAATGAGTGTCATTGAGTAGCTAATAATAATTGTTAAAATACGGTTAATTGGTCATTTCAAATCTAAAATATTTTATTGCACTCTTATGTGGGAGGCTAGCGCGTTGAATGTAATGACAGGATCCTAGGAACAAATATAATCTACTAAGGGTTTTAGTACATAAACAAATCAGATCAAGAATTATTTTAAACAAATCTACTGTCTAAGTAAATGTACTACATGGCCTAATAAAGGAAATGGGCCCAATGGCCCATAAGAAGGCCATTTTATGCACCCATAATAGATGCAAGCTATAAATTTATCCTTTTATCATTCCCCCAAGCTCTTGTGGCTTTTTAATTGACATTTTGATAGCTCATGTGTCAAGTGAGGTAACTCCATCTCCTTACCAAACATAAGCTAGCATCTAATAATAGTAAAAGAATATATATATATATATATATATTCCAAAATTACGTGACGTGTGTTTTCTTAGAAAGTCTTATACAAACGACCTTAATGAATTAATGGTACGGTGGTACAAATGAAGGTTCAAGTTTTCTTTTGGTTAGAATATAAGTAATGATTTGGTACAATAGTTGTGGTTGAGTTACAAGTTGCTAATGTACGATTTGGCATGGAGGTTATTTCAATCTTAAATGCTTGAACCAAGGTGGTTTTATATAAATTTAGGTTAGGGGTTTTGGTGAGTCCTAAGTTGCTAATTGTAACAAAATAGTGCTTTGCCCATTTTCTAGAAAGATAGAAATCTTCGTTTATATACGATCCTTTTGATACTTTAGATCCATTTTAATATGGAATGATCTTGGTGGTTTAATACATATATATTTCCAATTAGGCTTCTAAGTACTAAACTGACATCTTTGATGTTTAATGATGAGTATTAGTAGTATTTTTTTTTATTTTTTTGCCATGCACTTGTAATTATTTGCTTTATTAGTATTTATAAGTCTTACATTACATGGTTCATTATGATGAAAATTGCTATGCTACTTTTATTACCATGGATCTGAATAAATATTTTCAAATTAGGATCACAAAAAGTTATATTATATACAATGTCTATTCCATATTAAGGAATCTCCATTACTTCCCTTCACTAGAGTAATTATTATCCTTCATTAAATGTATCTTTTATATAAAAAATGTTTTCAATTATAAAACAAAATAATATTTGAGCAATTACTATTCATTACTAACTTTATTTGGTTCGATTGAACCAAATATAATGTTAGTGTGTATCTTTATAAATGGATGAAAAATAAATAGAATATATCAATCAAATTCAATTCAATCACAAATGATAAGAAATTGGTTCTTTTAAGTCTGTTTTTGTGCTATACTCTCAATCATCTCTGGTGCTTGTTCCCCAACTTGTTCTTTTGCTCAGGGCTTATTTGTCCAAGTTCTTTCACAGCTCTTATACAGGTAAAAACAATGCCTGGATTAATGCTTCTTTCTCATACTGTAAATATGGGAATAGTTGAATCTGGATTGTATCAAGTTTGCTGCATTTTCCAGGTGTGATGGACAAACAATGTTTTGTTTGTCCGTTCTATTTATTTATTTATTTTTTGAATTATTGTTTTTTTATTTTCAATTATTACACGTAAAAGGTTTGTTCACTTTACAAAATATTGTTTGAGGATGCATCAAATATTTATTGCACAACTAGAAAAGGCTTGAATACAGATTTACAAAATCATGAACTTGTATGTATCTCAATATGAGACTGAAGTTCTTGACATTTTATTGGAAATTGGTCGAAGAATTTTTATTTTTTATTTATTCCATTTATATTCGAGTCTTCCAACTTTTTAGAATAAAAAAAAAGTCCCTTCATTAACACTAACAGCGTATAATTTATGATGACTGGTTCCTGTAAAGTTCACATGTTTAACAGAAATATATAATTAAGTATAATTGTTTCACTCTTAAATGTATTTCATTAAATAAATATAATTTAAAATAAAAATCAGATAAACAAAATTGGGCTGCCATGGACGAGCTCAACCCAATCCATCTGCAAGGTGCCCTACTATAGTAACCAGAATCGCTCGAAAGCCAGCAATGGAGTATACGTACAAAAGCATTCACCGACGCAATCGACGATAACATCCAACGGTGATATCTAAAAATTGAACAATCAAATGTACATGTCCATATTGTCACCAATCGTGCAAGGTTTTTCTAAGTTCATCCCGTCATATTAAAGCTTGTGTATAAGGATCCATGCAATCAATGAGGGATCATCATCCCAACTGAAGTCTGACCAATCCGATGAAAGCTAGCCTCCATGTTTTACTGTTAGAAAAAATTCCACTTCATTGAGCTTCCATTAATTGTATAAAGTTAATGTCGAATAATACAGTTTGATAAGATATAATAGTTAGGATAAATTATTTATTAGATCTAATTATGTCATGCTCTTTTACACTTTATTTAAAGATATAGTTAGATAACGTGTAATATAGGGTTTAATCCCTCTAAGTCTGTATTCAATTAAAGTGGTCATAATGTGCTGCATGTGTCACCTATGGTATGTGGTGTTAGAAGAATGATTTGGATGGTAGTTGGCATTCAAGGAATGAGTAAGAGAGAATAAAACAATGCTCCAATGCAGTTGTGATAGATAAAAAAGTTAAATAGTATTAAACTTCATTGTCGATGATGAATAGTGTTGTGTTCTTCAAATAATCAATGATTTGATATTTTGAAGTAAGAATCTAGTAGTATGATAGCGTTTGTGTAGAATTTTTGATGCCCAAATGAAGAGGGTCTCTAAATATTTATAGAAGTTTATATCAATGATATCATCTGTGTTTAACCATTGATAGCAATAGTATTTCACTCGCTAATGAATTCCTAAATAGACTTCACCTTCTTTAGTGCATGAGTCTTACTAAAAAAGGTTACTATCAAATGAGTTAATCCAACATTTTTTATTTCAAGCTTGTCATTCCAAATCTTCTTCGATCATCTTAATTTTTTGAACCCACTTTAATCAAAATTGATCACAAGTAATTACTAGACTTAGGATCCAAAATTGGATTTAGCCTTCTATAAGTCCAATAGTTAATGCATGATAAGAGGACCCTATGGATCATTAAAAATAAGCTAAGTCCATCTTCACTTCTTATCTCATGATAAAAACATTAGTTGATTAGTCCTATTGAAAGCCATTAATTAATTAGGAAAAAGAAACATTACTCCAAAAGTTAATCATGGCTAAAACCAATATAGGTATGTATCTTATAAATGATTTTTGACTATTGTGTTCTGAATTCACATATGTGATCAATGAAAATCCTTACATGTGGTATTAAAACCTAATGTATATGTATTTAAAACCCTATTTTAGCTGGGTAAGCTTTCACTTGATAAATTATTTACAAATTTTTTGTAGTCGTGGTCATGTATGTGATTCTATTAATTGATTTCATTATAATGTTGCTTTCATTTTTATCGGGGAGAAAAGATGGGATCTTTAGTAATATTTGCAATACGATGTCCGTTATTGATTTTCTTTCTTTCTTTCTTTTTTCTTTGTTTAATACGTTTGATCAATATGTGCTTTGTTCTTTTGCTGTGGCATTTCAGTTTTGCGGCGATTTATTTTATCTGGTTAAGTTGGGGTTCGTATTCCTTTTTCCTTCTTCTTATACTCGCTAAGTTAGCTCCTCCATACTATTGTACATGCCACATTCAACATTTATTTAAAATTTTTATACAATCCTATAGAACCATACAAGCCCATCTTAATTTTCTTTGATTAAACTTTGTCTTGTACACGGGATCCACTCTGTCAACTGACATCTTGGAATTATACCAGTTTACACAGTGGTGTCTGAGATGAATAGCCAATAATTGTTATATAAAATACAGTTAATTGGTCATATCATATCTTTTAAAAAAAACATGTATTACGAATCAAACTAAGGATTATTTTGAAAATCAAATTAGTAAAATAAATAATTTATTTAAAATAATTCAGTTTGTTAACAGGATTTAGATTGGTCTTTAGGATTTGTAAAAGAACAAATGTAAGGCTTTGAGGGATACCACCACAAGTTCCGTATAGTTATTGCGATGCTTAAGTTAGGTACATATTTGAAGCATGAGGGAGTAAGTAAATGAGAAAGCATAATGCTTAGAGAATTGTTGATTACTTGTATTTATGACTTTAGTCTAATAACTATATTAGAAGGTAGTTGAAGTGCTAGTGATGGGTGTAAGACTCATAATTAGGTATTCGAGATTTGGTTTGTAAAATTTAGGATAATCGAGTAAAATTATTCGATTTAGCCTAAAATTTACGATAAATTTAGGATTATCAATGAAAATGATTCTGTAAATTTGAATTTTAGAAAATAAGTAATAAAAATTATGGAATATTATAATATTAAATATTAGGTATAGTACTTGTTATTTATTGGAAATGTGTAAACTGAATTTCGATAACTAACGAGTTACTAGAGATAAATTATATGCATATTAAAAATCGTAAAATAACTTAAATAATATTTATGAGTATTTATTTATACTATATATGTATTTACATATAGATAAAAATACACATAATTACTTAAAATATGTGAAATATGCTAAAATAATATTAATTGATTAAAGAAAATGCATGAATAATTAAAGAAAAATCAAGAAAAATGAGGAAATCTCTAGAAAGTGGTCTTGGTAGCTTAGAAATGCAAGAAATAAAATTGACTAATTAAAATGTAACAAATAGAAAGTGGAAAAAATGATAAGGCTAATGTCACTTCAAACTAATGAAAAAAATATCTATGCAGCACTATAAATACCCAAAAAATTTTAAAAGCTCATTTGGTCAGTTTAGGATTGTAGAAAATTAGAGAGAACTGAAATATTGAGAATTAGGGTTATTTACAAAAAATCTATATAATTAAGGCCTTAAAGGAAATCCCTAGCTCGACAACCATTTGGGAGTAGATATCCATCATCACCATACGGTAGTGGCAACATCTAGAGAGGCCGATAAGGCCATGGCGGCCGGCAGTGGCCGTAGCCATCGGTTCTAGTGAATCCAATTTTTCTTTCGATTTTTCATATTTTGTTAAAAATATTAAATATGTTTAGAAAATTTTTAATTTTGGCATTATGAGGTTTTTAGGTATGCAGATTTAGGAAAAAATTTTAGTTTGATGATTTTGTGTTTAGAAGTATATTGTTCTTAAGAAACCATGTAAACTTTAGCTTTGTTCGATTTAAAAATAAATAGGCTTAGAAGTGTAGTTTCGAACTCAAAATTTTTGTGTAGACTACTTAAGGGTTATATAACAGTGCCATGAAGCCCTTTTTCAAAAATTAATTTTTGAAATTTTTAGATAATTTTTAAGCCTTAAAATGATGCATAAAATGGGTAATTTAGGGCTAATTTGGTAATTAGATAGATAATTACTAATTTAGTACATAATTATATGTTTTAAGATGTTGAAATCTGATGGAGTATGCTATTTGTAGCATTTAGAGTGTTAGATGTAATTATTAGGGTATTATATAGTAAATTTTAAGTTAATTTTTTAAATTAGAGTAATTAGGTGTAAAATTTGATTTAGGATAAATTTAGCTATTTGAAGACATTGATTAAAGTTGAGAGATAATATTTAAAGTAATGAGGATATTAGATGTGTATATTATATACATAATAGGTAATAATACATAATATGCAAAATTGGAAATATAATAAATAGAAAATATTAGAATAAAAAATTGATATTATACTAATAATATGAATATATACAAAATTTAGTAGGAGACTTAAATTTAGATAATTATATGAAAATTTTAAAATTTTCTCATATCGAGAGAAAATTTAGTATACTAATAAGGATTTAAGTATACTAGGTAGAACAGGATACTGACTTAAAGCCAAATAAGATATTTAAGATTCTCAAGCCTAAGGTGACTAATTTCACATTAAGGTTAGAATTGCATTTTTAGGCTTTACGTATAATACCCTTAATTGGAATCGCTTTAGAACCTAAATCAAAACTGGATTTAGAAACCAAACCCTAAACTAACTTAGGACAAATTAATAATAACTAATATGTATATAGGAAGAATTAGGTTAAATCATAACCTAGAATCAAAATATAAATACTAAAGAGCGTGTTGATATTATAGGACATACGAAGATGAGTTGACTTACAATTGGTCGAGTAAGCGACCAAAGATACCAAGTAAGTTAGGATTAATACGTTATTGTATTTTGGAGTACTAATTTATAGTACTTAGAGGTTTGAAATTGTACTAGATATTTTTGTTAGATAGTTGCTTATGTGCATGTGCTTATTTTGAGTTGTTGATATGATTATTGATTTACTGCTTTGACTTATTTGTATGATTCGTTTGAAGTGATTGAATACCTTAAACCAGATTTAACTGAATATTTGACTCATAAATTTAAAATTGGACCTGCATAGCGACCTATTAGAGGAACATTAGGATTCTTTAACCAAATATCGACCCCTTCAAAAAGGATAGCTTTGGATGGTATAATTGATTCCTTCTTTATCTTTAGTCAAATTAAGTGATAGGTGAGAAGATCGTGGTAAAGGTGAAGTCAATGGTTAAAAGGTAGCCATGTGAAGAGCGGTGTCTCTATTGCACAAGCTTGGGTTTGGTCGTAAGTTGTTGCATTAATAGAAACTCCTTAACCTAAATTAGAGTGTATACAATTTCTCTAATCTCATGATGAGTCGGATAACGTCGTGCGATGACATTTGCTTAAATATGCATTGCACCTAATAATTTAGTTGATAACCCTATTTGTGTTTGCTGTATCGTTTTGAGTCTTCATCCCAACTTATTGAGTTATAGTTGCTCACATTCCTATAGATGTTATTGCAGGTGCTAGCTAAGAAGTGACTTACATTTACCTTGAAGTTGGCAACTGCTAGATCTTGGGAAGTGAGGAAATACATCTAATAAACAAATATATCTTTAAGGTCTTAGTTTTTATTTATAATCCTTCATTTTCAAATAATGTATTATTTATGAAGTATAGGACAATGAATCTTGCAAATATTATTTGTAATACTTGAATCCTAGTGTATATATATATTTATATATTTTCTTAAGTAAATAAATTATTAAATTTATAAACTGTTTATTTTAAAGTAGGTTAGTTATAGACGCTTTATATAAATCAGGTCTAAGACAGCAGTTGTAAGGTCGACTTCTATCCTAAAATGGTTTATACAGTGGGACTGTTACGACTTTGTCGCTTTGGGGTGTAACAATGTGACAGTTCCTAAATTTAGCTATGTGAAAATTGTGGAAAAAAGTGGATGGTTGAGCACTTATTGTTAGAATAACCGTAGAATTGCTTACATCCTCATTATGATATTTGAATATTTAAACTTGGTGAGTTAAGCCATGGTGATTAAGCCTTAGAAAATGTTGGTTAGGAAGAGTATAGCGAGTTATCGAAGGTCCTAAAATAGCTCGTTGGTATAAATATTGATTTAGTTGTGTTGATCAAGCGATATGCAAATCATGGCTCAGTCAAGAGTGTAATCATTGTACTTGATGTAACTATCCATTTAAGAAGGTTGACTGATGTAAACTTGTAGATGAACACACGAATCCAATATCACGTGTAACCAAAGGGGGTGGGTCTAAGTTGCAAGATGGCTTGAAAGGTAAATGATAGTTGAAGGAGAACAAGGGTTCTTGCTCACCGACGATAGATATGATGCACTAATGTCTCACACGATCTTAGGTCGCACTTGATATGACGCACAAGTGTGGCTAGAGGTCATTCGCCACTAGTCCACGCTTAAATGGGCTAGATAAGAGTAGCTCAAGAGTAGCTCAAGAGTAAGTAAGAGGACACTTAGCTTAAGAGAAGGTAAAAAGTTCAAGGTATTCTTCTATATATTCTCCTTGCGGCTATTACATTATGTGACTATTTATAGTACCTTGTTAGGATAAGTTCTATGTTATAGATAATTATAAAAAAGAAATCCTATTTGCTAAATAAAAAGGAAATTATTTATAGGAAAAACACGAGATCGTGCGTAGCGAACATCATCTATCAGAAAGGACAGCATACGTTCATTTTCTCTACGATTCTAACAGCATTATGATTTGAGCAGGGGTAGGCTTCTCTTGGCCTTTGTTCAGGTATGTTCAGCATCGGAAGTTTGGCACCCTGATTGCTAGGGCAAGACTGGGGTTATCTCAAGTTGGCTCACAATTGGGTTGACCTCAAATGGTCTGCTCCTGACTGTTGTCAACTCGATTTTAGCACTGTGGAGATTGTTGTATTTAGTTTTGGTGCTTGGATTAGTCCATTACGGAGGGTTTGGTTCAGCACTTCGGCTGGTCACCTTGGTAATGCTTTAGATAGCATGGAGAGCGAAGTAACTTGGTAGATCGAACTGGGATAAGCACTATTCCTCGGTGCTTAACTTACCTTGGATAGCTCGACGGACTACTGAAGAAAGCCTTTGGGCTCGGGAGCGTATAATCGGTTCTTGATCCCTATCATTCCCTTTGGATTGTTTGAGATTTGGGATCAAATCAAGTTAGGGTTCTCATATGTCATTTAACACAAAAAGGGAAGCACAAATGTGGTCACTAACACTCTATCAAGACGACAAACCTTACTGACCACTTTACAGATAAAATTATTGGGATTCTCACTTATCACTGAGTAGTGTACTCATGATTCTCATTTTGACTCTATCAAAGAACGTACAAGGATGGAATTGTTGTCAAAGGATACTATCTTAAGGAAGGTTATCTATTTAAGGACTGAAGGCTATGCATACCAGACTGTTCTACGTGTGAGCTATTGATCAGGGAGCCTCATAACGGTGGATTATGAAGTTGCTTTAGGGAGACCAAGACTGCTAATCTGTTGAAGGAGAACTTTTACTAGCCAAGTTTGGCTAAGGATGTCCATAAAGTAGTTGTTAGTTGTGAAGTATGTAAGTGTGTTAAAGGGAAAAGGGAACCCTATGAAGAATACATGCCTCTGTTGATGCCAACCTTACCTTAGGCTAACCTTAGCATGGAATTTATCCTAGGGTTGCCTTAGACATCTAGAGGGAAAGATTCTATATTTGTTGTAGTGGACCACTTCAATAAGATGGTACACTTCATTTTGTACCATTAGACTAACGATGCTTTATATATTGCTGATTTGTTTTTGCAGGAAGTTGTTCAACTACATAGACTACTGAAGACTATTGTTTTAGATCGAGATACAAAATTCTTACGCTATTTTTGGAACACTCTCTAGAAAAGACTTGGGATTAAACTAGTATTCAGCTTTAGTAGCTACCCTCAAACTGATAGTTAGACTGAAGTGGTGAACAAGACATTAGGCAATCTACTTAGAGCTATCATGGGAAAGAACTTGAGACATTGGGATCTATGCCTACCAGTTGTTGAGTTTGCATATAACCGAGCCATCCACAATATTACTAGGAAGACCCCATTCGAGGTTATCTATGGCTTTAATCTAACAAATCACCTAGACATGATTAGCACCCTAGTAGCTACTAAAGAGAGTCAATTTGGAGTTGACCGAGCCTAAGAATTGCAACCACTACACTAATCTATAATTGGGAGGATTGCCAAGTTCAATTAGAGATAGTAAGAGATTGGTAGCCGAAGCTGCTGAATTGTTTTTTTCCAGCTAGGAGACTTAGTATGGACTCACCTTAGTCGAGAAAGATTTTCGCACTTGAGGCTACGTAAACTATCTCTTTGAGCTAATGGTCTACTTAAGGTCTTAAAGAAGATCAACCGCAATACCTACCAAATTAAGTTACCGAATGACTATAGTATTTCCTCCACTTTCAATGTATCCAATCTGATCCTTTACTAGCTAATGGAAGAAGGTCATATAGCTACCCCAAAAGAAGAAGCAAAAACCACTCCAGATTTGAGGACAAATCTTTTTAACCCTCAGGCAGATGATAGGAATCAATCCCCTACACTAATCACGCATAGACAAGCTAGAGGACTCCAAGAATTCGCTCAAAGGTTACTAACTTTAAGCCATAACCGAGACGGGGATTCCTATCCCGAGCTGTTCTCTTACCAACCTGATTGTTAGATTCCTACTTGTGTTAGATTTGCTCTTGTTCAATAGTGATGCTTCATTCCAGAAGACAACCTAAGACTAAATGAGCTAAGCTCCCAAATTGACTTTAGTCATTTGACTTTAATTCAATTGACTTCATTATAGGACTTATTGGCTCTTGACCTAACCCAAGTTAGGTCGGCCCTTGACTGCAACGCTTTTCTACTTTCACCTACTTTTATCATATTTCTAATATCTAGCCACCAAGCAACATGTGTCTTTTGACATAACATTCCGAAATGATTACTTCTTTTTTTGTACTAAATATTCTTTGTCACTTTTACCCTTTTGGTATATCCTATGTAGCCTAATTGTAAGGATACTACTCTTTTGTCTTTTCATACATGTAAAGTAGCCCTAGTGGATGAGTGTATAAAGCCCTACTTGCTTGTACGTAGAGATGGTTCGATTAATAAGAAAGATATTTACGTTTCCCCTTGAGCAATCTTAGTGTTTTCATTATCTTTTAACTCTTATCCATTCTCTTTAGTAAGAAGTAGTAGCGAGTGACCTTTAAGTTCAGACCGATGAGTTATATCCAATGGATTGTAGGTTAAGTAGGATCGAGTGGTGCATCATATCCATTCGGTAGCTACCCATGCTTTGCTAGCTTTTCTTTTGGTTTCTTTTCGGTTTGTTTCGTCGTGGTACTTCATCTTGTATTTGACCCTAGAGGCACATCAAGTGGGCTTTTAGGTTAAAGATATTTATTGAGGAAGCTCTCAACATTGTGACACCGAACAAGGTTACGAGAAGCTTCTTCAAGGTGTCCAATTAGCTAAGGACTATGTAAGCCCTGCAATCAGGCGTATGGGGTTTGGTTCTTAAAATTTAGTGCGGTTAGGTAAGTTATTCAATCGAGCTTAAATTTTATGATGAAGCTAGAAATATTATTAAAAGTAATCCCATGAGTTTGAATTTAAGAAAATAAATAATAAAATAATTAATTATTATAATATTTAATTATATGTAATTTTCTCCTTATTTATCAAAAATGTGTAAAACGAGTTTCAATAACTAACGAATCAATAGAGATAAATTATATACACACTAAAAATCATAAAATAACTTAAATAATACTTGTACCATATATGTATTTATGTGTAGGTAAAAATACACAAAATTACTTAAAATAACGTAAATATGTTAAAATAATACTAAATAATTAATGAAAAATAAAAAAAATGAAGAAAATTCTATAAATGAGGCATGGCATGTTGGGAATTGAAGAAAAAAAATCAACCAATTAAAATTAGCCAAATAGGAAGTAGAAATAGAAGAGGATAAAGGACACTTGGCCCTCTAAAAATCAAAAGAAACCCTAAACCTCTTCTATAAATACCTAAACCCATTCTAAAATTCATTTTGGACTCTTACAAATTAAAAAAAAAAAAATTGAGCGAGATTAAGAAAACATGAGAGAATATTTTTAGCAAAATTAGACAAAATAGTGTGCATTTAAGGCTCATAAAGAAAACCCACATTTGATAACTAGGAGAGGAATGACCTCCACCACCAAATAGTGGACCCTATGCCTGGAGCTGTCAACAATGGTGGAGCCATTGCTAGTGGTTAGAAGCTTGTCGATTAGTGAGTTTCGATTTCTCTTTCAAATTTTTTTAATTTAGTAAAAATATCAAATATGCATGGAAAATTATGAAAATTTGTTTCCCTAGGTATTTTTTTTTATGAAGAATTAGAATATCAAACCATCTTTTTAAAATTAGAAGTGCTTATATAGGTTTCTTAAGAATACACTTAATTCCAACGAATTTTGTAAGAATTTTCAAAAATAGTAAATAATGTTATTTTGAGCTAATTTTTGGTGTACATATTCCTCATATGATATATTTAATTTACATAAAAATAATTTTTAATAAACTATATGTTTAGTATTTACTAAAATTATTTTTTTTGAATCTACCTTGTTTTTTATATGAAAGAAATAATAGGTTTTTATTTAAATTCCTTAATGAATCTAATTTGTAATGACTTCTAAAGTTTAGTTATGATTTTGTAAATGTGTAGTTTGAATCTTATAATTTTATTTGGTCATTTACCTAATTTAATGTAATTTTTAGTAAAATTGGACCTAAAATCGATATTTTTGAAAAATAATATATATTAAACTATCTTAGTACTTTTCATGATCATAATATAACAAGCATAATTTACTAAGTACAATATATTTTCCGTAGCTTTAATGGAGTTTAGATAGTAATTATTATATATTTACTTAGAGTCTATGCATAATATGTGCTAAATATATAAGTAAAGGGGTTTATTTAAGTTAAATTTCTAATTTAGGGTTAATTAGGTATAAGTTCTAATTTAGAATAGAATTGGACATCTTAACGTGTTATTGGCATTGAAAGATAATATATGTAGTGTTAGAAGTGTTAAATAGGTGATATGAGTAGCTAATATGTAGTAATACATAATATGTGTATATAGAAAACAAATGAGTAGAAAATCTTAGATAAAAATTTATGATATTATAATAACAAAATATGTATAAATCTGATTTGGAATGGGATTTTATGAAATTATATAGAAAATGTAGGTTGTCGAGCTTGATTTTCAGTTTTCTTTTTTAATGTCATTTTCTATTTTTTGATTAATACTAAATCTTAACCTATTCAATATTAATTATCGACTTGAGAAATTAAGAAATTTTGTTTTTTTTTTTTAATTGAAAACTTTTGGAGTCACTACCCAACTAAAGTTAGGAAATAAAAAGAAGAAATCATAATCAAATAAGTAGATTAATTATGATTTAGTTACTGATTTTTAGTTTTAATTTGATAAAAAACTAGAGGGGTTCCGAATTTGGGAATTAAGCTATTAAATCTTAACAGTTACCACAATCTATTTTCGGAAATTGGGCTTATTCATCAAAATTATCCCTTTTTAATATTTTTTTTTTAAGAAAAATGAAAACTAAAAGAAATAAAAAAAAACCTAAGTTTCTACATATTTTAATATTGCCCCAAAGATACCTACGTACCCATTAATTGGGATCAGAAGACTGTAGTTTTTTCCCAAAATTTTAATTTGTTGATTTATTTTAATTTTTTAAAAACTGATCGAGTTTAAGTATTTATTAATTTAATTTATTCAAATTAAAATTTAAAGGGTCCTAATTCTTAAGTGTCTTTAAAACCTCCTAATTTTTTATTAATTTTTATTTCTAAAAAGATAATTTTTTAAAATAATAATAATTAAAAAAAAAACCTAATACTAAAAGTCCTAAATTAAAACTTTTATTAAAAAAAAAAACAACTAAGTGATAAATTTTCTTATTTTCAGGAAAAACCTTAAAGACCTAAGAATGTGATTTTTATGAAATATGCAATGTTCCACATGATGAATTTTTCATATAAAAAAGATGCTTAAAACATGAAAAAGAAAAAGTTCTAACTATAAAAAAGATACCTAAATTATGGAAAAGATGTTTAACCATAGAAAAGATATCTAAACCATGGAAAAAAGCTTAAACTATAAAAGATATCTAAATCATGGAAAAAATGCCTAACTATATGAAAGATATTTAAACCATGGAAAAGATACCTAACTATATGAAAAATAAAATTATATAAAAGATGTCTAAACTATAAAAAAGAAGCTTAAACTATGGAAAATATGTCTAACTGTAGAAAAAATGTCAATTAAAGATTATTTTTTATTTTATGAAAATTTTAATAACTGACAAAATGATTTTTTTATTTAGAAAACCTTAACATGTCTAATGTAATTTTCTAAATTAATACAATATGTAAAGGATGAGATTTTATAAAAATGCCATTTTGAAAATTTGAAATCTAAAAAAAAAATTTAACTAAAATTTAACGTAACACATATTCATTAGATACTAACACTATAACTAACTATTGACAATTAAAGACTAGATAACAATAACTGCACATAAAAATAGTGAAATAAATAAATAAACAAAACAAATTATAAACAATAATTAAAAACACTATTATGTACTTGTAAGATAAAGCACACAAAGCTGATAAAAAGGAATAGACCGGATTCCCAGTCCTATCGTACACACAACTGTGGAATTGATTTGAGGAGTGGGTTTGAGCATATTTTTAGCGAATGTGTAATTGAATCTCTAGCTTGCGGCACACAACCCCTATTTATAAGACTCGAAAATAAATCTTTTGGATCAAATCAAATCTAAGATGATAAAGATACAAAATAGATTCGACTTTTGCAAATCTTGATTTTATTAGATTTAATGTCATCGTATCAAATTTACTTTTTTCCAACAACTATTTAGTCAAGATTCTATCTAATTAATCTTTTCAAATTTTTTTCTTTTTTTAGTGATTTTCTCTTTTACTGAAATTTTTTTATTTTTTTTTATCATTTTTCAATTTTTTTTTATTTTCTAAATTAGGACCCCAAAAACAAAGATTAGAACTACGATGAGGTAAAAATAGAGTGTCTACATAAGTTATTCTCACATCGGGAACTAGTTTGGTAGTTAAGTTAGGAATTGATTGTACCGTATAGACTAGAATATTAGTTAAAAGCTAAATAAAAGAATTAGGATACCTAAGTCTAATGTAATTAATTTCACATAATGGATCAAAATAAGTTCCTAGGGTTTACATATAAAACTTGTAATCAGAAACTAAATTAGAACCTAATTTAGAAACTGATTCAAAAATTAAATCAGAACCTAGCTTAAATTAAGAATAATTGTAAGGGACTTAAAAACCTGAATAATTAGGTATAATGAAACTCTAAACTAAAAATAAAAATAAGAATTACAGAATAAAACCTATTTATGGAAATTATGTGGAAACTAAAGTAATATATGTACTATAGGGATTATTGGAGATGGTTTGGGCGAGTTGCACCTTAAGTAAGCAAGGAGTCTAGGTAAGTTGGGATCACACATTATTGTATTTTGGAGTACTATTTTATAGTACTCGGAGACTTATGATTATGCTTGACTATGCTTATAGATAGCTTAATTGTACGCATGCCTATGTGTGTGTGTTTTTGAGTTTGATTATATGATTCTGGTTTGATGTTTTGGATTGAAATTGTGTGATTTGTATGAAATGCTTGAACACTATAAATTGAATCTAACTAAATATATGACTTGTAAGTCTAAATAGATTTGCATAACAACTCATTACGAGAAATATTTAGGGTTCTCCAACAAAATACCAACCATTTTGAAAGGGATAGCGTTGGGTAGCATAATGAGTTCCTTCTTCATCCTTAGTCAAACTAAGTGACAAGAGAGAAGGTTGCCACAAAGGGTGAAGTTAATGGTTTGAAGGTAGTCGAAAGAGGAGTGGTGTCTCCATTGCACAAGCTTGGGTTTGATTAAAGCTATTGCATAAACATGGAAACTTCTTAACCTAGATTAGAGCGAGTATAATTTCTCTAATCTCACAATAGACCGAATAGCATTGTATGATAGCATTTGCATGATAGCATTTGCATGTATATGCATTCATTTAATTAGCTTAGTTGATAACCTTGTTTGTGTTTGAGTTATAATTTTAATTTTTCGTCCCAACATACTAAGTGGTTAGTTGCTTATATCCCTATAAATGTTATTGTAGGTGCTAGCTAAGAAGCGGCTATATAACTATCCTATAACTATTAACTGTTGGATCCCGAAGAGTGAGGATATAAACCTAAGGATCAATTATACTCTCAAGTTTAGATTTTATCTTTAAAGCTTTTAATATTAATTTATGTATTACTCAAATAGATTATTTTAGTGTAAATATATATATATATATTTTTTACGATTTCATAGATAAATAACATATTTAATTTATGAACTGTTTATTTCAAAATTAGTTTATTGTATACGTTTTGTGTGAATTAAGTCTAAGATACTAGCCGTAATGTCAACTTTTATCTTATAATAGTTTGCATGATGGGACTGTTACGACTTTGTCATTTTGAGGTATGACAGAGGAGGTTTTGAAGGTGCATCCTCACTATGACCTTTCCTATCTTGACTTCATTAATGTAGATAATGATGATAAGGATGAAGATGACGAGTTAAGGGAGGAGGATGTAGACTAGGAATAAAGTCATGAAAACCCTGAGCTAGTGGAAGTTCCTACCCTGGTAGAAGGTCCTTTAGTTGACAAAGATCCGGATACAGTCGGCAAGAAATTAGCTGAAGAGACCTTTGTTTGATTTGTTTAATTTAATGTTATTTGTTTTCGCCGATCTCTTGCTATTATATAGTTGGACTTCCTTTTTCCTTCCACTTAACTAATATACTTTTTGTTGTTTACTATTTTACGCGTATTTCTTTTACGAACATTTAATCAATAAGCATTAACATGACCTATTTTGAAGAGACCAAGTGTTTGGTACTAGCATTCCTTAAGTCAAGTGGTGATATGATATGGGGAAAGTGTACTTATCAAATTCTAATATAGCTGATATGAGTTCGAGTCGATCCCTTAAAGACCCCAAATATTAGTATTAGCCTTAGTTCTATTATTTAACCAGACAAATTTAATTCAATAACTAAATTCTTTAAACTAAAATTTTTCGCAATGAATTAATATAATAATTAATCAAGAACTAAATGAGAAAACAAATTACTAAAGATTAACTTCAAGACTTAATGACGTACCTAGATTTTGATTCTCTAAATATTCATAAGTAACTTTCCCTAAAGATAATCTAATTAAATATTTAATTTCTTCTTAATTAGGAGAATTCTCTTTTAATGTTAATAACTTTCTTAAGCTTATTAACCCTAATTTCTAAATTATTTGATTGAATCTCTTCCCCATAGCGTAATCTAAGATTGCATTAATTGTGCAACAAATTCTCTTAAAAATATAATAGTAAAATAATATTATAATTCTGAAAAAGTTCTTACAATTTATCTCTAACATTGTACAAACTTCCATCAAGAATGTTAGGCCTCATTATATAAGAAATCTCTTGATATTCTTGTAAAATATCAAATTTAAATTAATAACCTATAGAGTTATTAACCTAAAACATACAAGAATACACAATTGATTCAAAAAGAATAAAGATCTTTATTAGATCTAAATAAAATCAATCGTTGCATGTAAGATCTAGGTTCATAAGATTTAGATACTAAAAATCTACTCTCTATACATCGTAAAATAACAAACTAAAATCAAGGAGTAGAAAAGAGTAGAAGAAAGAATCACCAAAATCCACAAAAGTTGAATATTGAGTCTTCTTTTTGCGTTGCTCTCTTGAGTTGTCTTCGTTTGAAAAGTCTTCAAAAAGTTGTATTCAAAGTTCTCTCTAGAAAACCCTAATAAAGCTTTATATAGGAAGTGAAAAAAATAGGTCGGCTGCAAACGACATGACTGAGGACATAATTTTATCCCCTGGTCGTGTATTTCATTATGATATACATTTTCTCTCTTTTTTTCTTTTTCTTTTTCTTTTTTAACTAGGAACAACATGATTGAGGACATGGCCATATCGTTTGGCTGTGTATTTGACTGTAACACTTGAAAATAGCCTCCAAATTAGTTGGAAATGACACAATCAAGTTATTCGGTTGTGTTGATTTTCAAATCTTCATAACTTGCTCATTTTAACTCCAATTTGAGTAAAACTTGTTTCTATCTTCTCATTGTCTCATATAGATCATTTCAAAACCTAGAAAATATAATTTTACTCAAATTAAGTATTATTATCTAAAAATAAACTCAAATTTCAAAGGAAAATCATGAAAAAACACCATATAAAATATAATTAATTTAGAACTTATCATGATATGATATATTTGCCCACTAATCCCTTATAGTGTAGACTTAGGGATTCTAGAAGCATTAGATTCATTCATTTGTCAAGTTGGCTTAAACTTTAAAATTTTTTAATCCATTAACCGTAGTTAAACAAAACATAATAGGATAAAACTATGACAACATAAAAGCATTTAATAGAAACAATACTTCATCAATACTTCATTGCATCATTACTTGAAAACAAACAACATTGATTCAAAAGAAACTATGAAAGCAAACATGTAGCAACACTAACAAGAAAGTTACATTCAGAATTTAGCTTAAATGAGGGGATCACTTAAAGTACAACTTTAGATTCTCAACATTCCACACTTTGGGAACAATTTGTCCATCCAATCTCTCTAACATGTATGTACCATTCCCCTACAGCTTCTCGAATCTAAGTTGGGTCTTCTCTATTTGTTGCGAGCTTCCCTTTGCCATCCTATACCCTTATCACTTCCATCTTATGGAACATTAAGTCTCTAAGATGGAAAATCCTTATGCTTTACTTTCTAATTATAATATCGTGTTGCTCTATATTGATATGCCACATTTCTAGCCATTTTTATGTCTCTAATTTCTTGGCAATAACATCAAAGCTTTATATGTGTAAATTTTGAAGCTCTAGTTCGATAGGTTAAACAACTTTTGATCTAAATGCTAGCCGAAAAGGAGTTTCACCTACTTAAGTCTTGTATATAGTCCTAGTCCTATATCCCCAAATGATGTTTGGAAGCTCATTAGCCCACTTTCCTTTGTATGATCTACTCTTTGCTTTAGACTATATAATATGGTTTTGTTTACTACTTCAACTTATCCATTAGTTTGCTAGTGTGCAACTAAGGTGTAATTCAACTAGATGCTGTTCTTGTTGCAAAAAGCTTGAAACTTATCATTGTCGAAATATGGAGGACCGTTGTCAGTAATAATAACCATATAAGGGACTCCAAATCTCGATAAGATGAAACTGAATAGAGAGGACTCAACCTTCTGCTTAGTAATTTTTGCTACGGTCTTAGCCTCCATCCACTTAGTTAGGAAGGGTCTTAAGATGTCTAAATCCTACTAAGCAAAATGCTAGGGATTAGTTAGATATAGTAATTCATTAGAGGGAGCATGACCTATTGCATCATGCTTTTGGCATTGCGAGTAATGCTGTACCAAATCCCTTGCATCTTTTTCATGGTTGGCCAATAATAACCAAGCCTTAACTTAGACATACAATGTTTGGAACTTCACATAGTGTGAGTCGCTAAAATTGTAATTAGAGCAATCATACTTGGATTTAGGGCATTTAGGATAAACCTATTTGATTGAGCCTACACTTTATAATTGGGTTAGAAAAGTTAGTAAAAGTGACTTGATGAAGTTAGATTGTAAAAATAGGAGTTTTATACCAATACAACCTCTTTTTTGAAAAATATTATGAAAAAGGGCTCGTTTTGAAAAAAAAAAAAATACTAATATGGTATAGTGAAGGTGCATGCAGTGTGGGTAGTTTTAACACTAAAGGCACATCCAGTACATGCACCTTCAGTAACCCATAGATTTGGAATTTGAATTGAAGGTATATGTACTAGATGCGCCTTCAGTGTTCAAATTTACACTAAAGGCGTACATGTACCCTCAGTATCCCAGTTTCAATTGACATGCACTACCTTCAGTGTAAATTTTGATACTAAAGGCTCATCTAGTACACGTGCCTTCAATTTAAATTCCACTTATGATTAAAAATAATTGTTATTAAACATAATAATTTCCCCCAATTCAAAACGATAAAGTAATGTTCTTTTAACCCTTAACTTGCAAACTAAATGGAAAGTTTAATATAATAATTAATTACATGAAATCACAATTAGTAGAATGTCTCAACAAAGATAGTAAGTAAGAAATAGGCATACGGGATGATCATCCAATGACCATATGAGTTAGATACAAGAAAAAATAACTGCAAATTGTAATATTGGGATAAATAAACAATGCATTGAACTACAATATCTGATGAAAAGTAAATTATATTTCTATTAATTAGTATATATACAAAATTTGCAATGAGTCAATGATAACATCAATACAATGGCCTAAAAAGAAGAAAACAAAAACAATAGACAAAACATATGTACTAACGCCTACACCGTATAAAGGTCCTTATGGCACAAAAAAGAAGAGAATGCCCTCGTCTATCATGTAACTAAGTAGGCTGAAGTGGTAGATCGTCAAGATTAAGTTCTTTAGGAGGAACTGGGTTGGCTGGATGGGCTGGATGTAGTTGAATGATGCCCTCACCCATGGATGACTGTGTAGGGGTAGAACGTTGCTTTTGAGGCACTAATGCAGTCATAAGATCAAGATGTTGCTAGAACTCAGGAATCATGTAAGAGCTAGATCTAACCCTAGAGTTGGATTCAGCCCCCAAGGTGGAGGCAACACCTAACTCAGGATATGTATTGTATCCCTCATCAATATGCCTAAGGTTAATGGAATGACACATATGTAGTGAGATATCATCATCGAAGTCTGCTCGACGACATCCTGTTCGAGCCCTACCTCCTCGAACTTTAGCTCTACCCCTAGGTGGTGCACAAGGAGCTGGTATATCCTCATCAGCAAATGGTTCTTGCTCCTTGCTATGGTCTACATGGGGTGGCTCATGTATGCCCTCTTGCTATTGGTATATGATAAGGCCACTGTGTTACTCAATGAAATCAAGTGCCTCATTTGTAATGTCCAACGTTGTAGGATAGTCTAGTACCAATCTGACACTCTTGAGCAAGTCCACCTGAAATAAGTAGAAAAACAGTTATCTGTACATATGATAACAAGTATGTCTGTGTTGAAAAAAATGAACAATTTTAGATGTACGTACCAATCAATCGATGACAACTTCGTGGTGTGTAATGTATTGCTAGGTGATCTATCTATACTACGACCAATAACTCTTGTTGACCCTTTGAGGACCCTAGATGTATACTAGGAATCTGTATCTTTGTCCCTAAGCATAGATGTAGGAAGAGTGTGTGTTGATCTAGTCAACATATATCTTAACCTGGAGGTCCAATTGGTGGAGCTGCTTTGAGGTGTCAACCTACTGTAGGACGTATTGGTATCCATCGAACTATCGGACGATACGGTCTAAAAAGCACCACTTAATGAGGTGGAAACATATGAGTAGTACTTGGGTAGTCCAAATGTATTGCTCAATAATACAGTAGTAAGGTAGCAACTGCAACAACTCCTCTGTATAAGGCTCCTAAATAACCCAATAGGTATAAGAAAAAAGGAAAAAAAAAATAAACAATCAATTAAACAATGATGGTTATCACTTACAGATGAGAAAAGGACAACAAATAAGATAACTTATCATATCATACCTACTGCGTCGGCTACATGTCAAAAGTTATGCGGTACTCATCTATGACATGCATCGAATGTTGAGTTGTATCCTATACTATCCTCCATCTGGCCACCAAAGGCCTATCCCCGTCGATAATAAAGCCATATAGACCAAGGGGTGGGGGTTATGTAGGAATCTATCCCAAGCCCAAACTTGTAGTAAAATCGCACCCCTCCTACCTCATGCGCATCGGATGATGAGGCAGAGCACAGCTATTAGTACAACCATGCTAAGCAAGCGCTATCTTAGCTAAACTGCCTAACTATTGAGAAGTCCTCTAGTAATGGCAAGAACACCAGGTGAATAAGGTTAGAGGATTTATCCATAAATATGAATCCTCCCATCAAGCTAAGTATGTATGCATGTGTGTATTGTCGGATCGTCTCGTTGTCCGCTGCAAGGGGAAGTATCTGAAAGTGCTCCCATAACTACATTAGAGATAAACGAGCACCCCTTATTTGAGCAAGCCTTATGCCCTACAGCCTCTCCCTTATGTTAGGCCAGCTCTCCTCATCATCCGTTTTTGTTTAGCTCGCCTCCAGAAACCCCTCAACTGAAAGTCTAAGCTGGAGCTCTACATCTTGCAGTGTGATGGTCGCTTCTTTAGTGGGTAGGTGGAACGTATGTATCTTGGGCCTCCATCTCTCAATAAGTACCATAATCAGATGCCAATCGAACATACTAAATGGGAGTTGTGTAACTCCCCAGAACCCAGCCTTTTATATGTGAGGCTCTACCCTAGGATGAATAAGAATATCTCGCTCATCCTTACGTAATGACTTCTCACTGCGCCGAACTCATAGTGCATAGGCTACCTCCTACACAAATATTCATTGAAGTTAGCGAGTAACACATCTTTAATCAAATATTTGATTGTAGATGATAATGACATTACTTACCCTATCCTCCCAGACGACCTATAAACGATAACTAGCTTGCCTTGCAAGTATGCATGGATCAATCGGTCCTAGCTTCATCTATCTTACGAACACATGCAAAAATGTTTAGTACACCTAAAACAAAAAAAAAAAGAACAAACTTGTTAATCATTATACCTATGTATGTATTATAATGTAATGCTTAGATAGAAAGGGAATATGTACCAGCTTTATTAATATTTGGACACCTCTTCCTATTATGTCCTTCTCGCCTACATACGCTGCATCTAGTTTTTTTTTTTACCTCTCTCAAACGTCCATCTCCATTTGATATTGCTTACTCTTAGGTTTACCTTTCTTTCATAGTAAGTCAATGTTCGGGTGGAGATAAGGGAAGTTAACTTACGGCCAGTTAAGCTTATCACCAGTAGAAATGAGCTTGGTAACAATCTATTTGGTTTGCCCACTTATACCAGGCCCTATCGCCAATTTACTATATATCCTTATGCTAGTAGCAGCAGCACATGCATGGGAGTAAGGGATCATATATATTTGCCACTTCTGACAAGTGCAAGTGCGGCCCCTAAAGTTAACTGTATGTGTCCATCCTCCTCCCTTCAATCATGTTCCTGTCATTTGACTACCAATTAAAACCTAAAAAATACCATTTTAGAAGCTAAATGAAATGACTTTATGTGCGCTTGCCCACCCCCTCCAAGTTTCATACATCTTTATAGCGTAATCAGTATAAGTCTTGCTAGCATTGATTGCCTCCTTGGCGTCCTTATGCCTCTCCTCCCAATAGGCGATACGATTGTAAAATATCTTCTTAACCAATGTAGTGATGGATAATCCACTCATTGATTTCAAAATGGAGTTATAACTCCAACAATGTTTGATGTCATGTATCCAAAACGGTAACATCCATTATATGCAAGAGTCTACCTGTCCAAATCAATATTGTCGAACTACGTGGGAGCATCCTCCTTAATTTATGCTAATTTCTCCATGAAACATTCGAATTTCCTTTGCTATACATGAACACCTGCAAACCAAACAAGTTTCTTGCACAATTGGTTTTTGCAGACTATATTGAAGTTACTAGCAATGTACCGCCGACTGTATCTCCAAACTGCAAACAGTGGTTGCTAGCTTACTAATGGTTTCTTGTATACAAAATCAATACTGGATGCCTTGTCGGATATAAGACATAAGGTTTCTCCCTTCTGGCCAACTACATTCACTTTAAGCTTAAGTAGGAACTACCCCCAAGTTTCTATCGATTCTGTGTCAACAAGATCAAATGCCAATGGAACTATTAAATTGTCCCCATCCATGCTATAAGCTACCAACAACTTATGCCTATAGTTTTCATATAAGAATGTTCCATCAACACATACAATAGGTTGACAATATTTAAAGGCTTCAATACACAACTCAAATGTCCAGAAAACCCACTTGAACTAGGACTAACCTTGCTTTGGCAAACTACTCTAGCCCTAATCTACTTGTGTTCCTGGGTTGCTCAACTTCATTGCATTTAATAGTCTCGGCAATTAATTATACAACGTCTCCCAATTATCGTATACCATCTCAACAGCCTTTCACTTAGCCTCAAAAACCCTTCTAATGCTTATTATATACCCGTACATAGTTTGTACATTAATTGTAAGATTAGGTGTCTTAACATGAAGGTTGTTTCGTACACTATTGATGAATAGTGTAGCCATTATGTTACTGTCATGCTAAGGATGATCCTAGTTCATCATTAGGTTCACACAAATGTATGGACTCTTAGAATTGTTATTTTGAAAAGACTCTTTACTTTCTTCAAGCAAGCCTGTAGCCTCCACTTACAACTTTATTCTTTCTTTATATAGTAGATCACATATACAATCGATTTCAAAATATCCACATGAATATCACAGTGGTTCCTTACATGGAACAACTTAACTGTATCTATGAGATCTTTCTTCGTATTGAAATGCATACTGACACTCAATTCATCGGAATTGCTGATGTTGCTACACATTTCATTAACATCTCTCTCAAATGTTATGTAGCTGCTACCATCATATTGATTATTATAAAATGGGGTAGGATCTCTCATAAGCTTGTCCATCGGTTCATTTATTAGCCGAAAGTCCTAAACTACCTACTGAAAAATACTTTACCAGTACGACGATGGGGCTTGCTTAGGTTGTCTCCATAAAATGGCTGGACCAGTACATTGCTCCTGATAACATATTGTCTCACTTGGGCCTCTTCCAAATTCTTAGCATGGTCATCTTCGAGGCCAACATCATCTTCATCACCATCCCCATCATCCTCATCACCATCTATATTTGCCTTATCCTCCCTATCATTGTCGACATTTATGTCCATGTGCATTCTCTTTATATACGGATCATAAGACTCTTTATATTCGATAATGGGAGCCAATGCTTCATCAAGCTATTCTTCTATGATATTTACGTATTTGTACTCAGGGAAATCAATGTGCGGTTCATTTGACCGATCCACATTTGTTTGCTTTGCATCGGTCATTGTTGAATGCATATTAGGATTCGGAAGGTTTGGATTATCTGGCTCATGTATTTCATGCTCATAAAGAGCACTCGATTCCCTAATGTGCCTTATGTATGCTTCCTAAATGCTCCATTCCCTAAAAGACTCTACTATCTCAATGAAATTCTCAACATCATCATCGACTCTAATGGCTATTAACTTGTAGACAACTCTAGTATCATGAAAAAGGGATGCCTGTGTACGAGTTCAACACCACTCGGGTCAACTCTAGCACATCCATAAATTCTCCTACTGAAATGAGAGAAGTTTGAATCTCTACTAATTTTCAACTTCTTAACGAGTTCATTATCATACTCCGGCCCCCAACTACCCATCACTATATTTTCGATCGCATAGACAATAGCTTTCACATAATTTATTATTTTCACCCTAATAATTTCACGATAAACTGAATATTTAGATAACATTAAAAACTTCATCTATACATTAAGTGATGACTTTACAAAATGCACTTAGTCATCTCATTAAGCTACGTTGTATACTCCCTAACTTTAACTATTTAAGTTGGCACAATACAATCAAAATGCCAATATATATATAAATATATATATATGTACACAATAATTTCTGCTTACATTCCAACATTTTTCATAACCATATTCGTATAACTTATGTACTACAATACAAAAAATTCCTAAATTTAGATAACATATAATAAATTTTCATGAAATATTAATAATTTACACAATTTACGGTACATTTATAATTATGAAATTTATGTAATTAAGTAACAAATTTATTTCTAAAAAAAATTGCATAATATCGATTACTAGTAACATAAAAAAGTAATTAAAAAAATCATGCTTAGAAGTTATAGATTATTACCTATTTTAGACGTATACTCGCGTTAAAAAATGGTCTGGTACTTCAACTATGGATCCCCTCAAGTTTTCTCTGTGTTTTGAAAATTTTTAGAAATTGATATAGGTAAAAATGAAGTTTGGCCATGCGAATTGGGGTTACTCGTATTTTTTTTTTTCAAAACAAGCCATTTTCTATAATATATATATATATATATGTATATATATATTGAAAAAGAGGTTGTATTCGTATAAAACTCGTAAAAATAGCGACCTAAAATCCAAATTTCAGCCTTAGAAGTATAATTATATAATATAGCGTAAAACCTATTGGAACTCTTAAAATCGAGCTTAGAAAGCGATAAAGACTTGGAGATAAGTTAATTAAGTTATAAAAAAAAATAATGTAGCATAATATACTATATGAATATACATGTATTTTTATGAATACAGCCGGTATATATTATAATCATACCTATAAATTAATTCAAAAACTTAAAATTATATTAAATAAGCAATAAATTTGCAAAATTAATTAGAAAATATATCTTAAAAGTAAAAGACATGATAGAAATAGAATTATATAAGTATAATTATACGTTACATGTATCGAATATATATGATATATACATGTATATTAGCAAAATTACCAAATATTATCTAATATACATAAAATATTAATAACTAACCTAAAATCAACTAAAACTTATCCAAATTGCAAACAAAATCTTGGAAATTGCTAGAAACTCACTATAGTAGCAATTAAGACTTAGGAAGGTTGAATCAAAAGGCAAATCCACAATTATAAGCCCCCCTCCTACTTGCTTAAAAGGAGAAAAACAAAAGGAAAATTACTTTTGACCAACATTAACCACTATAAATAGTAATATACCTCAGACCTTCATTGTTTTAGCATTTTGGAATCTAAGGAGCAATAGAAAAATTCTGGAAAATTAGAAAAAAAATTACAAAAAACAGAGTAGCTTAGTTCCTCCGCCAATCAATGACTTGCTATTGAACCCCATTAACTACCACTAGTCTACCCCATATGCCACCTATTTGATAACCCCCCACCAGCCAACAATGGTTAGAGCTCCGATGAACACACGGTTCAAATTTCTACCCTATTTTTCCTTTAATTTATAAAAATATTAAATCAATTAGAAAAATTCTAGAAAAAAAATTATTCCTAAGTTATTTTAGATATACTTTTATGTGTAATTTTATTTTTATAAAATTATGAATTTTTATATACTTACTTAACAAAGTTACTATTTGTATGAAATTTCAAATTTGAAATAAATATATTTAATGATGTTATTTTTAGTTGAAAATTTTTCTATAGATTAAATGTTATACCTAGTTAATTGCTATGTAGGCCAATTTTGAATTCAAGTATGTTTAGTATTTATTACATTTTTTTATCCTAAAAATATGGAAAATTATGAGATAAATTAATTTTTATAAGATTAATTGATGCAATTACTATCTACTAACTTTTGTAGATTTGTAATAAAGTTAGGACATGTTAGAAATAATTTTATATGAAAATGATAATATTTGTTTGATAAAATGCAAATTAGGGGTAAAAATGTAATTATGCGTATATAGGCATTAAACCTGATATCATGAAACTATTTGTTGACTAAATTTTTTATATTTTTATGAGTCTAGAAATTTTTGTGGAATTATTTGGTGACTCAAGTTATTTATTGTGAATTTTTGTATTAAAGTAACTTAATTTACCAATCGAGATACGTTTTTAGCAATATTAAGCTAAATTATAATGAATATTTGAAAGAATCCTTTACATATCCTTACTGATCATATTTGATTAGGATGAATTTCCATTGTATTTTGTGATAGTTATTGACTTGGGATACAATATACGTAAGTTGTTATTAGATATTATATATGTTACTAAGCTATTTTAAGAAATTATATTAAATAGAGCTTACTTATATAATATGAACATAATATAATAATGATTGTTATAAGGGAATATAGGTATAATAGAAAATAAAAATACTCTTTAAAAGTTATCTCTCAAGATAGAACCCGTAATATATATCGTCAAGTTCGTATGAATCTAATGATGCCACTTTTATTGAAATTAAATAATCCTAGGTAATATAACCAATATTTATACAAAATTGTGAAAATTTACATACTACGATAAGCCTATCTTAATTAAAACATAGCTTGACTGATTAAAGATATATTTCAATTCAATCATAACGATATATTATAAATAATAATATAATTATGTATATTATTAATGCTCACTAACTTAATATAACTTACATAATAAAAGTATAATAGATACATATTTAAATAAAATTATATTCCACCATATAAGAATGATAATATACTTTAAATATATATTTTTATATATAACTTCATGGTGATATAAATAGTAGATAAAACCTTAATATTTTCCTAATTCTTACGAAAACTAAATCTAGGTTTTGGTATACATATAGGGTCTCTTAATAAGCAGAATGTTGATGGTACAGGCTTACTGCAATGAGCATCAATATAAATAAGTTAAGATTATAGTTTCACCGCTTGTTGAGATATTATATCAAAATATCTAGAGGCTTAAGAGTACTAATGTCTGTGATTATAAAATTAGCTGTCTGTACACAACCATGTCTGTGATTGGTATTCTATTTATAACAGGAGTTGAACTCCTTAGTTTGCTGCTCTATATGATTTAATAGTTTTGTATTCTATGAATTTGTCTATCTACCCCTAAATGGAACTAATAGTGATCAAACTGCTAACGTAACTGAACATGCATAACAACCACTAAAAGAACGATTAGGAGTGTCAAACCAAATATCAATTCCCTTTAATGAGGATAGTTGAAATTGTCATTTCCCTATCTTTAGTCAAACTAAGCGACAGGCGAGGAGGTCATAGCAAGGATAAGGGTCGTGGTTCAAAAGTGATTGCAGGAGGAGGGTGCTCTCTATTACATAAGCTTGGGTTTGATCTGATTTGAGTTACGGTAAACTCTTCAATCTAAGTTAGAGTAGATGTAATTTCTTTGACCTTACAATAGACCGAATAACATTGTGCGAAGTTTCAAGTGATTGATTGCATTGTATTATAATTAATAACTTTATTTGTAATTGTATGGGACTCTTCTATCTCCATCCTACTTATTGAACTAGTTGAGTTTACATCCCAATAGACTCTTTTGTAGGTGACGAGTGAAAGTTCAAGATGTACATATATCACCACCTCCAAGTTAGTACGCAGTTGACTGAAAAAGTAAGGAAAGGAAAATCTATTGAATCTGTGCTTTTGGCTTTTCTTTTTGTTTTGAGGAAACTAACTAAAAATCCTTATAATGCCTACTAGTTTCTTTTCTAATTGTAATTAGACTTCAAGACCTGTGGCTTTTGTAAACTCTTAGTGTAAATTATAACTTTATATGTAGAAATGCTTATGCAAGCATCGTTGTATTATCGGACAATAGGTTGTCTTGAATAGGTATTTTGAAAAGCCATACCACAAATTTGATTATTGACAAGGATTAGATTGGATGCTTTAAGTTGGTTAAGTCGTGTGTGTCTTGTGTAGACTTTATCTATGATAGAATAGTAGATGCAAGATCAACTTTTATCTAATTTTAGTTTACATAGCAGGACTGTTACGACTTATCCTGTTTAAGGCGTGATACATAGTTACTGCATATGCCAGCATGAAGTTCGGAAAGACCTCATTGCACCTCTTTGAGTGGGAGGTAACAAAGATAAGGCTGGTAAAAGCCATGTTTGTATAACTAGTTGTTGATTAAGGTATAATTAGTGGTTCAGTACATGAGCCTCCGAGCTTCTTTCCCATAGGTAAACAATGCTCTGTCTTTTAGATAGTCAACAACTAGATCCATCTAAGATTTTTTCTATGACGCAAGTTGTTGTCAAGCTTAATTTTTTTCCAAATTTTTATTAATTTGACCAATATTAAATCTTACCCATTTAATATTGATCATCAACTAAAAACTAAGAAAAAACCAAAGTTTTTAAATGTGTTTTGAAAATTCTTGGAGTTGCTACCTAACCGAAATTGGGAAAAGGAGTGGGTTAGGTTAAATCAATTGGATGGATTGATTTAACCTAAACACTGGTCTACTTGAAAAACTGATTTTAAGAAAAAGGTTTTGAAAACCAAAGATTTTGGATTCATGGGCATTCGTATTAAACCCTTAACGGGTATCGCTATTTAACTTTCCAAATTTAGATTTATATTTCAAAATACCTTTTAAAGAATTTAACTAATTCACAAGTAAAAAGTAACATCTATCGAAAAATTATCTAAAGTGGGAAAAATAATTTTTTTTTCAAATTCTAAGTCGCCTCGTAATTACTACGAGTGCTAACGTACTTGCTATTCGGGATCAAACTTCCGTAATCTATTTAAGAAAATTTTAATTTGTTGATCATTTTTAATTTTGAAAGATTAGCCGAGTTAACATGCTCTTAATTGCTTTATTTTGTTTTAAAGAAAATACCTAAAAAAGAGTCCTAATTTTAACGATCTTTTTCTTTTTTAGAAAAAGGATTCTAAAGAAGCCCTATTTTCAAAGTGTTTACTCATTTTTATTTTTGGAAAGCAAACTTTTCTTAGTCATAAAACAATTTTCTAATTTTTATTATTTTTATTTTATATTATCTTATTTTATTCTTTTATCATTATTTTTTCTAGTTTAAGTTTTAACCAAGAAACTAAATAAATAAAAAAAAACTAAGCTGCTTTATCTTTTTTTTTTTCCTTCTTTTTCTCTTTTTTTTTTTACTTTTTCTTTTCCCTTTTTTGAATTTTCCCTTTTTTAGTCACAATTACATTAGAATAAATAAAATAAAAAAAATAATACAAAACAATAAAAAATTGCAAAGAGGGTCGAACTAAGTGCTTAAAGTAAGTCGGATCTCGGGCAAACTATAGGTTAGATCCAGAACTCCATGAGTTACGGGTCAGGTTGCTAAGAATTGAAGCAATCGGTCAATGGAGGTGATTCGATGTGTTCTAGGAGGTTTTCTAAGGGCATGAAGGTGGTTTTATGATTTTTTTATTGGGGAATGTAGGTTTAGAGAAGTGCAACGACTTAACTTGGCCGTTTGGTGGATGTGGCTGCTGACGGTAGTACACAAGTGCCTACTAAATGTTGTTGTCAAGTATTATTATATGTGCTTTGAAGGGCTATGAGGAGAGAGTGTCAATGGTGGGTTGGAGTTGACCTGATTGTTGTCGATGTTCCTAAGCACTACTACAAATTGTAGTAGTGGTCAATGGTAATCGAGTGGCATGGTTAGAGGATAAAGCAGATAGAGGGTTTGTAGATTAAGGAGTAGGTCGAGAGCGAGAGGGGGTATTAGTCGATAGGGCTACATGCGATGTTGTTTGCTATTTATGGCATTGGGTTAGGGTTGGGATTGTGTCATGCTTACACAATGTGGCGGCTATCCTTATACGAACGAGTATGGAGTAATGCTTATAGGTCATTGGGTTTGTAGATTTAATTCATAGTAGGCTATGTGGGGTGCGAGATTGAATCAAAAGAAAGTATGCTTGTATGTGGAATTTATTGAAAAATTGAGGCAATGTGAAGGGGATAAGTTGGAATTACGTAATAAAATTTACGAAAAGAAAGGGAAAGTGAGGGAAAGAGGGGGAAAGGGAGAGAAAGAGCTCATTAACGTAGCACCACATAGGCACCATGTTAGCCATGTTAACCAATTAACATTTGCTACAAGTCGGGCCGACATGTGGCCTTAACCAAATGTGAACACGTGGTATCTACGGGTAGAAAAAATAAAAGTCACTTTGTGCCTATAATAGGATTTGAACCTAGGATATCCATGCTATTCCAAGTGCAAGTTAAAGTATAATACTGTCAAATTGTTGGCTTATATCTTATCCATATATGCAATCAAATTGCATATATCGATTACGTGGCCTTGACTTGATCAATTTCTGACCTAGACCTAATACCCTTTATGCATCCCAATCCAAATGATATTTAAAAAACTAAAACTAATTAAATTTTCTAGTTAAATTATCTGCTTCTCTTTCTCTCCCTGTTTTTATTTTATTATTTTTTCTAAATTTGCTATTATTTTTATTTTTCTAATTTTTTTTTATTTTTTGTGCTTTTTTCCTAAATTCAGATCCTTTACCCTATTCTAAAAATTCTAAAATTATAGGAGGACAAAAATGGAGTATTTATAGCTATCCTTCTTTATCATGAAGTTTGAGTAAAAATGTGCTATAAAGACAAATTGAGATACAATTTTTGCCTTAGGAATAAAATTGCCCTAAGTAGCGCTATAAATAGCTAACTATCCTAAGTATGATCCACTAAGGATTTAGTGAATGAAAGAGAGGGAATGTGCTCTAGGAGCTAACCGTAACAATAAAGAAGGTTTTAAAAAGGTTTTAATGCCCTAGCAGCTGGCTAGAAAAATTGGTTTGAAACCTAATATTGCCCTTTTGAGTTGACTAACCTAGGCGAATGAGTGAAGCACTTCTTGAGTTAGCTAAAACCCTAAATGAGAACCTAGTCGTACTCCTGTCACGCCCTGAACAAGAAGAGTTACAACAGTCCCGTTGTGTAAACTAATCTAAGATAGAAGCTGACCTCACAGCTACTATCGTAGACGCAGTTTACACAAGGCGCACAACTCAACCAGCTTGAAACGTTTGTTCTGACACCTGTTATTAACCAAACATGTGGTAGAGCTTTTACAAGTTACTTATTCTATACAACCTACTGTTTAGTATCATAACAGTATTTAAACAAATATTTCACGTCCAAAGGTAAAGTTTACAATCAGAGTTTATTAAAAATGACGGGTTTTACGGTCTATATACAATAAGTTAGAAAACTAGTGGGCTTCTAAGGAATTCCCATTTAGTTTTCCTAAAAACTTAAAGACAAAGCCAAAAGCTCAGGTTTAGTTAAATTCCTCGATCCTCACTTTCCCACACAGTAGCACATTAACCTGGGAACGGTGGTACCTGAACATCTTGCCTTCACTCAACATCTACAAAAGTGTCTATAGGGATGTGAGCACAACTAGCTCAGTAAGTGGGGTGGAGTCAGAAGAGTACCATACAATCACAAATAAGGTTAATAATCATGATGAAATGCAATGCAATCACTCAAATGAAACATCGCACAGTGTTAACCGGTCCACTATGAGGTTAGAGAAATTTCATCCGCTCCAACCCGAATTGAGGAGTTTCGTCGCGACTCAAGTTAGACCAAACCCGGACTTGTATAATGGAGAACACCCTCCTCCCATGACTGCTTTCGAACCATGGCCCCTAACCTCGCCGCAACCCCTTCGCCTGTCACTTAGTTCGACTAAGGATGGGGAAAGGACTATTTCAGCTATCCTCATCGAAGGAAGTCGGTATTTGGCTTAACACTCTTAATCGTTTTCCCCTAACGGGTGATTATGCATGTCCAATTACATTTTAGTCGAATAACCGTTAGTGTTAATCAAAGGTGACCAACAAGTTCACACAATATGGAATCCATGAAAATATGTAGAACAGCACACCAAGGAGTTGAACTCCTGTCACAACTGAGTATCATTCACATACATAGCATGCGCATAATCATCTAACTATAAATACAACCAGAAGTACTCTTGGGTCTCCGGATACTTTAAATAGTACCCAAACAGCAGTGAAGCTACAAGCCCAACTTACTTGTTTAGACATTCGCTATTGCTGACTTGAATTATTAACCGTCTTTGTATTGGAAGGTCCTAATTACATAAAAGGCCAAATTTAGTTTTCGTAATAATTACGAAAACATTAGGATTTTATCTAAAATGGTTATATATATATATATTATTTCCATAATATACCATTATGTTATCACTATATATCGAATTAAATTATTAATTATTGATACTGTACATCATATATACTATTACGTATTATATATCGTTTCGATTCTATCGAAACGTACTTTTTATTTATTAATTCACGTTTTAATTTCGGTAAGGTTACCAAAATATGTATATTCTTGAATATGATATAGTCTTGAGTTAATTTACTTAAGGTTGTCCGATTTCAACAAAATTAGTGTCATTGGGTTCGTATAGAGTTAACGATACATTTTATGAATCCTGTTTCTAGAGATGGCTTTTAATAGGTAGTTTGAGTTTTTAATACAATTATACATAATTATATAAAAATGATCGTATTATACGTAATTTACATTATTGAATTATATTTTATCTAATTTGTCCTTATATTGTAACATTACGAGTATTATTCGATTCTAATACACCTAAAGTGTATCTCGATCAGAAAACATTAATAAATAAAATAAAAATCTCCATTAATCCAATCTGATCAACAATCCTTTATATAGTTTTTATTTAATTATTTAATTCATTTTAGCCTATTAATATTACAAATACACCCCGACTTGTAATTTAAGCTATTTTACTTAATAAATTTGTAATAAATAGTTCGAGTTACCAAATAATTCCTCGAAAATTTCTATAGGATTCTAAAAATATAGGAAATTCAGTTATTACTTGGTTTTAAGTTTCCGACCTATTGCCTATATTTTCATATTAACAATTTTACCTCTAAATTATGATAAATTATTCAATTATAATTCTTTTAGCACCAAATTAATTTCAATCTGATTCAATACTATTACTATTTATTATAGATCAGTACATGTCCATTTCATCAATTAATTTCATAATTTCCCATGAAATTCATAATTTCAGCCTATTTTCGAGCTAATTTCAGCCCTAAAAATGCAATAAATATTAAAATTATTTAAATAAAATTTTGGGCTATGTAGCAATTACCTATATATTATACACATCCTACACAAAAATTTTCAGCTAGAAACAACATTATATAGTACATTTATTTTACAAATATAAATTCGGGTGAATTATAGATTTCTTAATAAAGTATATTAAATATTACGAATTTTTCAAAAATAAAAATATCACATGAAAGCATGTCTAAAATAACCTAAGTGTAATTTTTTTCATAATTTTCTGGGCGGATTTACTATTTTTTAGAAATTATTGAAAAATAAGGCAGAAATTTGACCTTGGTGTTCTTGGGTGCTTCGGTAGCCAGCGGCGGTTAGGCGGTTGTCGGACGGCCTGCACGGTGGGTGGACCGTGTGGGGTTGATTGGGTTTCACAGTAGAACCACTCTAGGTTAGGGTTCTACACTTTCACTAATTTTTTCTGTTTTTTTCTAAATTTGTTTTTTTTTTTCACGATTTTTTCTAATTTTTCTTTCTAAGTATTTCTGATTCCAAACTGCTAAAACTTTCATATCTGATGGTGTTGGCTTTTTATAGTGCCTCAAAGTCGGTTAAGGGATTTTTTTTTAATTATTTTATATTTTCTTTTCTAATTTCTTTTTTGTTTTCCTAAGCATGAGGTATTCTAATGTTGTAAATCTACTTTTTGAATCAGCAACCCCTTCCTATTCTCTTACCACGCATCATGTCCAGCAATCTCTAATGTATTTGATTAATTTTTCTTTTTCTTTTATTAGATAATTACTTAAATATAGATATTATATGTTAGAATTAGTTATTTAATTAATATACAAATTTATACCCTATGTAAATAACATGTGAAATATATAACTTTACTCATATAATTAAGTTTCTAGTATATCTTTTATTTTTAGGATATGTTCTAAAGTCAATTTCATGAATTCAACACAATAAATATATAATTACACAATTTAGGGTTAATTTACGGATATAATTATTATTTATACCAGGTATACTCGAAAAATTACGTATATTTTTATATAGTAAATTATACTACATTATCTCATTTTATAGCTCAATTAACTTATCTCTAAGTTCTCGTTGCAATCTAAGTTCAATTTTAGGAGTTCCGAACATTTTAGTACTTTATTAAATATTTCAATTTCTAAGGACAAAATTGAGATTTCGGGTCGTTATTACTAAAATCTAACTTCATTGTAATATCTTGACTAACTTTTTCATTCTAGTCGCAAAGTTTGGGCTCAATTGGATAAGTTTCCTTGAAAGCCCTAAATCTAAGCTTGGTTGTCCTAAACTCAATTTTGGGAACTTACAACCCCTATGCGCTAACTAACCCAAGTGAATGGGTGAAGTACTCCTTAAGCTAGCTAAAACCCTAAATAAGAACTTGGTTGTACCCTTATGAGTTGACTATCCTAGGCGGAAATGTCTCTCAAAAACTAGCAACTCTAAGTCATAATCAATTTTAGAAAACCTGGTTGTGCTCTTTTGAGCTCATTAACCTAGGCGAACGAGCAAATCATTCCTTGATCTAGCTAAGACCCTAAATTGAAACCTGGTCATGCTCTTTTAAGCTAACTAACCTAGGTGGGAGCCTCTTTGATAGATTAGCAACCCTAAATTAAAATTAATTCGAGAAAACATAGAAGTGCTCCTTTGAGCTGATTATCTTAGGTGAATGAGTGAAATGCTCTTGGAACTATTTAAGACCTTAAATGAGAACCTAGTTGTGCTCTTCTAAGCTGACTAACCTAAGCAGGAGTGTTTCTGGTATACTAGCAACCCTAAATTGGAATTGATTTGAGGAAACTTGGTAGTGCTCCTTTAAGCTGACGATCTTAGGTGAATGGGTGAAGTGCTCTTTGAGTTGGCTAAGACCCTAAACGAGAACCTAGTTATGCCCCTATGAGCTAACTAACCTAAGTGAGAGCATCTAAAATAGATTAGCAACCCTAAATTGGAATCGATTCAAGAAAATCTAGAAGTGCTCCTCTAAGCTGACTATCTTAGGTGAATGGGCAAACCACTACTTAAGTTGGCTAAGACCCTAAATGTAAACCTGGTCGTGCTCATTTGAGCTAACTAACCTAGGCAAAAGCATTTCTAGTGGACTAGCAACCTTAAATTGGAATCAATTTGAGAAAACCTGCAAGTGCTCCTCTAAGCTGACTATCCTAAGTGAATAAGCGAAACACTTTTTAAGTTGGCTAAGACCTTAAATAAGAACTTGGTTGTGCTCCTCTAAGCTAACTAACCTACTTTAAAGCATCTCTAGTAGATTAGCAGTCCTAAATGGGAATCGATTTGAGAAAACTTGGAAGTGCTCTTTTCAGTTGACTATCCTAGGTGAATGGGCGAAGTGCTTTTTGAGTTGGCTAAGACCTTAAATGAGAACTTGGGTGCTCCTCTAAGCTGACTAAACTAGGTAGGAGCGTTTTTAGTAGATTAGCAACCCTAAAATAGAATCGATTCGAGAAAACATAGAAGTGCTCCTTTGAGTTGACTTTCCTAAGTGAATGGGTAAAGCACTCTTTGAGTTGGCTAAGATCCTAAATGAGAACCTGGTTATGCCCCTATAAGATGATTAACTTGGGTGGGAGCATCCTTAGTAGAATAGCAACCTTAAATTGGAATCTATTTGAGAAAACCTAAAAGTATTCCTTTAAGCTAACTATCTTAGGTGAATGGCCGAAGTGCTCTTTAAGCTGGCTAAGACCTTAAATAAGAACCTAGTTGTGATCCTTTGAGTTGAATAACTTAGGTGGGAATGTCTTTGGTGGACTAGTGACTCTAAATTGGAATTGATTCGAAAAAACCTAGAAGTGCTCATCTGAGCTGACAATCTTAGGTGAATAGGTGAAGCGCTCTTTAAGCTTGTTAAGACCCTAAATGAGAACTTAGCTATGCTCCATTGAGCTAACTAACATAAGCGAAAGCGTCTCTGGTGGACTTGCAACCCTAAATTTGAATCAATGGAAGGAGGCACCCTATGGGCTTACTAAAGAGATTAGTGATGGGAATAGCCTTATAGGCTCACTAAAAAACGTTAAAGAGAGATCTGGTATTGCGAAGTGTCCCATAGGCTCTTTAAAAGAAATAGGTAGGGAGAAGCACCTTATGAGCTCTCTACGAGAGAAATTGGTATAGCGAAGTGCTCTATGGGCTTGCTAAAAAGAATTGGTAAAAAAAAAAGCGTCCTACAGGCTCGTTAAAAAACTTTAAAAAGATGGGGTCGAGATAGTGCTCTATGGTTGACTAAGACCTTAAAAATGGATTGAAGATGAGACAGTGCTCTAAGAGATGGCTAGAAACCTAAAAAATGATGAAAAATGTGACAACGCTCTAAGAGTTGGCTAGAACTCTAAAGATGGATTAAAGATGGGACGGCGCTCTAAGAGCTGGTTAGAACCCTAAAAAGGATGAAAGATAGGACAGTGCTCTAAGAGCTAGCTAGAACTCTAAAAGAGATTGACAAAGAGTAGGCGCCCCACGGGCTAGCTAAATCCTTGAAAGAAGTGAGATTGGGAAGGTGACCTATTTGAAAAAACCTCTTAACTTAAAAAATTTATAAATGAGAAATTTAGTGAAAACCATCTAGGACAAAAAAGAAAAAAAGCACTAGAGATGAGGTTACTTGATTTGAAAAAGAGTTAATAGACCTATAAGAAAATGACTTAGATTAATATGGTCAACTTAAAAGGTGTAGCTACATTGAAAAGGAAGTAGGTGACATGAATTGAAAGATTGGCTACTCAGGCCAACATAGATTAGAAAATGGACAAAATACTTATGACAACTCTTTACTTTCTCTCTCTTTTTTTTTTTTTACTTCTTCTTCTTTTTTTGTTTTGAAAGAGCTAACAAGGACAAATCCTTATTAAAGAGCAAATGTTATAATCATCCCCTTCCTTAGTAACTGTGTGGGGCATCTTACTGTCTCCTAACCTTAATGCTAGGCTTCCTTGTGGGACCTTGTGATTTTAAACATTTCTTTCTTGAGAAAAAGGTAACTAATGATTGAAGAGGGCCTCCTTGCGAACTCTTGGTCTAAATTACACTCTTAACTACAATCCCAAAAATTATAATCCATTTTACAAGTAATACGCCTTTGATCAATTTATTAGATCTTTTTTGGTCCAATACTATGAATTTAAGCTTTTAGTTAAAGGGTTTCAAAGAAGGCTAATGAGAATGCTTATTTTGAAAGATTTACTTGTTCAATCTAGGTGTACAAGTTAAGAACATTTAAGAAAAATTAGAAGTATGCTTATACTAGTTTCAAAAACAATTTTTATTTAAGATAAATTATTCTTTTGATCAAAAGAACTTTTATTAGGTAAGAGTGATATTGAAGGTGAAGAGGCCTCATATTTGTGATGGGTAAAGGTAGCTTTGCCTTTGTGATTTTAGATGAGTGTATATGGTCTATTTTTAAGTTAGGCATGTAGTTTAGAGTAGGCATGTAGTTTAGAGTGGGCATAAGGGCTTTTATGTTTCTTAGGAATATTTAGGCTTTAATTATGGGCTTTTTGATTCAATTTTACTGCCCTTACTAGGATGTGATATATCTTTTTAGGGCTTTCGTCTTATGCTTGGACCTAATTTTCTAGCCTCTTTTTTCTTTTTTTTTTTCTATCTTTTTAATTACTTTGCCCCATTACTTCTTGTCTTTTCTTTTGGCACTGAGAGTGATTATCTCCATTGTTGAGTTTTTGTCTTTTAAGAGATTCAAGGACCTAAATCTATGGATTTCTAGTATATAGGCTTGGGTGAGGTATGTATAAGCTTGAGGTGTTTGAAAAAGGAATTGGCTCTTCTTCATTTTAAAGAAAAATAAAAACTTATCAGAAATAAAAGTTGTTTTTAAGTTAATGTTACTTAAGTAAGCACAAATCAATTTTGTCCTTCTCCCCTAATTAATGATCTTAACATTCGAATTGCCCCATTATGGGGTAGTTCTTGACAAGGTTTAAATTTGAAAATACTTTAAATTAGTCCAACGGGGTTAACAAGGGATAATTGTGTTTGGGATTTGAAAATGAATGCCTAACTACATCTCAATCTGTGTATCAAATTCAAAATTAACCTCCTTTAAGGAATGGGTCCTTACTATGTTGTCACTCAACTCTTAAATTGTTAAGGCCTAGTGTACGGGATACAGTTTACCTCTTTTCATCTAAACCTTTTAAAGAAGAGTTACCAATTCTTAAGGGAGGAACCTATATTTATTTGCTCTAGGGTGGAGATTGACTTTTCTCCCTAGTTTCTTAAAATATGCCCCAGTGTGATACTCTGAATTCAAAATTGAGGTTGCATTTGACTTTGTGCTTTGACTTGGTTAGGTTTGGTTTTCTCACGAGACTAAGGGCTTTAACTTAGTTTGGCTACTTTGATAGGCTAAGGATTGTGTTTGGTTCAATTGCCTTGATGGGCCGTGGTTTGTGCTGTGAACCATAACCAAGAATAGATAAGACCAATTGCTGGATGAGTTTAAGCTTACAGAAAGCTCAAAAAGGGATTAATGGGGAATGGAGCGAAAAGGGCAAATTGAAGAATGGAACAATAAGCAAACCTACAAACAACTTTAGAAGATATAATGCACCAATGGAACTTCCAAGGACTTACGGCATAATTCGATATAACACATAAATCGGTCTGGTGAGGATACTCGCTACCTAACCTTGCTTAAGGGAAAATGATAAGAGTGATGCCAATAGTAAACAAATAATGTGTATGCAAGGAAGAAAAGTACTCCAAAGTGTATTAAGAATGATCTACCGCCCTCATAGTTACAAGTACAAAGATATTTATACTCATAAGTTAGGGCAACCTACCTAAAAAGGAAATGACAAAAGGGCATTTCTTAAGGAAGTAAAGATCATGATACAAAAGGGTAAAAATAAATATACAAGAAAAAAATCATTGGTGTAATGGATTCTACACATGATACTGTATACATGGCAATGCTACATTGGCAAGGTTGTTAGAAAGTATGGACAAAAAAGTACAAATAGATGGCTTGTTTGAGCAAGGACGGCTTCGTCAGTTCGGAGTCTCTCTTTCTTAGCTTCTCGGTAAGGAAGATGTCGAGTAATTGGTCGGCTCTGACGTGAGAGAGTAATCGTCAATTTGGCATATTATAGAAAGATGAGCGGTCATATGGTTCGCTATGAAGGATAACTCAACAAGGAAGTACTTGGCTTTGGCAAGGGTCGGTTGGAACAAAAGGATTCATCAAGCTAGTCCCTTTAGTCTTTGGGCTTACCTACCGGTCAGGGTTTCGGTAGTCTGATTCCTATAAGTTTATGTTTGGGTCAGCTAACTTAATAGGCCATGGTTTGTGTTCAAGTCAATTGCCTTGATTTAGCTACCTAAATGGGCTGAGGGGCTTATGCTTGGGTTAGCTTCCTTATCCGGCCAAGTGGCTTTGTTTGGGTTGGATGCCTTAACGGACCAAAGGTAAGCTGCCTGAATGGGTTGAGGGGCTTATGTTTAGGTTGGCTTCCTTAACGGGCTAAGTGGTTTTGTTTGGGTTGGATGTCTTAACAGGCTAAGTGGTTTGTGTTTGGGTTGGTCCATAAGAATTTGTAATCATTAGCAAATTATTTTTTGTCTTTATTATTATTATTATTTGTAAGAGAGAAAGATAGGGCTTTATTTTACAAAAACTAAGAAATCTATTTACAAAAACTAAGAAATCTAATTATAAGCTTATGGAATTTATTTACTTTCCCTTGAGGAGATGAGTTCTATTAAAGCACTAATTACAAGGAAGGGAATATTAAAGAACAATAAACTACAAAGACCTTTTATTAATTTCAAAAATCAGAGTAGAAAGAATAAAGAAAGAAGGCCTAATGTTTATTCTCAATTTAACATTTTTTCTAGGCTACTTAGATATAAACTGGGAAAACCCTAAACTAAGTCTCGCAAACGAGCTCTAAGGTCCTCTAGCATTTCATGGGTTTCTCTAATAACTTATCTAAGAAAGGCTTTTAAAGCTTAAGTGTGAGCTTTAGAACATTTGAGCTTTTCCTTCAAGTAGGCAATTTCAGCCTCTAGCAGTTACTCGCGAATCTTAGGGAGATCTATAGCCTATTAGTCCTTTGATTGTTTAATTAGTTATTTGCCATTTTAAGCCTAAACATTTTATGGATAAGAATCAGTTATAGATGAAACAAAAGAATGCACATGCAAGCATACAAATGTTAGAACCGTTCAGGTTAGTACATTATTCCTTAAGTTGCAACCTTACTGTTTGATTTGGGTTTATAAAAGAATAGGTACAAAAGTAGATCACATTAGTAGGGTTGCAACTTCTAGGAGTAATGTATTAACTCAAGGCTTTATGGAAAGTGCATGCAATTAAGGTAGGTTCTAAGGTGGGTTCTAAAGGTCCTTAAGCTCTGTGACTTCACTTGTTCTCAATAAGATTTAGGTTTGACCGTGTCTACCTTACATCCTTGATGCAATCGTTTACCCTAATGTCCAAAGTATGTTGCATGCAAAATAAATACAGTAGTTGAAATAAAGTATATATATGAAATGAACAACAACGAATGAATAAATAAATAAATACATAACATAGGTATTTTGAAGGGTAAATTTAATTTTGGAAAGTTCCTAAGTGGTTAGCCATCTTGACGGTCCCTAGTGGAATCACTAATCTATCAAGCTTGATTTTTTCCTTATTTTTATTAATTTTCCTTAATTTGACCAATATTAAATCTTACCCATTTAGTATTGATCCTCGACTAAGAACTAAGAAAAACCAAAGTTTCTAAACGCGTTTGAAAATTCTTGGAGTTGCCACCTAATCGGAGTCGAAAAAAAGATTGGGTTAGGTTAAATTTATTAGGTGGATCGATTTATCCTAAACATTGGTCCACTTGAAAAACCGATTTTAAGAAAGAGATTTTGAAAACCAAAGATTTTGGATCAAAGGGCTATTATATTAAACCCTTAATGGGTATTACTCTTTAACCTTCTGAATTTAGATTTACCTTCAAAATACTCTTGAAGAAATTTAACTAATTCACAAGTAAAAAATAACATCTATCGAAAAATGATCTAAAGTGGGAAAAATAATTTTTTTTTTTCATATTTTAAGTCACCTCGTAATTACTAAAAGTGCTAATGTGCTCGCTATTTAGGATCAAACTTCTACAGTTCGTTTAAGAAAACTTTAATTTATTGATCATTTTTAATTTTGAAAGATTAGCTGAGTTTATATTCTCTTAGCCCTTTTTTTTTTTCTAAAGAAAATATCTAAAAAAGGGTCCTAATTTTAACAGTCTTATTTTTTTAGAAAAAAGGTTCTAAAGAAGCCTTATTTTGAAAGAGTTTATTCATTTTTATTTTTGGAAAGCAAAATTTTCTAAGTCATTAAACAATTTTCTAATTTTTATTTATTTTATTTTATTTTACATTACCTTATTTTATTCTTTTATCATTATTTTTTCTTGTTTAAGTTTTAACTATAACGACCCTAAGAGGAGCCCAATAGTATTGCCTAGAATTTCCATATCACATATGCACCTATAATAAGAAAATCGCCTTGTAAGTTAGAGATTGCAAGACTCTAAATAGTTATTCGCTAGGGTCTTCAATTTTAGTTCATTGACTCATTATATAATATAAATAATTATGGATATCTATTTTTCCACAATTCCTCAAAACAGTAGAAAATCGGTATCCCCTACCAAAATAATGAAATAAGATAGATAATTCCAGAAAATTCTAAACTTACTAAAGATACTAAACTTAATTGAAATATTAGTCGTTTTCCGAAGCATTCTAAAGTAACTACATAAGCTTTTCATCATATTGATTTAATGGTAGCACTCTACACTCAATTCCTATCTTGGTCGCAACTATCGATCAACCTACAAGGAAAAGAACTATTGAGATGTAAGCTTACACTTTGTGAGATAATTACCCTCATCAATACTGCAAGACATAAATTTATTAGATGCATAATCATATGAATACATGAACAATCAGTATGCCGAACAACATATGCAGTGTCTTAGGAACTGCATACGACTCAGAATTATGCCCCCTATAGTCGGGGTTTGGAGATAATTAACTGACCTAAACCAAAATCCAGGTTCTAAACCTTGGGTTTTAATTCATTAGCACTATTGTGCTTAAGTCAAAACAAAACTATGTATATATATACATATATATACTTCCATTATCAAATAATAAATCATATTTTTAAAATCCTAAATCTAGCGGTATGGTGGCTTCTGAAATCTATAAACACATGCCCTAAGTAGAAGCCACAAGACGTGGCCTCTCGCTAACGGTTGGTGTCTCCTAGCGCCTAGAAAGCCCATCGGCTTAAGATAGAGACTCAATAAAAAAATGATGACATAGCTAGTGCCCAATCTTGTAGGATGCTCGTCCTCCTGTGAGTCTCTTCCCATTTTTTACGTGAAGCGGCAGTCGGTATTATCTGAATGCAATTATGGGGAATGCATGATCCATTTAATTTCTTAATCGTATAAGTGATTAACTTTATTTTCAAGGTGATCAAACAATTTCATTCCATACAATTGCACGTATAAATTATCACAAACAATTCCTATTATTATATAATTAACAAGCCATCACATTCATCCACAAATTCATACACATGCATTTCCCATATCCCACAAGCATCTAAATTTATATATATAAGTTTAGGTGCATCTATTTTACAAGCAAAATCAAGTAAAAGGGTTATTGAGAATTTACTCACTCAGCCATGTGGATCAATCAAAATAATTCGGGGTAGGTCGTCTCCCAAAAGCCAGGTCCCCTGGACATCGTAAATATAATATTGTAAGGGTTTGAAATAGGATTTGAAAAACTAAACTAAAACCCTTCTAGTTAGACTTTTGACTTGATTTCATATTTTCCCTGGTTTTTGCTTAAAGTTTAATCGCTTATAATTTTCTTGTTTTAAATTCGATTTTTATGATCTTATATTCAATCTTCATTGTTTTCAAGTGTACTTTAACGTGGTGAAGTTAGATTTTCATGATGAGGCATGCAAAACTGTCTATAGGTCAGAACAGTAGCAATCCTCATGATTTGGAGTCCTTTTGGGCTTTGTTTGGTTAATGGGCTTTTTGGTAACTTAGGAAATTCTTTAGGCTTGGGCTTAGAACTTTATTCCAAACTTAAAATACTCCTTAAGGTCAAACTTCCCACTTTGGTTTACACTCTTAGTGCTAACAACTCCTTGGGCTTTTATGTGGGCTTAAGTTGTTAAATGGGCTTGTTTTTGGTTTAAACTAAAGTTAGTGACTTTGTTGGGCTTATGAAGTCTTAGGTGGACTTCTCATGGGCGTCAAAATAACATTTCTTAATATTTTAAAGTGCTAGTCAGAATTTTAATGAAGGCCCAACTTAGAGTTCTAGGCTCCTTTTGAGAGTTTTAGGCTCGGTTTTGAGTTTTGGGCTTTATATACTTGCTATACTTACTTTGGTTGATCTTTTCACTTTGTTCACTTGGTTTTATCATATTTTTAAGTGGCTTTTACTTATGTTCCAAATCTAGTCATGATGAATCCAAGGGGTTTTCACTTGGTTTTTCAACTTATTTCATTATTTCCTTAAGCTTAAAAGTTAGATCATGAATCTAGGTTACTTATACTCAAATCTTAACTTAAATTCTCTTCCATAAGATGATTACTTAGCTCATACTTTATATAAAAATAGTAGATCTCATACTTATCACGACTTCCATATCATAGTTCATATCTCACAAGGTTGGTTTCTTCATAAAAGCTTCATATAATGGAATTTCCTTTACTTAAGGCTAAGTTTGAGCATTTTTAACTTAATAGAAATGGAAATAACATTTAAATGACTCACATAAACTCTACGTCCAGCATGATGTCTCCTCATTCATGTACACATTTCATGATTTTCTTAACTTAAAATCTTTCATTCTAAGTGTTAAACATATGTCTTCACATAATACCAACTTAGTATGCTCATATTTCGACTCTCATGTAAAGGGGTTCACAAGCTTACTTCTTAAGGTGATCTAGCTATTTTATCATCTTATGATCATGCTAATATTTTCTTGAAAACATGGTCTCATAACATATAATACTAAACCATTAACAGAAAGAAACAACTTACTCGTCCTCAAAGCGAAAACAAGGTGGTAGTACAACTAAGTATCCTCTTAGCTCGTTGTCTTCCTTCCTTTTCTTGTAAGTTCTTTTGAAACTAGAGTCTTGATCTTTGAAGTAGGGCTTTGAGGATATTCTAAAGTTCCTAAAAGTGATTTTTGAAATTGACAAAAGGAGGTAATAAAATCAAGCTTTTGTGCCATGAGTTATGAAAAAAAAAAGGGTGGTGGCAATGTAAGGTTTTGTGGGGTTAGGTTTCTTCTTTTGATTTGTGTTTAAAGTAAGAGAAAATGAAGTGCAAATGAGAGTGAAAGAGGGAGAGAGTGGCAGATTTTTGAATGAGAGAAGAAGTGTGTATAAGAAGCTTTAATTGATTATCTTTTAGTATGCACAAATGTCAATTTTTTGACAAGACTAAATGATGTAAGCATTAAGAGGTGAACAGTAGATGTGTAAGACAATGGAGTAATTGAAAGTTGACAAGGCATGGCCTCCCTTAGGCTCTCTTCCCAATTGGCCATAGGGTGTCACTTAATTAAAAGTTGAACATATAAAATAATGTGATAACTTATCCATATGTAGTATAAGTGAAGGGGTGATAAGGAAAGTGTATTATCACTAGTTTTTGATAAGTTATCAATTGATAAATGATTCAAACTTTCAATTGATTCAAACTTTCAATTGATAAGTTATTTAGGGTGATTGGTTGGTTTACTTATTCATGTGCACAAGTTTTATGCATGAAGATAAGAAGATTGTCTTATACGAAATTCTTTTGGAGTTTGTTTTTTAAATTGATTTGTAAATTACGATTTAATTCTTATAAAATTATAAAAATTTGTAAAGTTGAATAAAATTATTCAAATTAAATTATCAATTTTTCGCTTAGGGTTATAAGTCCTTAATTGTTTTAAGGTTTAAGGTTTTGAGTGACTTAGAGTTTGTGGTTCTCGTAGTTGAGTTTTTATCGATAATAGACTTTTAAATTGGAAAATTAAATTCGTTTTTAAATGCAAACTTGAATTCTTATCTTAGTTTACCCTTGGGAACATTTGGAAAGTGTTCTTAGTTGAATCATGAGTCTGCTAAAAAGTAAGGTTTACAACTTATCCATATGTAACATGGCTTATAAGTGAAAATAAGAAAATTGTCTTATATGAAATTCTTTTAAGGTTTGGTCCTCAAATTAATTTATAGGTTGTGATTTGCCTCTTAAGAAATTTTAGAATTTTCTAGAGTTGAATAAAATTTATTCAAATTATATTTTTAATTATTTATTTAGGATCGTAAGTCCTTAATCATCATAGGTATTAGGGTTCGAGTGAGTTTATGTATGTTTTAGGGTTTTTCACCAACTCAGGAGTAATTAACTTACACTTAAGAGCTTAAGGTTCACTTGGCTTAATTATTTAAGAATATCGCTTTATTGTGCAACATATATATATATATATATATAATACGATAGATTAAGAAAAGAGAAGGAAATTGCTTAATAATATATTTATATATATATATACATTTTATGTGGCTACTTATGTATACAAGTAAAATAATTTTTGTAAATTTATTAATTTATTCTTTTAACTAGCTTAGTTTTGTTGTTTATTACTACTTGAAATAATCCTTGATTCGTTTGTTATCAGTTTTATATGATTTCACAAAATTATTGATAATTTTATTGATTTATGGCTTTTCAAGCATTAACATAATTTTATGGAGTTTTAAAAATTTTTATGATTTGATATTTACAGTTTCTATTAAGTTTAGGTTTACATTTTTAAAAGTAAGCGTATGTATGGATTGGGGTTTTCTTGTATGATTAGGGTTTCCAAATCGTATAATAGGGTCTTTCAAGTTTGTTTTAAGTTCTGAGTTCAAATTTTAGTCGGTTTTCATTTTATGTGGTTTTGTCAACTTAAGGAAATGTCTACGATACTCGAGTTCGACACCATGTTTAGAAAGTTAAATTTACAGAGTTTACATTAACCAAGAAACTAAATAAAATAAAAAATTAATAAAAAAAATAAACTAAGTTGCTCTATCTTTTTTTTTTTCCTTTTTCTTTTCCCTTTTTTAGATTTTTTTTTTCTTCTTTTGTATTAGTCACAATTACATTAGAATAAATCAATTAAAATAAAAATAACACGAAACAATAAAAATTGCAAAGAAGGCCAGACCAAGTGCTTGGAGTGAGTCAGATGTTAGGAAGACTTCGAGTCAGATCCAGAGCTCTATGAGTCGCGGGTTGGGTCGCCAAGAATTGAAGCAATCGGTTAGTAGAGGTGATTTGACATGTTCTGGGTGGTTTTCTAAGGGGATAAGGGTGGTTTTATGAATTTTTTTATTAGGGAATGTAGGTTTAGAGAAGTACAATGACTTAACTTAGTCGTTTGGTAGTAGTTGAGTTTACTGGTCTCAGTGGTTGACGGTAGTGCACAAGTGGCAACTAAATGTTGTTGTCAAGTGCTATTGTATGTACTTTGAGGGGCTATGGAGAGTGAGTGTCGATGGTAGGTTAGAGTTGACTTGATTGGCATCGATATTCCTTAGTACTATTGCAAATTACAGCAGTGGTCGATGGTAATTGAGTGGCACCATTGGAGGATGGAGTAGACAGAGGGTTTGTGGATCAAGGAGTGGTCCAAGAGTGAGTTAGGGTGGTGGTCAATAAGGCTACACATAATGTTGTTTATTGTTTATAGCATCGGGTTAGGGTTAGGATTGTATCGTACTTACATGATGTAGTCGCTATCCTTGCACGGACGAGTATGGAGTACTGCTTGTAGGTCGCTGGGTTTGCACGAAAGCAAGGAGTTGGATTATTTGCTATAACATGAGCATGTGTTGTGTGTTATATGTTGGTGGTTGAGTGTAAGGGAGAGGGCATCGATGAGTGGCTATAGTGTGCGTAGGGGTTGCTTAGGTCACTATTAGGCTTGGGTACGGTTCGTAAGTGATTAGGGCTGCTAGATGGATGGTAGTTAAATGAGAGAGAAAGTTAGAGGAGTCTGTTGTTTGGTGCATGGATGGTGTGTGTATCCTTATTGGGTTGTGTGTGTATGTGTGTAGGGGGGGGAGGGGGTTTGATTAGGTCTTGTTATTGTGTGTTGTTGTTTGTTGTTTGTATGGTGCGAGAGAGAGGATCCTTCATTATGACAGTGGAGCTCGGTCATATAAAGAAAAATGAACATTAATGGCAAATTCATCATTAATGTTAAATCCCAGATTTTCCTCTTTTTTCCTATTTTTCAACCTCAATTTGAATGGTCAAATGAATGAATTTGACCATGTTTTTAGATTTAATTCACAATAGGCTATGTAGGGTGTGAGATTAAATCAAAAGAAAGTGTGTTCATGTAAGGAATTTATAAGAAAAATTGAGGCAAAGTGAAGGGGGCAAGCTGGAATTGTGTAAGAAAATTTAGGTAAAGATAAGGAAAGAGGGGGAAAGGGAGAGAAAGAGTTTGTTGACATAGCGCCACGTCAACTGTATCACCCAATTAGCATTTGCTATGTGTTAGGTTGACATGTAGCCCCTAACCAGATGTGAACACATAGCATTTATAGGTAGAAAAAAAAATAAAAGGCACTCTGTGCTTATAATGGGATTCAAACCTAAGATCTACATGCCATTCCAAGTGCATGTCAAAGTATAGTATCGTTAAACCATTGGTCTATACCTTGTCTATATATGTAATCAAATTCCAACCTAGACCTAATATTATTTATGCAATCCAACCCAAAGGATATTTAAAAAGCTAAAACTAATTAAATTTCCTAGTTAAATTATCTCTCTCTCTCTCTCTCTTATTTATTTATTTTATTATCATTTTTATTTTTTCTAAATTTTTTATTTTTTGTATTTTCTAATTTTTTTATTTTTTGTGATTTATTTTTTCTAAATTAAGATCCTTTACCTTATTCTAAAAATTTTTAAATTACAAGGGAGTAAAAATGGAGTGTCTATAGTTGTACTTCAAGACACTGCCTAAATGTTTCTATGCTTTTTTGGGGCAAATAATCAATAAAGAGTCGATCATTCAAATTTGAGTGTAGTGTAGAATCAAATTTAGATAGTTTGTTGGTAATCATGTTTTGTACACTTGGTACTGTTGTGATTGTGAAGGATGAAAATTCCTCAACAAGCATTTGTACTACGGTTAAGTATTTGCTCATTACCTCACCTTTTACTGTACAATCTCCCTTTACTTGATGTATAATTAATTGTAGATAAGAAAAAACCCTCTAGTTTTTCAACTCTAACTTCTCTGCCTTGCCTTAGCTTAGTAATTAGCATTTCATATTTAGCTTCATTATTACTAGTTAGGAATTCAATTTAAGTACATATTGAACCATTATGTTATGTGGTCCTTGTGGTATAAGACCTACTCCACATCCTTTTGATGTTGAGGAGTCATCCACACAAATTTTAGAGTAGCTCAATACTATCCTCTTCACCTATAAACTTTGCAACAAAATCCACTAGGACTTACGCCTTTAAAGCCATTCTTGGTCATTACTAAACACCATATGTACTCAACTCTAGTGCATACTTCATCATTTGGCCTAAAGAATCAAGCTTTTGTAAACTTGTAGTGGCTAATTTATGAGAACAATCAGTTGGTGAGCCTTGAAGTAAAGCTTCAACTTCTTTGCTACCATCATTATGGCGAGAACAAAATTTTCCGTTTTAATATACCTCAACTGAAGTTCTTACAAAACGTGACTCACATAATAGATCAGCTAGTGATTCTTTACCTCAACATGAACTAGTACAAAGGAAAGAGCTTGATTGCCGATAACCTATAAAGTAACAATTCTTCCTTAGGAATGGGCTTCGAAAGTATAGGTGGAGATGATAAAAACTCCTTTAACTCTTAGAACATAGCCTCAAACTCATTTGTTCACTTAGACTCTTTAGGGTTCTTTAGAACTTTGAAGAACTCAGTGCATTTGTTAGTGCTTTTTGAAACAAAGCTATTTAATGTTGCAATTCAACCTGTTGGCTCCTGTACCTCCTTCAATTTACTCAGGGACCTCATATCCTTTATACCTTTTATTTTTTGTTTTGGGTTAGCTTTAATTCCCCGTTAAATTACCGTGTAGCCTAAAACTTTTCCAAAGGTGGTCACAAAGACACATTTTTGTCAATTTAACTTCATGCTATACCTCCTCAAGGTATCAAAAGTTTCTTATAGGTTACCAAGTTGTTGATATTTCTCCATGCTTTTGACAATCATGTCATCAACATATACTTTGGCATTGCTATGGATTTGAGGCTTAAACATTTTCATCACTAATCTCTAATAGGTCAAACCTACATTTTTCAAGCCAAAAGGCATAACAAAATAACAAAATATACCAAAGTTAGTGGTGAATGAAGTATGTACTTAATCTTATTCCTCCATCTTGATTTGATTATAGCTAGAGAAAGCATTCATAAAGTTGAGCAAGGCATGACCAGCAATTGAATCCATCATTTGATCAATTCTCTATAAGGGAAAACAATCCTTTAGGTAGGCCTTATTCAAATTCGTGAAGTCAATGCACATACCCTACTTATTGTTTGACTTCTTAACCAACACGCAATTGGCAAACCAGGTCAAATAAGGCTCCTCCCATATAAACCTTACTTTCAAAAGTTTATAGACTTCTCCTCTATTGTAGCTTATCACTTAAGGGAAAAATGCCTTTTATGCTATTGCATAACTTTGGCATTAGGGTCTATCTTTAGCTTATGTGTCATGAATTCCTTAGGTGTGCCAAGCATATTGGAGGGAGACCATGTGAACACATTAAAATTCTTTCTAAGGAATTGTACTAAGTCCTACTGCATCTCTAGAGTTAAAGACTTTTTATCATTGTCGTCTTCTGTAGATCTTTTTCGAGCTGTATTTCTTTAGTTCCTTGCTTAGGTTTCTTTCTATCACCAGTCTTCTAATCTAGGTTGGTTTAAATATGGAAAACTTCTCGACATTTGAGGGCTTTCAAATGCCAAGATCTTGTAAGTTGTTGATCTTCTTTGCATACTCTAACACCAATTAGAGTAGGAAACTTAGCTTTGAGGTGTACAGTATAGGGGACCATGCTAAACAAATTTTGGCTAAGTCAACTCATAATAATGTTATAAGGGGATCAGCACTTAACCACAATAAAATTCGCCTTATCTTCTGCAACATTGCTATCATCCTTGATTTAGATGGGGAGAGATATCACCCTTAATATGTGTATGGCTGGTTGTTAAGGGCATATAGGTCATGATCATAAGACTTCAACTATACCTTGATCTTAGGCTTCATTTGATGATATGCGTGTCGAAAAATTATATTTGCTAAGCTTCCTATGTCTACTAAGATCTTTCTAACTTCAAAATTTGCGATCTTTGTGTTAATAATTAGCGCATCATCATAGGGCTTTTGGATGCCCTCATAATCTCTTTCTAAAAAAGAGATTGAATTATCAACTTTCAGCTTCTTACCCTGTATGTTGCAAACATAATTAAAGCATTAGTCAAGCTTGAGGAGCAAGATCGACCTAAATTAGAAGGTTTACCAATTATGGTGCTTATGATACCATTTAAGGCCTTATTGTTGTTGTTGTTACCATCTCATCTTCCATCTCTTCATATTTGAATAGGTCATTCGTCTTGATCTTGATCATTCCTTCTTCTTTGGGTTGGTTTCTCGATGTTATATGTAATGTGAGCTAAAAATGTCCTCAAATAGCCTCTTGAGTGTCATCGTCAATGGCATTTCTTAGCCATATACATTCATCAATATTATGACATTTATCATGGTGAAAGTCACAATACTTGTTTGAGTTCCTTCTAGAGGGATTCCTTCTCATTCTCTCAAGCTACTAAAAAAATCCACCTATTCTAAACTTCCATAATAATGTCAGACATGGGATGGTTGAAAGGAGTATGAATGGAGAAGGTTGGAATTTGCAATCTTTTCCTATCTCTACTATTTCCCCCTAAAAAGTGATTATTGGGGCTGTTAAGTCAATTTTTTGCACTTGGGCGAATCTTGTCACTCTTAATATTAGATTTGTTTAGGTCAACTTCTTGTCTATCTTTGATATTATCTTCATGTCTAATGTATGATGTTGCTTTGACCTTGAATTTAGCGAATATCTTAGGCTTGCTCTTGGCTAGAGACTTGAAAAAGTCTCCATGTGGCTTCACTTCATCAATAACCACGTTTAAAACAATGCTTATGTTGAGCTCTAGAATTTTAACCATCTCAGCCATGTACCAAGCCAAATACTCCCTTATGATCTCATCAAACCTTTGTTTAAATGTGTTAAAGATAGTAAAGTCCTTAGAAGTTTACTCGTAAGGAAGTATTATAAGAACACTTTTGCTAAATTGTCAAAACATGTAATTGTATTGGGTTTGAAGTACTTAAACCAAGTGCCTACAACATTCCACAAGGTTGATGGGAAGGCTTAACAAGCAACTACATCACTTAGGTTATGTAATTTAGCTACAATACAGTAATTTTCTAAGCGATTCTCCGAATCCTTAGTCCTATCATATGTTTCAAATTGCGAAATTCTGATATGTCAAGGAATAACTTCCTCTAAGATCTTTGGAACAAAGGGACTCTTTTTTAGAACAAACTACTAACATATTGAAGCAAGAGCACTAACATGCCATGGACATGCATGATATGCCTGCTAAGTTTTCTTGAGAGTAAGAGGTTGAGTTTCCTAAACTATTCTGACTTGCTTGACTTGTTACTCGAGAGAATGGACAAAATCATGAAGGTTTCTATACTATTTAGATCTTGTTCATTGTTTAACAGTATATTTGTACATACTAAATTTAAGATCTCATCATTTTTTTTGCTAGTTCTTGATTTTCCCTTGCTAAGTTGACATAAAGTTATTCTAACTTAGCCAGCCAATCACTTCTTCATTTACTCCCCTACAAGCTGTTAGGAAGTAGCAGCACCACTAGTACTCTTTGTCAATATAGTTTTAGTTACCATTATTGAGTTTTGAAAACAAATGATGCTAAAATGTTGTTGTCAAGATTTAGAGTGGTGTTTAGGATCTTTAAAAGAGTAAACGTAAGGCTTTGGAGGGTACTAGGGCTAGTCCGACGTAGCTACTATGATACCTAAGTTAGGTGTGTGTCTAGAGTATAAAGAAGTAAGTAAATGAGCAAGAAAAGTGCCTAGGGAGTTCTTGTCAAGCCTAAATTTTTTGTTTTCATTTTCCTTAACTTGATTTAAACTAAACTCTATAACCATTTAGTTTAAACCTCTACTGAAGTTATGGAAGGCTTGGTTTCTTTATATTTTGGAAAAGATTTTAGAGTTGCCACTCAATAAAATTAGGAAATATGATTAAATCAAAACTAATTAGGTAGATTGGTTTTAATTTAGCCACTGAACTATGTTTTGAAAATTATTCGTGAAACTAGATATCACAAGTTCAAGGAGTGCCTTATTAAGCCTTATGCAGGTACCACCTTAACCTTCCAAATTTATTATTATATTTCAAAATACCTTTTTATTTCAAAGATAAACTAATTTATATGTATAAATAAACAAAAAAGATAGATAAATTTAATTATTTACAAAAAAGGGTAAAAAAAGAAAAAGGTCTATATTTTTAAGTTGCTCTATAGTTGTCTATAGGTATCTATGTACCCATTATTTGGAATAAAACATTTCATAGTTCATTTTTAAAAATTTAAGTGTCTTAGTTTATTTTATTTGAAGAAAATTCTAAGGAAAAATTTAAGTGTCATAGTTAATTATTATTTTTTTTTTCCTTTTAGAAAATAGATTTTTTTTTTCTAAGTGATGAAAACTTTTATTATTTTATTATAAATTTTTTAAGAAGAATTGAAGGGAAAAAATAATAATAAAAAAATTCAAAAGTTTTGGAAAACTTTAAGAGAAGGAAAAGAAAATAAGCTTTTTCTTTTTCTTTTCTTTGTTATTATTTCTATGGTAAAAGATAAAAAAAGAGTAAAATAAAATAAAATAAAGCAAAAAAAATTATAAAAGATGGGAAAAAATGTCTTTGAAAGGAATAAAGGAAATAAGAAACCCATTATTATTTTGTTATATATTTTTCTTTTCTAGTTTATATATATAAATAATTAAAATGAAATAAGAGAAAAGAGGCGGAAAAAAAAAAAAAACACTAACTTGAAGTGCATACGGGTGAAGAGAAAGAATGTGGGTGTAGACTTGACTTAGAAATCACACTTTTGTGAAGCTCTACAAAGTTAGGTTGGGTCCTCAACAAAAAACAACTAGCCAACAATGTATAACATCTTTTGAGAAGGATTTTGAGTAGGTAATCACACTTTTGTGAGATTTTAATTAGTAAAAATGGACTTAATTTCAATGCATCAATGAATGGTGACGATTTTGGTGGTTTGAGAAGTTAGATGGTGGCGGTAGTGATTGTTAGTGGTTGTATGGTGGTTTTTTAGTTCAAGTGGGGATGGTTTTGGGGTTTACTAAGGGTGACAAGTAGTATGGTCTAAGTATAATTAGATGGGGTGTAGTGGTTTGTGGTAGATGAAGTGGTAGTTACATGGTGGCCAGGGTTTAGAGATCTTAGCGATGGTAGATGCTTAGAAGGTCATAGCCAAGTGTAGTGGTAGTTTAAATCAAAAGCAAGGAGCTTGGGCGAGCTAGAAATGTAGCTAAATTTGCTCAAAGGTAGCTATAGTGAAAACAAAACTAGAGAGCGAGATAGAGAAGGTTAAGTTAGAGAGAGAGATAGCTTGGTGAATGAGTGATAGAGGAAATGTAGATGGGAAGTAATGATCTGAATGAGCTTGGGGAGGTCCGATTTATAGGGGAAGAAGTTTAATTAAGCTTAAAAAAGACATTAATGGCTAATTTGAGGCTTAATCATCCCACTCAGTTGATCTTTGGTTCATGCAAATTAGCTTGATTCAAGTGATTTTCCGTTTGCACAGGGTGATATTCTTGCTTAAAAACCAAGTAGAAGCTTCCATTACTTCCATTGTTACTCAAATTTACAAGATCATGCGCAAGTCAATATCTCGAATATTAAGTTCTTTTTTTGAATCTTCTCAATCTAATTTAACCACGTAATCAAATGAATTGGGATACAAAAATGGTTGGGTTCAAAAATAGGCTATGTCTAGCATATAAGTCCACCATCGATTTAGGTGAAATCGCGTGAAAATTACACGAAAAAAGGGCTTAAACATAGGCCATTAAGTTGGGAAGAGAAGGAAAAAACTAGGAGAAGTTGGGGAAAAAATATAGAAAGGGCAAGAAAATCTCTTAATCATGTGTTGGGTATGTGATAGACACACTTAAGAGCCCTCAAGAATAAACAAAGTCATTCGTATACAGGGGATGGGTCCAAACTTACAGAAAACTTAATAAATGAAAGGGAAATTCATGAAATAAGCAAAACCCACAAATGAATCCGAGGATATGATGCACTAAGGATCTTTGTGGACTCATGAACCAGCTCTAAATGATGTATGAGCCAATTCAATAGGGTCACTCAACACCTAGCCTTACTTAAGGGCTAAGATAAGAGTAAAAGGGAGTTAGCTTTCCAAAAAGGAAAAACTCAATATTTTCAACAATAGGATAATGATGATGATTATGCAACAACATATTACAAGGGTATTTATACTTGTGAATCTAAGGCAACTTACCAAAAGTGGTAAAGACTAAAAGGGTAATGTTTAAAAGAGGTAAACTACAAATAATGAAGAAGAGTACAAAAGAGAAATTAGAAAAAGTAGGTGATCCAAGCAACAGATTCCATCACGTGGTTGATTAGATATATAACTAATGGTCAGGGGCAGCTTCTGGCAAGATGGACAAAAGAGTATAGTTGGGCTAGTTAATGTTGAGCTAAGCTGCATATTCTTTTTGGATGATTTTAGCTCGGATGTAATTTCAGTAGCTTAGAAGAAGGTCAATTGAGTTGGTAAGTGATAGAGTTAAGCTATCAGCTGAGTGCACTTAGGTCGGCATTCAGAGACAACTAACGAGCATAGGAAAGCTTAGCTTGAAAATGACAGTTGGTCGATGGATAGAAATAGCTTGAATTCTTAGGGTATAAGTCATGAAAGGAGAATGCGTCTTACTAAGCCTTCAACTCCTCATACTCGTGCTTGGGTTATGAGTCCTGTAGCTCGATTCTTATCATCCCCTTCAAGTTAATTGGGATTTGGGATCAAATCTAACTAATTCTCGCTTTGTTCTTCTTCTGGTTGATAGGGGCTAAGGTCGGCAACATTGAATCAATCAGAGACTTTGAGGCGTTCAGGTAGTTTTGACTAATATGCATTGTTGTTGATCTTCTAAAGTATCCTGAATAATCCTTTAGCTCGAGCAAATAGTTTGTTCTTCCTCCTGCTGGGAAATCTCTCTTTACTCAAGTGTAACTACATTGGGTTGAAACTGCTTTGTCTTTTTTCCTTTCCCTTTATCCTTTAGCTTCTTAGTAGCATGGTTAATCTATTGAGCAACTTTCTAATAGATTTGTTGAAAGGAGTGAGCTCTAGCTCTTGCATCGAGGCCTTCTTACTCAATCATAGGTGTTAGGTTGTGATCAAGGGATAACTCAAGGTTGAAACCGTAGATGACCACAAATATTACATGCCTAGTGGTGGCATTTGTTGTCCTATTGTAAGAAAATTCTACCATAGGTAAGCATAAATCCCAGTTGATTAAGTTCTTCCTAATTGCAACTTGGAGTAGTGCACCTAAGGTAAGGCTAATGACCTTTATCTAGCTATCAATCTTAGGATGGTAGGAAGTACTTAAAAGTAGCTTGTTTCCCATTCAATGCTAGAGGGTTCTCTAAAAATAGCTTAGAAATTTTGGGTCTTGATCTAACATTATCATTCTTGACACTCTATGCAAGCAAATGATCTCTTGCAAAAACAAAGAAACAATAGCTAAAGTGTCGTTAGTTTTAGTGCAGGGTACAAAATGTGCCATTTTGCTAAATCTATCTACAGTGACCATCTTTGAATCTTCACTTCTAGCAGTTTGTGGTAATTTGATGACAAAGTGCATACTAAAATCAATTTATGGTTTAGTCAGGACAAGCAAAGGCATAGCTCCTCTTTGTTTAACTCTACTCTTGGCTCTTTTGCAGATGGTACAACTCTCTATTACTTAATGCACATCACGCCTCATCTTAAGCCAAAAGAACCTTCATTTAGCAATATAGTTCCTCTTTTCTCCAAAGTTTCCAATAAGTCTACTAAAATGAGCTTCTCTTACTAGCAACTCCCTTAAAGAATAGATTGACATGCATAACTTGTCACCTTAGAACATATTTCTGTCCTCCACATGGTACTCATCCACTATCCT